>JASVEL010013617.1:0-23185 GCA_032618575.1 Nicotiana noctiflora
AGTGGCGGATCCAGGAATTTAAAGTTATGGGTAGTTCCACGAGTTTCCTCTCTAATTTCTTCTGATACATTCTCATTATTGCATCTGTTCTTCCTTTAATCAAATCACAAATGTGTGGCTGTGTCTTAAATTTCTTTGTAGGCTGGACATTGGAAGAATTCAGAAAAGGATGCTTCAAGAGCATCTCGGCAGTCCAACGTGACCTAGGATCTTTAATTAGACACTTTTTCAGAAAATCTCGTGCTTCTTTTGAAACCTTTGCATTCTGAATTTTGGGTTTCTCAAACGCAATTTTATGTAACAACACATCAGCTTTTACATCATTGATGTCTGAACTTGTTTTCCACAGTGGTTTCCCTGTAAGCAACTCATAAACAGTGCAGCCAAGAGCCCAAATATCAACCTCTGTTCCGTATTTGTGGTAAATCACGGATTCTGGTGCCATATACCTCTTTGTTCCCCTGATTCCGTGCTCTTTTTCCCTGCTCTCTTCCAAAGTCATGGCAAGTCCAAAATCTGCTATCTTAGCAATTCTATCAGTGCCCACAACAAGAATATTATGTGGCTTTATGTCACAATGGATAACTCCTTTGCTGTGAATATGACTTAGGCCCAACACGACGTTCTTCGTGTACTTCCGAACTTCATACTCTTTAAGCCCTTTTCTTGAATTCATGTCCTCATCAAGACAATCCGCTAGACTTCCACCAGAGGCATACTCGAGCAATAAGTTGTACAGAAGCACGCCATTCTCTTGAGTGACATTAACTCCGAAAAAGCGAATTACGTAAGGAGATTCTTGAAACATGCGTAGGAATTCACTTTCTGCACGTAGATATCGAGAATTACTGAATTTACAAGATTTTACTGCAATCTGTAAAGGAAGAGGAGGAACCCCATTAAGTAACGACACATGATGATGATCGTGCACGTTGGACGTGGAGGCTAATGAAACAAGACCGAAGCCTCCTTTGCCCACAGTTTTGCCTCTCTTCCACAACAACACTTCTTCTCCCATTACAACGGCCATTAGAATTTGTGATTTTTCTACTTTGTATGCTACACTTTGGTCTAAGAACGAAGTATAAATGCAAAGCTTCAGGTTGTCTCCTTTATTTATAAGCAGAATAACAACCGCGTTTTAATATGGAAAATTGTTTCCTATACGGTATAGGAATCCTATATTTTTACAATATCGGAAAGGTTCCAA
This sequence comes from Nicotiana noctiflora, assembly GCA_032618575.1. NCBI lineage: Eukaryota > Viridiplantae > Streptophyta > Magnoliopsida > Solanales > Solanaceae > Nicotiana > Nicotiana noctiflora. The sequence continues at coordinate 1,211 of JASVEL010013617.1, forward strand.
ATTCTTTTTTTCCGTTAATGAAATTAAACAGAATAACAACCCTTTTTAATACTATGAAATTAAACTGTGACTCGTTATTTTTGTTTCCCATACGGTCTAGGATAAGTTTTAGGAAAGTTTCCAAATATTGTTTTCTATTAGTTAATTAATTCAGTCTCCAGCCATCATGATTCCAAAATGGCAAATTACAGTTACCTTTCCTAAAATTATTAAATATCTAGTAGTTATTTGTAACTTTCTAGTTTAGGCGTCTTCCCACTTTTATAATAATGTAGATTAATAAATATTTATTATTAAATAATACTTAAGCTATTTAAATTATTTAAAAGAGTATTTTGGTACTTCAACTTTCTAGTTTAGGTCTTCCCACTTTTATAATATGTAGATATATATACACACACATTATAGCCTAATAGGTTTAGATGAAAAGCAAATAAACAAAAGTTAAAATTAGCATGACATGAATGAATGATGAAAAAGACACAGTTTCTTCGGAATATTTATTTTGTGTTTTATACAATTGATGAATTGACACTAGTTGTATGAGATATTTTTTCTGCCTCACAGTATTGTGGATTCAGAAATATAAGATTGAGGTTCATAAATTTCTGAGACACACAATAAAATTTCTCCAATTTTTTCTAGTATCATTTAGGTAAAAACAAAAAAAACAAAAAAAACTACATAAAGAACTCTAACAGAGACGACATTAGAAACTGTACTATTATATTGCTGACAAAACTTAACAATAAATTTTTTTGCTAGTTTCCTAAAACGTTGAAAGATCGTATCTGAAATTATTATATATAGTGATTTAGCATAGGGCTATTTGTTTAATGGCTAGCAAAACGTATTTCATATTTCGAAAAGAAAACTAAATGTCATCAAAAGTGGAGATTTACATTGTTTTGACATAGTATCAAACTCATATATATCTTGTCACCAGAAATCAAAACTTCAAGCATGCACGATCGTTAACCAAATATGAAAATATATCATGGTAATCATGGTTTAGTGTAGCTCGAAAATAGTTATAAAGAAATAGGCACGGATTAATTTGAGAGTCTTCTAGCAAAAACAATTCTGTAGAACAATATTGTATTAGGAAAATTGAGTTCATATATATTTGATTGAAAGATGACATATCATGACACATAGACTAGTCAAAGAATGACGATCAACAAAGAATAGTTAAAGAGGCACAAGTTACAACAAACACGAGCAGAGATTCAAGAGAATCTGTGCTTGCACCTCTTTATGTTCATGAGTCAAGATAAGAAAATGAACCTGATAGCAAAAGAGGGTATGAATACAGTATTTAATAGTCATTAATTACTGGAAATGTTAGAGAATCTATATTGAATTACACTGATTATCATTTATAATATAGCATTAAATGTTTTAATTGTCTATAATGACCTTATTATGACAAAGAAAAAATGTATCACCTAGAAATAACTATAAAAGAGGAAGCCTTATCATTTGTAAGGGCACGATATACTACTGGAATATACTGATTTACTACACTTTCTATTCAACATTTATTTACATCAACTATTCCTATTCCTATTTAATTATTAGTAACCCGAGTTCTACTAGAATAAGCTTTGGCCGAAATCCCACTTTTCGGTTAAACAAATTGGTTCCATTACCGGAAATCTGATAATCGTTTTTCTTTCTTAAGTCAATTCTCTCGTCGAATAACTTACTATGTCGAAATCAACGACACCAGTCAGTAAGATCTTCAACAACAAGAAAATCATGCGGGTGACAGGACCCCACCCCCTTCGCCACGTGATTCACAACGTCAATCACGAGAAGGAACTCCAGATGGCTCTGAGACAAATAAAGGGGTTGTAAATCAAAACAGAGTCGAGGCGAATTAAAATGCTGGAATTGTGAATGAACAAGCACCCGATGATGCCTTAAAAAATCTAATTGCTCAACAAGTCAGTAATGCTCTCGTGCTTTACTAGCCAGTTGTCAGTTGCGCCACCAACACCAATTCCGAATCAGAATACATTGGAAAACCCACGTTCTAGGCTCGTTCATTCAGGCACTGGTAGAACTCCAAGCGAGTCTCGTGATGTCGAATCAGGTAACATAGTTAATTCTGATTTACAAAATTTAGTTCTAACTCTGCAAAATCAGCTCAAGGAACAAAGCGATCGCATAGAACAAATACCTGGAATATCACCTATAATTAAAGGAATAGACATGGACATATACTTATAACAACCATGGAAGCCTAGTGTTGTTCCAGTGTCAATTCCAAAAAAGTTTAAAATGCCTGATATTCCAAATTATGATAGCACAACTGATCTACGAAATTATGTGATTGCATTCACAACTGGTGTGAAAGGCAACTATTTAACCAAACAAGAAATCAAATCAGTATTGGTCAAGAAATTTGGTAAAACACTCACCAAGGGAGAATTGACATGATATTCTCTCTTACCCGAAAATTCTATAAATTCTTTTGTTGAGCTTGCAGGTTCATTTATCAAAGTGCATTCGGGAACTCAAAAAATCAAAAAAAGAATGGAAGATATTTTCAAAATCAAGCAAGGAGATTTTGAGTTTCTTAGAGATTTCGTGCATAGATTACAACATGAAAGAATGAAATTACCACGCGTACCGAACAACTGCATGGCTATATCGTTTACCAGTAATTTGAATGAGAAAAGTTCAGAAGCCACGAGGTGACTCAAGGAAAGTCTTCGTGAATTCCTAGCAACAACTTGGAATGATGTTTACAGCAGATACAATACGAAGTTAAGGATAGAAGAAGATATTATCTCGCGATCTCAAAAAGAGGAAAAGGTAAGTTCGAGATGTGCAAAAATCGAAAAAGGTGTGGGGACTTAATGTTTTCGACAAACCCTCAAATAGGACCAAGCATTATAACTACACTTCACCCAAAAAAAGGAGGCACATATCATAAACGTGTCAGTGAGGAGTTGAAGAAGGAATTGAAGCAGGGTCATCAACAACAACATGCTCAACTTAACTTGAAGGAATTGAAACACTCACCGTACCCATATCATCTTCAATATTTTTAGAAGTTTCAACCACGAGAGAGGGAAAGTCTTGGCTCTGTTGAGTCTTTTCAATGGTTTCTCTTATTTTATCTAACTCAACTTCCAAGTAAAAATTCTATTGGCTAACTTCTACAAGGGTATCATGGCGAGTTTTTAAATATGCCCAATCACTTCAATTGCGGTTTTGCCCTCAAGAATCTCGTAATATTTTTCCCATTCAGCTATCTCACTTTTAAGCTTCTCATTCTCAACCAAGGCAGAATCATAAGAAATTTGAAGAGAAACATGTGAACTTTCTAATGAATAAACCTTATCAGAAGACTCCCGGAGGTCTTCTTGAGTCTGAGTCAAAATTTGCACAAGTTCACTAGAATAAGCTTCTTTCTCACTTAAGAGAGCCTTCAACTCTCTAATTTCTTCACTAGCCTTGGCGAGTTGCTCATAAAAGGAATTTTCGAGAAGATTCTTATCTTTCTAGCTTGATTTGAGGAAGCTCTTTCAACCGCCAATTCCGAAGTTAAATCTCTCAACTGCTTCTCTATGGTGCACTTGTTCTCTTCTAACGCTTCCATGTCAATTTAAAGGCTTTCATATTGTTCTCTCTAGTTATCTGCTTCAACTTGATACTCATGTAATAACTGCTTCGTGTAAGAAACCCTCTTCATCATTTCTGCACCAACGAGGTTGATCTAAACAAAAAAAGGTAAGAACCTTAATAAAAACGAATAGCAAATCATTAAAAAGGAATACCTTTAACGATGATTGTACTATGTTTTTCATCCAAGTTAAAGAGTTGTGGCTCTCAAGCTTGGCTCTCTCGATTGGACCAATTAGGGATTTCATCCACACGTCAGCCCCACCTAATTTTCTCAAAAGATTGCCATCGACAGGGACCCCGATGATAACCTGTTTCATGGCTCCACTTCTACTTGAGGAACCAACCTCAGTTTGTTGAACAGTTGTAAGAGGAACTGTGGAAGGAGTCAAAACAGTTGGGGGGGGAGGAGCAATAGCAACATTCATGAATGGCAAAGAAGGTATAGGAGGAGTAGATATAGAAAAAGAAGCAAGGGGTGCTTCATTAGAAATTGGTCCTAAACTTTCACTACCAAACCCTCAGATAAAAAGTTGTTCAACAGAATCATGGGCAACAACAGGAGTATCATCATCGAAAATCACCAACGAGGCTTCAACAGGCTCGGTGAGATGAATAAAATGAGGGGGAGATGCTTCATCATCTAAAATAATTCGTCTTCTAGCCCGTGGCCTTTTTATCAAAGAACCCCCGTCTTGTTCTTCCTCCTCCTCAGAGTCTTGATCAACAATAACTTTCCTTTTTGATGAAGAACCAAAAAATCTTTTGGGCTCTTTCTAAAGAAATTCTAGAAGCTACGACGTCCTCAGCACTTATGCCTTGAATGAGAAATCTTGATAAAAAGAAGGGTTAAAGTAATTTCTGGAGGAAGCAATAAGTAAAGTTATAAGAAAAACTCTTACCGTGAGTTTTCACTTTCCAACCAAATCGTTGAGAGAGAGTTTTCCAAGATCTACCCTCCATCGGGGTAGCATATAACAACTTTCTTACCCAACCATAGAAATTGAGAATCTCATCGACAATTACCATGGTTGCTAAAAGGAAAAAAAAAAGAAATTAAAATGACAATCATCATAATTGTGAAAAATGTATGAGAAGGTTATTAGAAAGAAAATTCACCTACAAAATTCTACTTCTCAAGAAAGAGAATATTTCCATCACCCACTAAACCAACAGTAGGGGTAGCAACAAACCTGGCATACCAGCCACAGTCCTTATCGTCTTCTGGGATAATCAGAATTCTTTTACTTCTTGCTACTATAGTAAAGATTTCTTAGCGAAAGAGTTTGGAAAGGTGAATTAAATGGGAGAAAGTAAAAGGCACACCAGCCATATTGGCTAAATGCCTCAAATAAGCAATATCCCTCCCTACAATATGGCCAATTTGTAAACAAATATTGAAAAATAACAGAATTCGAGGATAACATGGTCAATAGCAGGTTTGAAACCCAACGTGAAAGGGTATGTATAAACAAAAGAAAACCCGGTTAAATAAGAGGTGAATCTTTAGTTTGCATTGGGGATTATAATGGGGAAGTCATGGCTCCAGTGACAGTCCCTACAAACTACAGAAATTAAACCTTCAGTAATCTGAGTCGGGTAAATGTCAACATGTTCTAATGAAGACATAGAAGAATTTCGATTCCTAATGGATTCTCTATCATTGTAAAAAGATAGTTTAACGGGAACAATCTTATCTGCAATAGGTTCACGAAAAGGCTCAGTGGGTTCTTTACCTCTATATGAAGACCTTTGAGAAAGGGAGCCTCTGGTTCTAGAAAGTGGAGTGGAACTAGAAGATGGTAGAGAAGAACCTCGTGCACATGAAGACCCTAGATTACGAAGTCTACCTCCTCTCTTGCTCCTATTAGGAACAAGATGAAGGTTATCGACAATGGGGACCCTCCTAGGATTTGGGATTGACGAAGACATAATAGTACGAGGAAGAAGGAAACAAGAATTGAATATTCTAAGAACTTTATGTGAGAAAGACAAAGGTGAAAACTATATTTATACGCAGAAGCAACCATCAAAGTAAAAGGTGCAATGATGGAAACGTCATAATGAGAACTAACATTTCGTAATTGGTGAAGTCATGAAAAAGCCTAAAAAGACGCTGAAAAGTCGCAGAACCAATCAGAAGATGCCACGTGTAACAGACATCAAATAGAAGTGACAAATGAAGCGTCAGTTCTAGAGGAGAATCAAATATTCCCGCTTTAATAAAAATCCCCTTCCCAAATATTTTATTGATGAATAAATGTCAAGTGGGGGGACTATTTGTATTGAGAAAAAGTGAGCTCATATATATTGAATTGATTGACAGATAACGTGTCACGACATGTAGACTGGTCAAAGAATGACGACCAGCAAAGAATAATTAAAGAAGCACGAGTTACAACAAACACGAGCAGCGATTCAAGAGACTCGGTGCTTGCACCTCTTTATGTTCAAGAGTCAAGATAAGAGAATGAATTTGATAGCAAAAGAGGGCACATATACAATATTTAATAGGCATTAATTACTGAAAACGTTAGAGAATCTGTATTGAATTACAATGATTACCATTTATAACGTAGCAATAAATGTCTTTAATTGTCTATAATAGTCTTATTATGACAAAGGCAAAACGTATCACCTATAAATAACTATAAAAGAGGAAGCCTGATCATTTGTACGGACACGATATACTATTGAAATATACTGATTTGGTTCGTTTTCTATTCAACTTTTATTTACATTCATTATTCATATTTCTATCTTCTAAAATAAGCTTCTGCTGAAATTCCACTTTTCGGTTAAACAAATATATTGTAATATTTCATGACACTTCTACATGGTTTCTTTTTCCTAATGAGACGAAGATATTTAGTAGTTAAGTATGCTTTTTTGTCCCTTTTAATACATGGATAATCTTTGTACTTTATTCCTACACTAGTTATGATCACGAGAAGAGGATATATGCACACAAATCAAGAATCTGCTTAATTATGAATTATGGTTCATGTTGGAAACAAATATTCTTAAAAAGCTTTAAATAAAAATAATATAAATTTGTGATTATATATCTAATTCTAAAATATTTATTTGAATTATAAAGATGAATTCAAACACTGGGTGTGTTGATGTTATTGAATTATAAAGCAGAACTCAAATTATTTAAATACAAATATTTTCAGGTGTATATAAAAATTGAATAAATATCAAAATAAATGTGAATATGAATTATAAAATGCCTAAAGTTTTCTATTACTCTAATAAATGTTTTGAAAATTAATGTGTATACATTTTCTACAAACACAGAAATAAATACTACCACTGCAAACACATGAGGAAAATGCCTCAGTGTCTTTGCACCATCTAGATATATTGTGATTAGATGATGATCTAAAATGCATATATGTTCTCTTCAAAAATAAAAAAATGTACTTAAACCTTGCAAATAATCCAATTTGTTCAGAGAGTTTCTGTGTGAAGAAATTGTCTTCTCAAATTCTCTTTTGGATTATATCTTTGACGTGAGATGGAGTAACATAGAAACAGTTAAACTATCTAATAAATGATTTGGGGCAACTCCAAATGACTTATATATTCCACAAAGTCAGCATACCTCCTCTTAGAACAAGACCAAGGGTTCTTCTTGTCAGAGGTGCCGTTTTGGGCTTGTTTGAGCGAGTTTGTTCCTTTTTTTTGGCGTTTCTTTCCTTCTGGTCAAGGGAAGAATTACGCGATTTTGCTAGTAAATCCCCACAGACGGCGCCAAATTGTTTGCTCAAAAGTTATCACACATTTTATGAATACAAAATAATATATATATAAGTTACAGGTAAATCATAGCAAACCATATTAATTCGTGAACCAATTGAAAGAAATGACAATGAATACTCGAGATTGGGAGAAGAAGCATTAACAACTGTTATTGATAATATAGGTTTGATCTGTCTTTCCATGAAGAGGTTCAGAACCATACAATGGAGGTTTATCTTCCCCCGAGATGGGTGCCTTTGTCTCTTCTTTCTCTTTCTCTCTCTATCCCTAGAATAGTGGTCAAGAAGAAGCCCGTTTCTGGGGTTTATCCTTCTATGGGGTTTATCCTTCTAGTATTTATAGTTGTGAGCTTCGTGAGCTGGCAATAAGTGGTCGTGACCATGCTGAGATTTCGTCCCCATTGGGAGGCGGATAGGTCATGCCGCTTTGTGGATACCACTGAATAAGAGTCGAATAATATTATAAATAAGTGATCATACCACTATTAATTATGAATAGCTTAAGGCAATATCAACTTTGATTATTATCGTGAGGTCAAATTCTGAACCATAAAGATGTTATTTTGTTGGCAGAGTCATGAGATCACATCTCCGGTTATTAAAAGAAAAAAGTTCATTTGCTAACATTGCGATCCGTATTATAGATAGTTATTTTAACCTTTTTATGATGGTTCCGGACTATAGGAGATGAACCTGTAACTTGGCTTGGACAAGAATTAGAAAATTGCACAAGCAAGATGAACGTCTAAGGTTTTTTTTATTTTTTTTACTTATTGTCTTATGATTTATTCTTGAGAAATATAAATGCATATATCCTTGTCAACATATATATATATATATATATATATATATATATATATATATATATATCCTTGTCAACTTTCTTTTTTCTTGAAGAACAGAAAACGAATATCATGGTGGTGAATAATGTAGCAAATTTTGCCTTATATTTCTCTCCCTTACTTACTTCAGACTTAATTTATACGACTTCTGTTTGAGTGAATGCTCACTATCGACTTATTTTTTTGGGAGAATGTCAAGCATTTTATTTCTTCGTTTGGAGGTAGATTTGATTATGGTAAGTTAAATTACAGGTGTTCATGAATTTTTTTTTTTTTTTTGGTTGGAAAGTAGACTATACTATAAAACGGTTAAACAAGTACAACATAATTGTTGGGTAGATGCCTATACGGCATCATTTGTGCATAACTAGAGTTTGTTACCTGATCATCAAACTTGAACACACCATAAAATTACGCCAATCATCAAACTTAAAAACATGATCTCCTTCCATTATCATACTACAAAGAAGGAAAAAGAAAACAAAGATTAGGACTTATAGTTAGTTGGAAGGACTTGGTCCTTAACTTCAAATTTCACGTAAAAACGTTAAGGACAAGCAGTCCTTAACTTAAAGTTTAAAGTTGAAAAGTTAAGGACAATAGGTCATGAACTTCAAATTTGTAGTTCAAAAGTTAAGGACACTTGCTGCTTGACTTCAAGTTTCAAGCTTGAAAGTTAAGGACATGTAGTCCTTAACTTTGAATTTCAAGTTCAAAAGTAAATGACACTTAGTCCTTAACTTAGAGGTACAAGATAAAGAGGTAAGAATATGCGGACCTTAACTTATAGTTTCAAGTTCAAAAGGTAAGGACACTAGGTCCTTAACTTCAAGTTTCAAGTTAAAAAGTTAAGGACATGCAGTCTTTAACTTATAGTTTCAAGTTGAAAAGTTAAGGACACTTGGTCTTAAACTTCAACTTTCAAGTTCCAAAGTTAAGGACAATTGGCCCTTAACTTCAAGTTTCAAGTTCAAAAGTAAAGGACACTCATTCTTTAACTTTGAGTTCCAACTTCAAAAGTTAATGTCGTTTGATCCTTAACTTTGAAATCCAAGTTCAAAAATTAAAGACACTTGATAAGTATATTTTACCTGATCTTAACCATATAATTTGTCTCAACAAAAGCATAAATATTATCATGTTTCTTCCATATTTTTAACTATATTTTGCAGGAATAATTTTAGAAGAATTGTCATACAAAGCAAGAAAAATACTACCAAGAAGTAAAAGAGCAAGTTATGATGGAAAAATAATTTGGCGAAGAAAAATGAACACATAAATGAAGTTGGACTTTGATAATGCACCAAATTCACACTTACCATGAAGACATCTCAACTTGCCGGGATAAATTTAGAGTTACATGACAAATCTTGATTTACTTGACAAAATCTCAATTTGCACATGTATAATCAAATTTGCCATGACAAGTCCAACTTACCAACACCAAATCAAGAAGATCGTCATAATTTCTTCTCTTATATAAGAAGGGATTTACCAATCAGAAAGGAGAGACAGTGGAGAGAAAGCTAGAGCTAGAAGTCTGAATCCAAATTAAAGAAGTTTTCCTATTTTATTTCTTCGAGTTATCTTTTCATTTAAATCACAATAGTGGTTTAAGTTATTGTTTATAAATAAATTTCAGTGTAAGAAATTACTCTAGTTCCTGCTTATAATTAAATAGGGAGAATTATTCTTCTTGAATATTTCTTTCTATTTTCTTACTTAATGGACAAGAATATTTCTATTGTTAGTACTAATTCCAGTATGGAGTAACTTTTCTTGTGTTGGGAGAAAGGCGGATCTTAATATTTCTATATATCAGTAGATATTATTCCTCAAATTCACATGCTTGAGCTAGAATTTATTTAACTTTTATTTGCTTTTATAGTTAGAGGTTATTTAATTTATTAACATCTATCTATCTTATACTACATATTAACTGTTTATTAATTCTGTAATCGAGAGAGGCGGAAGAAATAATATAGTTAAATTGTTGTATTGATAAATGTTAATAGTTATTCAGTAACATCTATCTCTTTTATGTTATAATTAATTTTACACTTATTTGTAATCGAGAGAGGCGAATGGTGTAATAATAAGTTATAACAAGTATGGTAACCGAAAGGGACTTACTATCAAGAGCATATTTTAGTTCAGTCATATATTTCTGGTTCTTTAGTATTACTATTTTGAAGATTAACTTGTATAACCGAGAGGAGTACAATTAATTATTCAACTTGAGTAATAATATATATTTGTAATCGTGAGAGGCATTTATACTTTTGAGAAATAGAAATTGAAGAGTAATAATACTATTATATAATAGAAATATAAAGTGAAGTCAAGATCCCAACACTTTTTATTATATTTGTGAAAAACAAAAACAAAAGAAAACAAAATATTTTCTACTGCTCTATTTATATATTTTTAGTTAGTTAATTTACAACTCAACTCTTTCTGATTTTCTCAAATAGTAATTAAAACAAGAAACGTCTGTAGAATAGATAAACTAATCTCTGTGGGTTCGACATCTTTCTATACTATAATTTGACAGAGTACGAGTTTAATTTATACATACGCCAGACACTCGTCAAATTTTTGGCGCCGTTGCCGGGGATTGGCAACATCTACTTCAGATTAATTGTTTTGTTACTAATTTGGGAACTTACTATTTCTTGTAATAATTATTATTATTTTTACTGTAACTATTAATATTAGTAACAAATTTTTTTTTTGTTGTTTTCTTAGTTTTCTCTGATTAATAATACTACTACTTATTGTTTTCGTATCATTTTCTTTATTTATCGTTTTAATTTATATTCTACTCTACAGTATCATACTATTATTTCTAGGATTAGATAGCTCTTACCATTATTAAAAAAAAAACTTTGCTTTAAGGGTTTCAGGTAGTTTATGACCCGCTCTTCTACAAAAGAGTTGGCGAATTACGATCCAGAAATTGAAAAATCTCTTCGATTGCGCAGGAAAGGACAAACATCATCTCCTCAAAGTATAGCTTGTGAAGAAATGGAGGACGAGGAACTTAATAACAACCAACTCCCGCCACATCAAGTAGAAGAACATTTTGATGAGGTGGCACCACGACGTGACAGAATACTTAGAGATTATGCAAGGCCAGATCATTTTGAAGGAGAATCAAGTGTGAGGAGACCACCAATTGCAACAAACAACTTTAAAATCCGCACAGGCTTGATTCAAACCATTCAACAGTCATGTCAGTTTACTGGTGATGCAAGTGAAGATCCTCACACCCATTTATTTGATTTTCTTGAATTAGTTGAAACTTGCAGGTATAATGGGGTCACAATAGATGCTATTAGGTTGCGGCTTTTTCCTTTTTCATTAAAAGGTGAAGCCAAAACATGGTTGCGAAGTCTACCAAGAGGTTCCATTACAACATGGGACCAAATGACCCAAAAGTTTCTTAATAAATATTTTTCACCTGCAAAAACATTTAAAATGAAGCAAGAAATCAATAATTTTATGCAGACAGATTCTGAATCTGTATACCAGGCATGGGAAAGATTAGCAGCAATGTTAAGAAAATGCCCACATCATGGTATCCAAGACCCTGATATTTTATATATTTTCTATCACGGTCTTAAACCTTCTGCTAGAAATGTAATTGATGCAGCATCAGGAGGATCCATAATGGGAAAAACTACTGTAGAAGCAATGCAATTGCTTAATGAGATTTCGGAAAATGCTATTCAATGGCCCTCAGACAGAATGATTATCAAGAAAACAGCAGGAGTAAATCAAGTTGAAGCTTTGAATTCATTGACACAACAAATTGCAACCTTAACACAAAAAGTTGAGGCTTTTCAGGTAGGTGCTCAAACATCATCCCAACTTGAGAATTGTGATGTTTGTCAAGGTAATCATCCAAATCATGAATGTCAAGCTTCAACACAAAATGAGGAACATGTAAATGTGATTGGTTATAGAAATAATTACTCATTTGGTAGTCCCATGGCACAAAAACATCCAGGCTTTCAATGGAGTAATCCTAACGGTGCTGAAAATCCTCAAAGATTTTTTAATCAAAAGCAACAGGTACAGGGACCACCTGGTTTTCAAAATAAAGGGCAACAAAGTTTTCAACAATATCAGCAGCAGCCTCAAAGAGCTCATCAACAAAGCCTTGAAGATTTGATGTACAAATTCATTAAGGCTACTGACGAGAAGGTTGAAAGTCAACATTCAGCTATCAAGAATTTGGAAATTCAGGTAAGCCAATTAGCAACCCTCATGTCTGGACAAATTCAAGGTGCTCTACCCAGCAACACCGAGAAAAATCCAAAAGAACACCTCAAAGCCATCTCTTTGCGATCAGGTAAATCTCTTGATGATCCATATGCAGATAGAGAAGAAAAGCCACAAAAAGTGGAAAAGGCAAATGACGGTGAGAATAAAATGGAATCTAAATTTCCAAAACAACAAAAAATTGAAAAAAAAAATGTACAAGAAAATGAATTGATAAATCCTCACACTGTACCTCTCCCCTTTCCCCAAAAGATGAAAAGAGAAAAGCTTGACAAACAGTTTTCAAAGTTTCTAGATATTCTGAAGCAACTTTATATAAACATACCTTTCACAGATGCTTTGACACAAATGCCTTCATATGCTAAATTTCTCAAAGAAATTTTGTCAAGTAAAAGAAAATTGGAAGAAGTTTCAGTGGTTAAGCTTACAGAAAAATGTAGTGCTATACTTCAAAATAAGCTCCCTCAGAAACTTGGTGATCCGGGAAGTTTTACGATTCCTTGTACTGTGGGACGTACTCACTTTGAAAAGGCACTATGTGATTCGGGTGCTTCTATAAATTTAATGCCTTTTTCAATTTTCAGGAAATTAGAACTTGGTGAAATGAAAGATACTGGTGTGTCTCTTCAATTAGCTGATCAAAGTACTAAAAGACCGAAAGGAATTATTGAAAATATCCTTGTCAATGTTGACAAATTTGTATTTCCAGTAGATTTTATAGTGCTTGAAATGGAAGAAAACACCGAGGTACCTCTAATTTTAGGCAGACCATTTCTCACAACAGGGAGAGCAATTATTGATGTTCATCAAGGACAATTAATATTGCGAGTTGATGAGGAAAGAGTAATTTTTGACATGCAAAAAATGATGAAATTTCCTGGGGATGAGTCATCTTCATCTTGTTTTCAAATTGACTTACTAGATGACCTTGTAGATGAATACAAAGATAATCAGTTAATTACTGATCCATTGGAGAGATGTTTGGCTAGGTCAGGTACCATAAGTGATAATAACCCCGTAATTAGAGAACAAGCTGAAAATCTAGAAAAAGAGTCAGAAAATGAGAAAGTCTCACAAGAAGGAGTTCAATTAAAAATTGAACTAAAAGAACTTCCTTCTCATTTAAAATATGTATTTCTTGAACCTGAATTATTTCCAGTAATCATTTCATCTTCTTTGACTATAGAACAGGAAAGCAAACAAATTGGAGTCCTGAGAAAATACAAAACAGCCTTAGGGTGGACTATAGCTGATATTAAAGGAATCAGTCCAGCTATTTGTATGCACAGGATTCTTATGGAGAATGATTATAAGCCAATAGTCCAACCCCAAAGAAGACTAAACCCAGCAATGCAGGAAGTCGTCAAGAAAGAAGTGGTGAAACTTCTAGCAGCAGGTATTATTTATCCAATATCCGATAGTCCATGGGTAAGTCCTGTACAAGTAGTACCAAAGAAAGGAGGTATGACAGTAATAAAAAATGAAAATAATGAACTCATACCTAGTAGAACAGTTACAGGATGGAGAGTCTGTATTGATTACAGACGACTTAATGATGCCACAAGGAAAGATCATTTTCCTTTGCCCTTTATTGATCAAATGCTTGAAAGAGTTGCAGGCCATGGTTTTTACTGTTTTCTTGACGGATATTCTGGGTATAATCAGATACCAATTGCTCCAGAAGACCAAGAGAAAACCACATTCACATGCCCCCAAGGAACGTATGCTTACCGAAGAATGCCATTTGGACTATGCAATGCTCCTGCTACATTTCAGCGTTGTATGTCGACAATTTTTTCAGACATGACTGAAAAGTTTCTTGAAATATTTATGGATGATTTCACACTTTTTGGTAAGACATTTGAAGATTGTCTCTATCATTTAACCTTGGTGCTTAAGAGATGTGAAGAAACTAATTTAGTTCTTAATTGGGAAAAATGTCATTTCATGGTAACAGAGGGAATTGTTTTAGGACATAAAATTTCTGCTAAAGGGATAGAAGTTGATAAAGCTAAAATTGATCTTATAGCAGGATTACCTCCTCCTACCACTGTTAAAGGCATTAGAAGTTTCTTAGGGCATGCAGGTTTTTATAGAAGGTTTATAAAAGATTTTTCAAAAATATCAAAACCTTTGACTAACCTACTGATGAAAGATGTGAAGTTTGAATTTTCAGATAATTGCAGGAAAGCATTTGAGATTCTCAAGAAACAATTGACTAATGCTCCAATTGTTGTTTCTCCTAATTGGAACGAACCATTTGAAATAATGTGTGATGCAAGTGATATAGCAGTTGGAGCAATATTGGGACAAAAAAGAGACAAGATTTTCAGGCCTATTTACTACGCCAGTAGAACACTTAATGAAGCTCAAAAGAATTATGCTACAACTGAGAAGGAACTACTAGCTGTAGTATTTGCGTTTGACAAATTTCGTTCCTATTTGATAGGAACAAAGGTCACAATTTATACTGATCATGCAGCTTTAAAGTACCTCTTGGCAAAGAAAGATGCTAGACCCAGATTGCTAAGATGGATACTTCTTTTGCAAGAATTTGATATTAAAATAAAAGATCGAAAAGGTTCTGAAAATCAGGTAGCTGATCATTTGTCTCGTTTGGAAAATCCTCCTACTGAGATAAAAGATATCAAAGAGGAATTTCCTGATGAGCATATATTTTATGTCACAACTGTTATAGATCGACCACCTTGGTTTGCTGATATTGCCAACTACTTGGGTGGAGGATGGATTCCAAAAGATTTTTCATATGAACAAAAGAAAAAACTTAAAAAAGAAGCAAGACATTATTATTGGGAAGATCCTTACTTGTTTAAATTTTGTGCAGATGACATAATCAGGAGATGTGTACCGGAGACAGAAATGAACAATATTTTAAGTCATTGCCATGATGGAGCTGTAGGAGGTCACTACGGAGGAAGAAAGACAGCAGCTAAAGTACTTGAAGTTGGATTTTTCTGGCCTACTCTATTCAAAGATGCAAGGAATTATGTCGCCACTTGCGATAAATGCCAGAGAATCGGTAACATTTCAAAAAGGGATGAAATGCCTCTTAACTCTATTTTTGTGTGTGAAATTTTTGATGTTTGGGGCATTGATTTTATGGGTCCTTTTCCTCCTTCAAACGGCTATGAATATATTTTAGTAGCTGTTGACTATGTTTCTAAATGGGTAGAAGCAATTGCTACTAAAAAAAATGATGCTCATATTGTTTGTGCTTTTCTCAAGAAAAATATTTTTTCTAGATTTGGAACTCCACGAGTTATAATAAGTGATCAGGGAACTCATTTTATAAATAGACAATTTGCTAGTTTGTTGTTAAAATATGGAGTAACTCATAAAACAGGAACTCCATATCATGCTCAAACAAGCGGGCAAGTAGAAGTTTCCAACAGAGAATTAAAAAGAATTTTAGAAAAAACTGTTGGTTCTTCTCGAAAAGATTGGTCTTTAAAATTGGATGATGCTTTATGGGCGTACAGAACTGCTTATAAAACTCCCATAGGCACATCTCCTTACAGACTAGTTTTTGGGAAAGCTTGTCATTTACCTGTTGAGTTAGAACATAAAGCATATTGGGCTATAAAATTGTTGAATCTAAACTTACCAAATGCAGGTAAAAATCGTCTATTGCAGCTTGATGAGTTGGAAGAGTTCAGACTTACAGCATACGAAAATGCTAAATTGTACAAGGAAAAGACAAAAAAGTGGCACGACAAGCTCATCCGCCATAAAGATTTTAAAGTTGGAAATCAAGTTCTGTTGTACAATAGCCGATTGAGATTATTCCCAGGAAAATTTAAGTCACGCTGGACAGGACCATATACAGTAACAGGAGTGACCCCCTATGGTGCCATTGAAATACAACATATAAATGGAGGAGAAAAATTTAAGGTAAATGGTCACCGACTGAAGCCTTATGTCACTAGAATATTTGACAAACAGGTTTCAACAATCCTTATTGATTAAAAAAAAAATTAAAATAATAAGTCGAGCTAACGACATTAAACTTAGAACTATATCCTTACTTCTTAAATCTTTCTAAATAATATTAGTTGTATATAATAAGAAGTATATATTAGTGAATTGATTAGTTTTATATATATATATATATATATATATATATATATCCTATTTGTATATGTATTATTATTTACTATTTATATATATTTAAAAAAAAAAGAAAAAAAAAAGAGAGATCATTGATTACATCTGGAAAGGTTACGTCCTTTCTTGTTTAGAAAGAATCTCTTTCTAAGTCAATATGTAAATTTTGTAGTACATATTTCTTAAAATAATTTTTCAAAAAAAAAAAAAAAAAAAAAAAAAAATGAGAATGAGGAGATAAGAAACGTGGACAGCAAATCTAGGAACCAAAGACACTCTAATTGGATCCCATCTCAAATCCAACACCGACTTCTCCCACCTCTGCCATTTTAAGTACTTTAACTATTCCAATCTCATTAAACTCTCTCTGTAAATAAACTTCACATACCTAATCCCTTTCCCTTTATCTTTTTACCATACCCTACACCTCTCCATCCTTGTTCCACCATATAGCCACCAATCTACCATCACAAACAACAATATTCTCACTATAAATTCCAAATATCACTGAGCATAAAAGAAAAAATGACATCTGTGAAAAAGATTTTTTCAGATTTGGGTTTACAAAGTGAAAATCTTGACCATTCAGTAAGAAAATTTGCAGAGACAAAAAAATATTTTGCAGAAGAATGTGAGATGGTCTTTGTGCCAACAGATGGGTCTATTGCAAACAAGATTCTAGAGAATGTTCAGTCTCTAGGTTGGGAAGGATTTGTGAAGCATCCAGGTGATTATGTTGCTAAAATCGTTCTTGAATTCTACGCCAATATCAATAAATCTGAGAGAACTTCGAAAATTGGCGGTAAGATTATTTCTTTCAACTCTGCTGTTTTGAACGATTTATATAAATTGAAGGATGTTAATGATGAAGAAATTAAAATTAAAATTGATGGGAAAGATGAGATTTTTATAGAAGAAGCTTTCAAAGACCTTTGTCCAAATGGAGTTAGGAGTTATTACAAAAATTCTTGGAGTGTCGCTGGTTCGTGTATGTTAGAAACTGCTAGAACATGGGGTAAATTTGTTAGTTCACGTTTAGTGCCTTATCAGAATACATCCAATTACAATCTGGAAAGGGTGATGTTGTTATATGCAATTAAGAAAAGTTTACCTATAAATGTGGGGAGAATACTTAGTGACGGAATAATTGTTTGTCGATTTTCAGAAGAGTCTAAATCTCTATTTTTCCCATCAACCATCACTCGTCTCGTGGAAAAGTTTAATGTTGACATGAGTAATCTTACGAGGATTAAAAGTACTTATGTTATTGATCAAAGTTATATTGCTACATTGCAACCTCCGCGAGGCATTGAAAGAAAAGTTTCACAGGGCCAAACAAGTTCTGAAAGTCCAGAAATAGAAATTGATGTGCAACCTGTACAAAGGGAAACTGGTGTTTTCTCTGTGACTGACTCGTCATATGCTCTTGCTTGTCTGCACCAAATATTACAATCACAAGTTGATATGGCAAGGAATTGGGATATTTTTAAAAAAGAGCAAATGGCGAGGGATGGAGTATTAGGCGCCAAAATGACACATCTCATGACAGAGTTGGCACAAACAAAAACTAGTCAAAATAATCTTAGCCAAACTCTAGAGAATCAACTTGCCAATACGTCACCTACTATCCAAATGATCGGAAACTTAATGTGGAATGTGGTTAATGCAATGAGGTGCACTAACATACCAAATTTTCAGCCTTACTCTGTTGCAGGTCCAGGTGTTAACAACTTCCATGGTGAACATACGGATTACTATCAATCTCAAGAATTCTCTGTGACAATGGCAGCACCACCTCCTACAATATTTTCAGAGAGAGGAGAAGCATCAACTCTAGTTCCGATGCCATATCGAAATCAGATTTTTTCAGATGTGCCGCCTTTTCATGGTTTTGATACTATTGGCAGTCCTTCTAATTTCTTTAATGAAGGACCTTCTGTTCCTCCTCGTTGTCCTGAACTTGGTAACCTTGATGATGAGTTTAACATTTTCCAACACGATGACATCAAAACGAGCAACACTGACACTTGAATTGTTCATTCGAGCGAATGAACAATTCAATAGCAGGGGATGGTAAAAACTTCTCTGACTAGTTTTACGCTTTTGGAGTTATGATATTTTTGAAATATGGAGTAGTTGTTCTGATGTTTTTGGTAGTAGTTTGAAGCAAGAAAAGGGACTTTGGCATGCTTCAGGTGAGGTACTTCTTTTTTGTGTGTAAATAGCCCGCTAAAAGCAGCTTGTAAATAGCCTAAAAGTACTACTGTTCTCTTTAAGGTAGATCTCACCTGTTGTTTTCAATGTAATGTCAAACTCTCATAAAAAGTATGATGCATATTAAAATATTTTGTTAGTTGTAATATGATATTTGCACATGTTTACTATTATATATATATATATATATATATATATATATATATATATATATATTTTCCTTCTAAATTTTTCAAAGCTTTCTTTAGGTTCTAGTATATGCACTCTAATTTGTTATTATAATATCATTATAGGAAAGCATTATAGGCCTTCCTATTTTTACTCCTATAAAAAAGTTTTATTTGTTTAGTTCCTATTTTTACTATAAATGCATGTTAAAATATTTGGGCATTCTATTTTGTTAATTTTAGTATCATTAAATATGTTCTGTTTCTTGGTACTTTGTTCTATCCTCTAGTTAATAACCTTATTTCTATACAACAGAAAAGTCCTTTATTTGAAAAAAAAAAAATCACCTTACTAAATAGCTTACACATGCATAACGATCATTAAATTTTGGACAGAATTTTGAGCATTTCAAATTCGTTGGAATTATTTTTAACTTCTAACTTTATACCTTTATATTTGCAAATGTAAATACTCTATTGTAATGAATCTTTGATCTTTGAAAAGATTGAGACATATGAGAATCAGGACGATCAATGACTAGAACTTGCCTCTATTGTCAGTCAAGGCGAAATCCTAGAAAAATACTGATTTGGAAAATGAATTAGGCCATCTTTGGATCGATTGAGCCTTCTGTTATAACCCCACCAAATGAAAAATATCCTTAGCGACCAAACTTTGAGCTTTATATAAACTTTTATTTTCTTTCCTTCATACAAAACTCATAACCTAAAAAAAAAAAATTAAAAAAAAAAATAATAATAAATTTACTATTCTCTTTTGTTACTTTTCCTGAGCTTGGTAAAGATACAGTAGGATGATAATCTATGTATAAAGTATGGTGGAAAATAAATTGAGTATCTATATGGCTCCAAAAAAAAAAAAAAGTTATATATATGTGTGTCAAAAAAAAAAAAAAAAAAATAAAAAAAAAAAGAGTAGAAGAATATGTGTGAATATTCTTTTACAAGAGGGTTGTAACAATTTAAACCCTCGTAATATTCTTACTCTTGTATAAATTCATCCGATATATAAAATCAAGCCAGGAAAAGGTTAAGTCACTCTCAAAATATTCCTATATCCTACCAGCCCTTAGCCTAACATTACAAGCCAATAAAAGTCCTAAAAGATTCTAAAGTCAGCATTGATCTACATTAGTGGAGATTGACAAGAAAGGCAAGCCTATGGTTCATTGATAATAAATGATTTTCTTATTCTTAGTTTTGTAAAAGTGAAAAAGTTCTGACAATAATAATTTGCAGTGTAAAAATGGAGGTATAAACACAGTAAGTTCCAAAATGTTCAAAAGAATTTGAAATATCAGGTGACGTCCTTAATTTTTTTTGAAAAGTTTGTTTGTTAAAAAAAAAAAAAAAAAAGGTTCCTCAATCTTCTAAATTCTTTCCTCGAGGACGAGTAAAAGTTTAAGTGTGGGAGAATTTGATAAGTATATTTTACCTGATCTTAACCATATAATTTGTCTCAACAAAAGCATAAATATTATCATGTTTCTTCCATATTTTTAACTATATTTTGCAGGAATAATTTTAGAAGAATTGTCATACAAAGCAAGAAAAATACTACCAAGAAGTAAAAGAGCAAGTTATGATGGAAAAATAATTTGGCGAAGAAAAATGAACACATAAATGAAGTTGGACTTTGATAATGCACCAAATTCACACTTACCATGAAGACATCTCAACTTGCCGGGATAAATTTAGAGTTACATGACAAATCTTGATTTACTTGACAAAATCTCAATTTGCACATGTATAATCAAATTTGCCATGACAAGTCCAACTTACCAACACCAAATCAAGAAGATCGTCATAATTTCTTCTCTTATATAAGAAGGGATTTACCAATCAGAAAGGAGAGACAGTGGAGAGAAAGCTAGAGCTAGAAGTCTGAATCCAAATTAAAGAAGTTTTCCTATTTTATTTCTTCGAGTTATCTTTTCATTTAAATCACAATAGTGGTTTAAGTTATTGTTTATAAATAAATTTCAGTGTAAGAAATTACTCTAGTTCCTGCTTATAATTAAATAGGGAGAATTATTCTTCTTGAATATTTCTTTCTATTTTCTTACTTAATGGACAAGAATATTTCTATTGTTAGTACTAATTCCAGTATGGAGTAACTTTTCTTGTGTTGGGAGAAAGGCGGATCTTAATATTTCTATATATCAGTAGATATTATTCCTCAAATTCACATGCTTGAGCTAGAATTTATTTAACTTTTATTTGCTTTTATAGTTAGAGGTTATTTAATTTATTAACATCTATCTATCTTATACTACATATTAACTGTTTATTAATTCTGTAATCGAGAGAGGCGGAAGAAATAATATAGTTAAATTGTTGTATTGATAAATGTTAATAGTTATTCAGTAACATCTATCTCTTTTATGTTATAATTAATTTTACACTTATTTGTAATCGAGAGAGGCGAATGGTGTAATAATAAGTTATAACAAGTATGGTAACCGAAAGGGACTTACTATCAAGAGCATATTTTAGTTCAGTCATATATTTCTGGTTCTTTAGTATTACTATTTTGAAGATTAACTTGTATAACCGAGAGGAGTACAATTAATTATTCAACTTGAGTAATAATATATATTTGTAATCGTGAGAGGCATTTATACTTTTGAGAAATAGAAATTGAAGAGTAATAATACTATTATATAATAGAAATATAAAGTGAAGTCAAGATCCCAACACTTTTTATTATATTTGTGAAAAACAAAAACAAAAGAAAACAAAATATTTTCTACTGCTCTATTTATATATTTTTAGTTAGTTAATTTACAACTCAACTCTTTCTGATTTTCTCAAATAGTAATTAAAACAAGAAACGTCTGTAGAATAGATAAACTAATCTCTGTGGGTTCGACATCTTTCTATACTATAATTTGACAGAGTACGAGTTTAATTTAT
>JASVEL010013618.1:0-101207 GCA_032618575.1 Nicotiana noctiflora
GGTCGCTCAACTTTCGTTCTTGATTTCAATTGATTTATTATATGCTTTTTAAACAATATGTACATGTTTTGCTTTGAATATTTTATGAATTGCGACGTTGCGAAAATGTATTTTGAGTCATACCGTAACCAGTACGCTTGTGACTTTTAACATGCTTCGGCTTCGCCGAGATTTATGATTTGAGTCACATCAAATGTGCAATCGTATTAGAGAAAATATATTTAGAATCGCGCCTACATCGTCTATCGGCTTTTAATCTTTTGGAAAGGTTGTGGAATTAGCTATCAACCTTCCCGAGTCTATTATATAATTATTCGTTTATATGGGGACCCCGCTATTTTGTTTTCATGCGAGGCTCGTCCCACTCGATTTTTATAGTCCAATCCTATAGATATACAACTATATCTTCTATCACTTGGTTTTTCCTTAGTCTTTTAATTTTTCAGAATACAAGTCCAGGCCTTATTTCTTATGTTACTGGGCCTGGACTCTTTGGGCTCAACTCAGTAAATTAATTCATATGCCTGGGTCTTAAAACCCAAAAACACGCTGAAGTTGTTCATCAGAAGCCCAGTTATAAATCGGTCCAGATCTGGGCCTTCGCTATCTATTAGGCCCAAACCAAACATATTTGAAAAGGATAAACAGAAATTAGAATTCATCATATATACAAATATTCATAATCAGAAGAAAGCAAAATTCAAATTATATTTATTCAATGAAGAGAAGTAATAATACAGAGTTATAGTGTCAGCTTCAAATCTCGACTATCTAATGTGAATGGAATTCAATTAACAGACTACTTTTGCTTTTATATTTCAACAACTAATTTAAACTACTGAACATGTTATTGATTGGCTAAAAATGACAGAATGTTACTCAACTATACGAAACTACTTGACAATACACTAATCATGATTACTTGTAACTTTCAGAGAATTAATCGTATCAAACGTTAAGTTAAATATGTAATAGATTCTATTAACTATGTGATTAGCGACTTCATATTTGGTTATCAGTTTTACCTATACCACTTTAATTGCTATTAAACTGTCTAGATCAAACTAACAGATATTGAATTAAACTAGTTTCTACACATGCTAATATTGTTATTAATCTACCCGTTATGAACTTGTTTTTTTTTTAGATTAAATGAATCAGATTAGTTATTAACCTATTTTAGTTAACTAGGTGATTACGATTACTATCACTACATCTAATCATACTTACTACTCTATTACATTATTTCCAGCATATGTTAGTTCTTCACATGAACTATTTATACAACAATTTCCTACTGAATTACAGATTTAACTACTTATAATCTAAAGACAAAAACAATTACATAAACAGTTATTGAAAAATCATCTCGATTTATTCATCCACTTCAAATTCACTGCAGTTACATGTTGAAGTTTCAATTGTGTACGTGATTCAGCAATGAAAACCTTATGAGTCTAAGGGAGCAAAGATGAGAGAATAAGCAGATTGAGCACAACAGCAAAGCAACAGCAGTAGAGATAAATGAACACAGCAACACAGTTGAAATCAATTGAATAAGAGTTCCAGATTCAGCAAAGCAGTAATCCAATAGCACAGTAGAGGAAGACCAGTAGAAAACCCAGAAAAACCAAGAGATGATAAAGGAATTCTACATATTTCAGAACAATGCTTCGACTAAACCCAGAAATTTCTCCTAGTATATGATATTTTAGTTTTGAGAATGTATTCTCTGAATTCATAAAAATCCAACCCTTATTCAGGTTTTATTCAAGCATATTTATAGATAAAAATGGTGAATTTTTTTTGGGGGGGGGAGGGGGAATTTGAAAAAGTTATTCTTAATTGCCTCCCCTTAATTCTTTTGTTTATTACACTTTAATACCTATTCAGATTCAAAAATGCCTTCCAGCATCTGTTGGAAGGTTCTATTGGCTTCTATTTGGGGTGATTTACTAATGTACCCTCACTTGCTAAGGTTGTTAACTAATATGCCTTTTTGTTGGGTCTATTATACCCTTTGATTTGTGCAATATTGCAGAAATACTCGGCCTAAATGTCTGATTTGTCCTCATAGGCTCTATTAAATCTACAATTATGTCATTTTCCATTCCTTTTATACCCCTATTATTAATTACTATTTACCCGACCTTATCCAGGTCTGGTATACAACTTTATGCCTTTATTTAACTTCTAGCCACTTATTCTATTAGTCTTTAACACTTAGCCAGATTTGGATCTTAGTTTCCTTTCAATTTTAACCTCTTTTAAGAGGTATTCATTTCATTATTGTGTGTTAGAATTAACTTGCAAGACTAGCCTACTTATTTATTAAGGATTAAACTCTTTCAATTTTTCTAACCAAAACTCAGAGAGAAATTTGAATATGGTTGAATTTCAATTAAATAACTTCACAACTCAGATTCAGGCGTAGCATAACAGATTTGACATAAAAGATATATTCAGAACATTTTCATGTTTAAACTCACAAAAACCCTAAATGGCCATAGAGCATGCTAGTAAAAGAAACAAGTTTATAACAAGAAATTATTCAAAGAAGAAGCTAATCTAACATACAACTAAATAATAAAAGAAATTAAGGAAAAACAGAACTAACACATAAAATCATGCTCAAACAGAATAAAAAATAGGGACAGGGGACTTAGCTTAGCAGGATTGGTCTCCTGAGCTTCCCCGTTGTTTCTTTTTGTTCTTTTCTTTTCTTTTCTTCTTTTCTTCTTTTCTTTTTTCTAGTTTTCTTTCCTTTTTCTTTTAGACTTCAGACTTCAGATTCAAAGTCTTTTATTGGGTGTTTGATGAAGGGAAAAGGTTTCAAATACACAAAAGGGTGTCTTTTTGGGGATATAGTTGTTAAGTCTGTCGGAATTAGGGTTCCGGCGACTTATTTTCAAAGATTCGAGGCGTTTGGAGGACATTCGAAGGAAAGTGGGTTCATGAGGTTAAAGATCGAGGTAAGGAGGTTCTGGGGTGTTGGTTTGAAGATCAGTGTCAAAGGTGGTGGTCACCGGAGAAGAACTCCGGTGGCCGGATTTTCAAGAAACTTGGGGCTTTTGGGTTTTTTTTGGGTTTTTATGGGGGTTGGGTGTAGAGAAGCAAGAAAAGGTGGTTTGGGGTTTAGAAGTGGTCGGAGACTGCCATGAATGGTGGACAGTCTCCATGGTCGGCAAGAGAGATGAGAGGATAAAGAAGAAGACAGGGCGGCTAGGGTTAGGACTTAGGGGGTAATGGCTGGTCTCTGAAGAGACCAAGACTATTTATACCCTTGATGAATGAACGGATCCTGGCCTTTGGATCATCTTTGATCAACGGCTAAGATCTAATTCCCCTAAACTGTGTCGTTCAATTTTAAATGGAGATTGATCTATCTCCGTTAGATTGAATAGATAGACGGCCCAGATTCACTCATCAAAACAATATCGTTTCAATTAAAACCCCAATTAAAATTCAACCATTGGATTGTGTAGATGGACGGCTCAGATTATTCCTTACATATCAATTGGACCGGTCTTTCTAAATATACTGGGCTAATGTATTCGGGCTTGTGCATTTGGCCCAGTTGTGTATTTTCTTGTCTATTTTCCTGACTTAATTATTTTTTTGTATATTTTCTTGTTGAATTTTATTTTCTCTTTTATATTCTTTTTCGATTATTTAAATTCTTTTTATTTCCTATTTTCTCTAATTTTTCTGATATTTTTTGACATTTTTTGCTATTTTTCCTTATTTCCGGAATTTACTTGTATTTTTTGTTAATTTCCTTTTAATTCCTTTATTTGATATTTTATTCTTAGCCTATTTTTTTTTAATTTTTCTAATTTTCATTCCAATTGTTTAAACACACAAATTCACTTTATTCAGTCAAAACATATAATTGCAAACAAAAAATATTATTTGTTTTAATTTTGGAATTTTATTGCTTAGGGCAAAAATCACGTGCTCACAACGATCAAGGGGCAAGAGGTAATCAATGTGCGTGTTTTAGAAGTTTTTGAAGAACTTAGGCTTGAATCCGATATGAATTGATGATTTCAGTGTCGTTAGGTGTGTTTTGGTGATTGAAACAAGTTTGGATGATGTTTTGGGATATGTTGGTGCCTTTGGTTGAGGTCCTAGGGGCCTCAGGTGTATTTCAAGTTGTGATCGCGCTCTTATTTGATATTTCAACATCATATCTTTGGACATAAAGGGATACCATATTGAACAAATGAGCTACGATTACTATTTTGAATAAAGAATTAGATTTGTATCGTAATTACAGAGCCGTAGCAAAAAGAATCATAAAATTTGGAAATCATATGAGGATTTTATGGCTATTTTACTAAGGTTGCCCAGATTTTTAAGTTAATGACGAAATTGCCCCTGACGGCGTATAAAAACCTACACTATTTGCAAATCTTAAAACCTACATATCTCCTTCATTATAAGGTAAAATTGAGTGATTCAAGAGCCTAAATTCAGTAGAATTTCACAAGGAATCTATTGAGAGCAGTAAAACACGTGAACAATATACCTATAATGAGCAGGTCGAGTTTTCTTCCAATTTTAGGACGGAAAGAAGCTTTTGAGGCGATTTTTAAGAGAGAAAATCAGTGGTTATCACAAAGGTAAGTGATTTGATTATTAAAAATTATTTATGGGTGATTATAGACCATTATACCATTCTTTAATTCATGAAAAATAGTAGAAAATAGGATTTTGGGGCCTAAAATTATGAGACCGTTAGGGGTCGATTCGAGGGGTCAAACGGACTTCGATTTTGGTGTTCTTTATATGTACGGACTAGTGATGAGATGATAAATCCATTGGTATAATTTTCATAATTTTTTTAGAAGTGGGCACGGGGCTCGAGTTTTACCAACTTCATGAATTTTTGTACTTTTCGAGTATTTTTATTGGGTTATATTTCTATAACCCATATTTATGTATTTTCTATAGTTTTGACTAGATTCGACATGCGAAGAGGTTGATACAAATGAAAAAGGCATTGCGGACCAGTCTAAAGACGGTTAGAGGTGGGTAGTTGGTGTATATGATGGCCTGAGGGTTTTGAAACCCCGGCTTATCACATTGTGACGCTATTGTAGGGCATGACTCGCACCCCATGGCATGTGCGAGATTGGTTATGACTGGGGATTGTGACTTGGTCCATCTCGAACAAGAATGTTTGTATATTGGCGACTGATACGCACCCTATGTTAAATATATATGGGCTTATTGCCGTGTATGGGGCCTTGTGCCGATATGTAGCATCCTCGGAGGATGAATATCATTGCGATAGTATGCTTTGTTTAATCATTTATCTCAGTCATGTGTTTAATCACTGTTATGAAATGCTAAGTCATTTTTCCTGAAGTTAAATATCTAAAGTATATTCTTCTTAATAAATTAGAAATTGGGAAATTAATTGAATATGTTACGTGACTCATATGCATACTGTGGACTGAGTATGGAATGTTATGATTGAGTATGGATCGGGTTGCACACCGCAACGAATATTATGATTATATTGCGCTTGGGATGAAGGAGCCCCTCCGGAGTATGTACACACCCCCAGTGAGCACCGCCGATATTAAATGGATTGGGCTACGCGCCATAGCGGTCATGTGCATTAAATTATATTCATGCATTGTTATTTACTTGTGCTAGCTGTTATTAGCTGTTGTTGTTAGTTCGTAGTAAGGTGTCATACTGTTAGATTTAGCTTTACTTTGTGACATTTCGTGGATTACATATCTTCGGACATTTTGATATGCTTATTACTCACTGAATACTTAGTACTCACCCCTACTCTCTTCACCTTGTGTGTAGATTCAGGTACACCGGCGTCTTAGCTGTGCAGTCTTTGTTCCAAAGCTTATTAGAGTTATTGAGGTAGCTGTTTGACGTTTGCAGGACTTGACTACTCATCCTATTTCAGTTTTATTTATATATACATTTTCATACTTGGGTATTTTCGTTCAGATATTGTTATCTAGTTTTGTTTAGAGGCTCTAGACTCGTGACCCCAGATTTTATGGGAGTATTTTTATCAGACATAGTATCTCTTAGTATTATTCTTCTATAGATATTGGGTTATTATTCTAAAACTATTATATTCTCTTTAAATTATCGGTTTTGAGGTTTACGGTTGATTTGGGAACGACTGTTGGTCAGGCTTGCCTAGCTTTAGGGTTGTGCGCCATCACACCCGTGTTTGGGTTGTGACAAGTTGGTATTAGAGCCTAGGTTACTAGGCCTCGCGAGTCATGAGCCGGTTTAGTAGGCTCTCGCGGATCGGTACTTAGACGTCTGTATCTATCTTCGGGAGGCTACAGAACCTTTAGGAAACACTTCACTCTCTTGGAATTCTTATCGTGCGTATTTGATTCAGCTTGAGAAATAACTCTTGAAATTTCTTCCACACGTCTGTATGCACATGCGAGCACTTAGTAATATATTTGCCTTGATGGCTGGTGATTCCCCGATCGAGGGGCGAGATGTAATCTTTATGAGTTCATGTTGGGTCAGCTTAGAGAACTTGAGGCTAAATCTTTGCCTATGGCTTAAGCACCGAGGTGCTGATTTTGCGAGCTGGTATTATGAACTTATATGTTTAGTATTGTCCTTAATTGTGGGAATGTCGGCTAGATAACTACGTGATGAGTATATTGGTGGTGTGTGGTGTGTCTATATGACTTGGAAGTGTCGAAGAAGGACTGCTAGATGATAGATGGACCATTAAGTGTTTGATTTCCCTTGTGATTGGATGTGTTGCCCTGAGTTGTGGGTGTGTGGAGGATCTCTTCAGTTCCCCAGTTGGGAGAGAAGTACATAGCATGTTGCGGGTTGAGTTCAGACCCAGGAAGATTATATGACCGCGTAACGTATATGATGGTGGAAGGCATGCTGAAATGCTAAATTGAGGTGAAGCAGGTGGGATATCTCCTGCGGGGTGTCCTTAAGTGGTATGATCCTTATGTGTAATCGAAAGGTGTTTTCTATGTGTCATGGTTCGAATAGGTGCAATGCACATCCATGTATCAATTTTGATAATATAATACAAGTAGTATTGCGATTAATGTTGTTGATATACATTGTGTTGTTTTGTTAAGTTGTAGCCGTGTTGTTAGGATGGTTTTAGTGATTCTCTAGCAGGTGGATAGGCCCAATTACAAAGGAAACTCTACCAAAATTTTTGAAAAATTTGGGACTTAGTAAAAATTTGGTCGCCTAGAGAGTAGGCTTAAGTGTTGCGTGAATGAATGCAAGAATTGCAGAAGAGTTAAAATTTCTGATGATCCGTGTCTCCACAAACTTGTGAAAGAGTGAGTTTAATCTCACCATGGTATTACAACAACAGTAGAGTATATGTGTTGTGATATATATGGCTTCAAGCTAAGTTGTGGAGGTTGCCGTTGATTAATTGATTGCACGATTATGTGCTATGTTGGTTCTGTCTTAAAGTATACTGGTGAACCAGTTCTGATTGCATAAATTGAGCCGAGAACGGCACGAGTGAATGAAAGTTTTTGACAAGATGTCAAGAGATCGGATGAGCAGGAGGAAATTTCGATGGTTAAGATAAATTAGTATAGTCTTCAGCGTTACCTGAGAGCGGTGTTGTGTCATGGTTAATGGTTCTTGATCACTCTTCAGAGTTAGTACGACCGGTGGTTTGGAGGTATGCCCCAAATATTGTTGCGGTAGGTTGTAGGAGTGTGTCCTACTGGAAGATTATATAAGTGTGGCATGCAGTCACTTGACTGATTAAAGATGTAAACCAAGTATAAAGGTTGTGATAGTGTCGTTGAATTGTGGAATTCATGCCTGGAGGGCACTTGGCCTATTGGGTTATGAACTGGGGAGGATTACTCCGATTATGATGGTTGTTCTTCTGTTATATGAAGAAAATGGAAGTTATTATGGACATTTGAAAGGTTATTAGACTAGTTCAGTGTGATCAGAATTGTGTTGAAGTCGGTGGATAGATTTAATGTGAATAATGGCTCTATATCAGGCCAGATGTGTGCATTTTTGTAATGTGGTCCTCATGGAGGAGTAGTTAGGATGATGCTTCATTGTCAGATATCTCGCATAGTGATACATTATGCCGTGTGAATTGTGAGACAACTCGAGAAATTGCTTACATGTTAAGAATCCGCATATGAATGGCGTTATATGAGCAACTTGGCCGTTGAAATTCCGGTTGTATATCGAGCCTTAGTTGTGCTTGAGTTTGTAGTTATAACGCTATATGTCCCTCAGAGATGTTATTATGCACTTAGCATACGTATGACCGATATTCGATATTTTGTTGTAACAAGCAAATTTGGCTCGATGTGCATCTCCTTATGTGAGATCAATGCGTGGATCGGGTGGCACGCCGCCATGGGTATGTTATCCAGATCGGGTTGCATGCCGCAACAGTGTGATATAGAGTATAGTTTTCTATATGCCATCTTTGTATGCCTTGCTTCCTGTTTTCCAATGAAGGTCTGTATTAGTGCGTAGGATTTGATAATTCCTTCCAGAGCTCGTTTTCCTTAGTACCTCATTCGAATTGGTAGCCTATTGACATATTGGGCATCATATGAGACATTTAAATATGTCTGGAGTGGCTTATTGCCCGAGCAGTTCGTACTGGGTGAGACGAGATCATTGAATTCGAGATCGGTGTAATCTGAGTATATGAAGTAAAGTAAAGAGCTAAGACCATTGTTTGGTTCAAAATAAAGTGATAGTTCTTGCCAAGAGTATAAAACTAATGAATTATTGTTAGTTACATTTGGTTAGAGTTAGTTACAAATTGTTAGCCAATACTCCCTCAATTCCACTTATGTGAACCTATTTTTTTGTTTCGTTCCAAAAAGAATGACCCGTTTCTAAATTTGGAAACAACTTAGTTTGAACTTATAATTATACCCTTAATGAGAAGCTTTTATAACCCCATAAAAATTCTTGACCTCTTTTTGACTTGTTTAGGGCCACAAATTCGAAAAGTATTTATTTTTTCTTAAACTCCGGACTCAATCAAATAGGTTTACAGAAATTGGAACGGATGGAGTAACAATCTTCTAGAATCTTCAGCTAAGCATATATAGTTGATATACATGTAATTGATAAATCACTTTTAAAGATAATACATTTCTATTCTTTCTAAATTTCTCTTCTCATTGAGTTATTTTCTTGATAAATCTTGATATAGCCGTCACATTCTTTGAGTTTGAGCTCCTATATTGACTATTCTTGTTAGATTCTAATGCATTGCATCATTGAACAAGTATTTCGTAAAAAATATTGGCTTTTCTTCTATCCAACTAAAATGGGCCGAATAAAAAAAAATTGGTCCTTTATGTTTGAGATACGCTTACAACTTGTTTGTATTGTTGTTACATATTATTTCATAATGTATCATATTGTATGGTTTAATGAATATAACTTTTAAAAATATTATGTCGTTTGTTGCCATTTCATGATGTCACGCACCAACAATATGAAGAATAAACTTGCAACATTACTAAGAAAGGATAGGATACAAAGTAGAATTATTATATTAAAAGGTAGGACAAATAATAAAATATGATTATTTAATAATAAAGAAGGACATGATGAGAGAAAACAGTAAGAAAACGATGTCACCACACCAAACTTGTCGTTCCATTGAGTGATACTTTTTGTCGTTACATAGCGATGGATTTCACGTTACGATACAATAAATTTTAAGTAACAATAAAAATAAATTTAAAGTAACAATACGGTACAATACAATATATAACAATCATCCAAACAAGCTGTTAGAGTACTACCTTAACTATGCAACAACAATAATAAAGCCAGTTTAATACTATAAGTAGGGTATGGAGAGGATAATGTTTACACAGCTATTACCCCGTACCTGGTAAGAATAAAGATGTTATTTTTGATAGACCCTCGGCTCAAAATAAGGTAAAGAAAGTAAAAGAAGAAGAAGAACAAGAGGAGGAGAGGCAGGAAGAGGAGGAGGAGGAGGAAAATAAAGGTATAAGAAGAAAGAATAAACGAAGAATTAGCCTCAACACTAACAACAAGAAAGTAAGATAACTGAAACGAATGAAACAACGTGGCCTAAATAAAGCTCTAAGTGTATGTACTAAACAGTTTTTTTGGTCTCGAATTTATTATTTTGTCATTGTTCAATTTGACAAAAATATGAAAAATAAGATGCAATATTAAACACCAGAAAAATCTCATCGAATCCTATAAAATACAAAACAAAAACTATACTAAATACCAAAAAACTCAAATTATACCTCAAATAGCTACATCAAACTCAAAAAAATAGGTCTAAAGTAGTAAAAATTACAAAAATTATGCATCTAAATAGTTCTGGCTAATTTTTATCCCCCCCAAACCCAAATCCAAACAAGCTGTTAGAGTACTACCTTAAGTATGCAACAAAAACAATAAAGTCAGTTTAATACTCTAAGTAGAGTATGGAGACGATAGTGTTTACACGGATCTTACCCATACTAGTAACGATAGAGATGTTATTTTTGATAAATCCTCGGCTCAAAACAAGGTAAAGAAAATATAGAAAGAATAAGTGGAGGAGGAAAATAAGGATAGAAGAAGAAAGAGAGTAAACGAAGAATTAGCCTCAACAATAACACCAAAAAGTAAGATAAATGAAACGAATAAAACAATATGACATACATAAGAACAAGAAAGTAAGATAACTGAAACGAATGAAACAATATGACATAGATAAAGCTCTAAGTGTATGTACTAAATATTTCTTTTCGTCTCGGATTTAATAATTTTTTCATTGTTCAATTTGACAAAAAAAATCAAAATAAGGTTCAATCTTAAGCACCAGAAAAATCTCATTGAATCCCATAAAATACAAAACAAAAACTATACTAAATACCAAAAAAATTAAAATTATACCTCAAATAGCACATCAAACTCTAAAAAATAGGTGTAACGCACCAACAATATGAAGAATAAACTTGCAACATTACTAAGAAAATATAAGATACAAAGTAGATTTATTATATAAAAAGTAAGATAAATGATAAAATATGATTATTTAATAATAAATAAGGACACGATAAGAGAAAATAGTAAGAAAACGGTGCCACCACACCAAACTTATCGTTCCATTGAGTGATACTTTTCGTCGTTACGTAACGATGAATTTTACGATACGATTCAATAAATTTTAAGTAACAATTAAAATAAATTTAAAGTAATAATACGATACAATAAAATATATAACAACCATCCAAGCAAGATGTTAGAGTACTACCTTAAGTATGCAACAACAATAAAGCTAGTTTAATACTATAAGTAGGGCACGAAGAGGATATTATTTACACATATAATACCCTACCTATTAAGGATAAAGATATTATTTTTGGTAGACCCTCGACGCAAAATAAGGTAAAGAAAATAAAGGAAGAAGAAGAAGAAAGAGGGGCAGGAGGAGGAAAATAAGGGTACAAGAAGAAAGAGTAAAATGAAGAATTAGCCTCAACAGTAACAACAAGAAAGTAAAATAACTGAAACGAACGAAACACATGTCATAAATAAAGCTCAAAGTGTATGTACTAAACAATTTTTTTGGTCTCGAATTTAATAATTTTTTCATTGTTCAATTTGACAAAATATGAAAAATAAGTTGCAATATTAAACACCAGAAAAATCTCATCGAATCCTATAAAATACAAAACACAAACTATACTAAATACCAAAAAAACTAAAATTATACCTCAAATAGCTACATCAAACTCTAAAAAATAGGTCTAAAGTAGTAGAAATTACAAAAATTATGCCTCTAAATAGTTCTGGCTAATTTTTACCCCCCTCCCCCAAATCCAAACAAGCTGTTAGAGTACTACATTAAGTATGCAACAACAACAATAAAGCCAGTTTAATACTTTAAGTAGGGCATGAAGAAGATAGTATTTATACAAATCTTACCCATACTTGCTAACGATAGAGATATTGTTTTTGATAAACCCCGACTCAAAACAAGGTAAAGAAAATATAGAAAGAAGGAGGAAAATAAGGATAGAAGAAGAAAGAGAGTAAAACGAAGAATTAGCCTCAACAATAATACAAAGAAAGTAAGATAACTGAAACGAATGCAACAATATGACATAGATAAGAACAAGAAAGTAAGATAAGTGAAACGAATGAAACAATATGACATATATAAAGCTCTAAGTGTATGTACTAAATATTTCTTTTTGTCTCGGAATTTAAATTTTTTTTCATTGTTCAATTTAACAAAAAAAAAATCAAAAATAATATTAAATCTTAAACACCAGAAAAATCTCATTGAATCCTATAAAATACAAAATAAAAACTATACTATATACCAAAAAAATTAAAATTATACCTCAAATAGTACATCAAACTCTAAAAAATAGGTGTAAACTAGTAGAAATTACAAAGATTGTGCCTCTAAATAGGTCTGGCTAATTTAACCCCCTCCCCTAGACGATAGTTTTCATCAGAACTAGCAAATTGCTTTGTGCATACTTAGGAGAGTACTTTGAACTCACCCTCAAACATAAGGGACTACTTTTATCATTTTATCTTAATTAATTCCTCCTTGCTTCACCAATGTACATATATTACAGTACTATGTACAAACAATTACAACGCATACCTCTCTGGAATATAAATTTCATACAATATAGTAAATAACTCATTTCTTTTCCTCAAATCTGTTCTTTCCTCATCCAACTCAATTTCGTAACGCCACTTTCTCCTAAGTTTTGACCTCACCACACTCCAAATTTCCTCCAAATTCCCAATCATTGGCACCCAAAATTCAATAAATTGACAATCTTTTCTTCAAATCTCACAACCCCAGATCAAATTTTCAATCCCAACAATCCCAAAAATCTCTTAAAAATAGTTAAAAAATTTGCTAATTCGTACCATGTAAAATCCTAAATCCCTTAAAGTCACAATCTTTTCTCAAAATCTCAAAACCCCAGATAAAATTCTTAATCTTAAAACCGTCAAACTTGTCAAAAACAGCCAAAAAATTGCCACTTTTTTGCCAGTTTCGCCAAGTTTTAGCTCCTTTATACCATGTGTCATGAATCAAAAATATAATCTTTGATGCCTAAAAAAACCCAATTTAGTAAAAGTTCCTCTGATTCAGATTCCCCAAGAAAAAATCTTGATTTTTTAGTTTCTTCAGAACCAGAACCAGGACCAAGCAGTAACAAAAAATCTTCTGTTTGGTCTGGTTTTTTGGTTTCTCCTTTTTCAATCTTTGATACTGAGCCAAAAGGGTGTTTAAAAAAAGGTGACTTAAGTTCAAAGAAGTATTATAATGGTATTGGTATTAATTGGACTAGTGCTGTGAAAAGAATGATGAATAGTGGTTCAATGAGGAGGATTTTTGGGATTAATAAAACTGGGATTCCTAATGGCTCTAAAAGTGATATTTGGCTTTTAGGTGTTTGTTATAAAGTTATTCAAGATGATGATCCATCTATAGAACCAGCTCAAAGTGAAGGTTTTTCAGCTTTTGTTGATGATTTCTCATCTAGGATTCTTGTCACTTATCGAAAAGGTAGCTAAAGTTTTAATCTTTTTTTAACTCTTATTTTGTTTGATCTGATTAGAATGTTGATTTGGGATGTGAGAGATTGTGAATTTTGGTTATTTGGTTGAATGTAATTACAGGCTTTCCTCCTATTGGAGAATCTAAGTATACCAGTGATGTTAATTGGGGTTGCATGCTTAGGAGCAGTCAGATGCTTGTTGCTCAGGTTTATTACACTGGCAAAATTCCTTTTCTTTCTTGCTATAGGTTAGCTAAAATCTTTATATTCCTGATTTGACGCAATGATAAAAGTTGTAGCTGTGTGACCACGAAGTCAACCTCTTGCAAAAATGCAAGGCAGTATATCCGTACATAAGGCCCGGGGTGGTGGCCCTTCCCCGTACCCGTGCATAGCGGGAGCTTAGTGAATCAGGCTCCCAGGCTCCCCTTTCTGAAGGGGAACCTTCAAGCAACGGTAAAGTTATTGTAACCTATATGTCATGGGTTCGAGCCGTGGTATCAACCACTAAAGTTTGTGTTAGCATCTCACCTGTTGGGGTGTGGTTCTTCCACGGACCTTGCGGAACGTGGGATGCCTTTTTTATCTTTCGTTTTATTTCTTCTGAATTTCCAATGCTTACTCTGTCTGCTGTAGTGATGTTGATGATGCTTGTATTTATAGGCTCTACTTCTTCATCGATTAGGAAGGTCTTGGAGAAAATCTTTGGACAAGGTACTCGAAAGTCAAAACACTGCAGTACTTTCAGTTGTTAAAATGCTCAATTTCCAATTTAAAACCACGATATTGCACAGTCAGGTTCTGATCTCATATCTCTTATATATAAGAAAAAAGACAAGAAAAAGATCAGATTCTCATCTCATGCATATATTGTTTTAGCATGAGAACTTATCATGTTATCTCATCGTACAGCCGCATGACCAAAAGTATGTTGAGATATTGCACCTTTTTGGTGATTCGGAGGAGTCTGCTTGCTCTATCCACAATCTCCTTCAAGCCGGAAAGACATATGGTCTTTCTCCTGGATCATGGGTGGGCCCATATGCAATGTGTCGCACTTGGGAAACATTAGCACGAAGCAAGAGAGAAGAAACAGGGAATGCTGACATGTCTTCTCTCATGTCTATCTATGTTGTATCTGGGGATGAAGATGGCGAAAGAGGCGGAGCGCCGGTGCTCTGTGTTGAGGACATTGTCAGGCATTGTTCTGACTTTTCAAAAGGCGAAGTTGACTGGATACCTGTTCTTTTCTTAGTTCCGTTGGTTCTTGGACTTGACAAAATCAATTCAAGGTTTCCTTTCATTTCTCTTATTTTTATTTATCTGCACTGGTAGTGTTGTATGATGCAAAACTCTTGCCTATTTATTTTCTAGTATATCTCTCTGCATTACCGTCATAAATAACTTAAGAACTTGCCAAGTAAAAGAAGACTGTGGCTGAATGATTATTTGTTTGTGTCGTAAAACAAGTGGTGATTTGTTGGGGATCTGCAAGCACTTTAGTGCTATCATTACTATTTCATTGCCGGTTTTGCTTTATTATGATGAAGTTGTATGCAAAGAAATTAAGATTTTCATTCCTTATCAAACCAGCAACAGTATCATTAATTGAAACTGTTGCAGAGTTACATGATACTTTGTGGCTATGGCGACTATTTGGTAGGCCTTATAAAGGGAATGTGGATATAAAATTAATATGGTACAGTGCTAGAAAAGATCTTTGAAGAATCTTCCATAGAATTAAGTGTAAAAAGTATTTTTATTATTCTACCGAATGAAGAGCCACTCATACCATTTAGGAGTTGGATTTCATTACCTTGTACAGTTGGACGAGTTTTTAGCATTTGTTGCAAAAGACTTGTCTTGAGGGGAATCAGGCATCTTCTTTTCTAGGCCAGAAGACTTTTCTTGGGGAATCCAGCATCTTCTTTAAGAGGAGCCATGGTAGATACCTTGATTAGTAGTGTAAACAAACCAGTAAGCACTAACATAAGGAACTCTAATGAAAATAGTAACAAAAAATACATTTTTGGATCATGCTTCGTAATCTCTAAAACAAGACTAATAAAAATACCACAAACTCTTTTGAACACTATCTAATCACATGGCTTGATCTAACTATTATTTCAATGGAACAAGAGCGGATACAAGATGGGCGCAATATGGTATGTGATTCAAGGTCGCATACTAATGTTTCCTGCCATGCAACACTTTCGGGCTGTCCACTTCAAGTAGAACATGAAATAGAAGAATGGCACTACCAGATATAATATTTCCGTCTCTTGCGCTATAATCTAGGTGAAAGATACTTGTAACTAACAAATTAATGACAGCATGAGAATTTCCATACTCTAAGTTACTATAAATCATGGTTGCTTCACAAAGTATAACAAGCCCCAAGTCCGGAAAACTAAGAAGAGTTGCGATAGGTTGATGAGTCCTCCTCACTGTATAAGGTGGAATGCGTGCTAGTGACTCATAAGTTGACCCTAACTAATTTGAGATTGAGGCTTAGATGTTAGCCATGATTTCTTTTTTCCTTAGTGGTTTATTTGTGATCTTTCTTATATTTATCATAGCTCAAAGATTTCCTGGCTACTGGCCATACACTCATTTAATTGAATTTACGTGATTAGTTGTAGAACATTCGACGTTTATGCTTATCACCATAGACAAGGTGATGAGAATTCTCTGAGTTAGTAGGGCATATATATTTACGACCATTAAAATTGACTTCGCGAGCAAAGCATTCACACTTGTTTCTGTGATCCTAAACGACGATTTTCATAATACTACTCAATTCAGGAAAGTACAGTTAGCAGCTAGATTTATTTGCAGAAGTAAATTGTCATCTAGTGGTTTAAGAAGTATCATTTGCAAAATATATTTCCTTATTGAAAATGGAATATAGATTGGTCTTTGATGTCTGTACATGCACAAAACACGTAATGGCTGTCTCGTGTTTTCTTTATTTCCATGTTGATTTATGACACGTCAGGCACTGCAAGAAGGCCATATCTAACGAAAATTAAAATTGTGAATTGCATTGATATTTGACGGATGATTTACTGTTTTTGCTATAAAAACCAGAGCATTCTGTTTACTGAATCTCTATCATCTTCTTCTACATTAGGTATCTTCCTTTACTGGCAGCAACATTCAGTTTTCCTCAAAGCCTTGGGATCCTAGGTGGCAGACCTGGAGCCTCGACGTACATTGTTGGCGTGCAAGATGATCAAGCCTTTTATCTTGATCCACATGAAGTTCAGCCAGTAATTGTTTCTTTCTTTTTTATTGTATTTATGCCATTTCACACATACTGGTTGGAATTTCTATAATTTATACTACTTAAAATCTAGGATAAAGAGATGATCCTCAAAATCAAACTTTTTATGTTTAAATGTTATAGATGGAAATCAGATTCTTTCCGTGCTGGCTGACTTCAACAATCTATTAATAATTACCACCGTCAAGAATGTCATGATTGTTTGGTCTTTGTTACCTTTTTTATGCTCATTAATATTTGAAGTTGTTTCCATTTACTTCACTAGTGTGGAGAAAATTGGTGGATTTTATGAAGGAGATATGGTTTTCTAGCTGCATTATAGGTTGGCTTTTGCCCGGAATCCGTCGTTTTTGTATTAGGAGAGATGTCATCCAATACATTCGAAAACGGCAGCACTCAGTATGGGATTGTATAAGAAGCACTCAAATGAAAAATATCATTTGGCTTTTTAAAGTTTGATTTAAGAGCTCTTACTGTTTGCTGAAAGCATACTGTTCTTTTAAAGCTTTTCTTGATTCCTACTTAGAAAAAGCTTCTATGCGGATCTGATTAGAATATTCTCCAACAGATCCTTGCTTCTTGAGAGGAATTTCTTAGAATCTTCTACAGGCTAAAATATTAGCCTTATTGCTGGAGCGGGAGTGCTGCTATATAACAAACAATCACCAAATTACATTTTTCCTTCCTCCATGTCCTAGTTTTTTGACATCATATTTTTTTTTTTCCAATGTTCCATTTTCTGCTGCCTCAACATCTTCGCATTAACCAAGATCAACATTTGATTATCATCATCTGACAATGCTAGTACGGTTGATTAATCGTCATCTGACGATGGCTGTGAACAGCTTTGCTAGTCAGTCTCCCCTTTGGAGAACCTTCTGTGTAATTTCATAATTTTCGGTTTGGGACATTTAATGTAGTTCGGTGGATTTCTAAAATGTTCCAACATATTCATTTCAGTGGTTTTGATCCATCAGACTTCACTTTCCGACAACAACAAAAATGCAAATTAAATAAATAAGTTGCCCCCCTATGATCTTTCCCATTTAGTTTCTTCTTCTTTTGCGATTGGGACGGGTAAGGAATCATATCTCTAATAAACGAGTATTTTCTTGATTGGTCGTTCAGCTTTCCTACTTTTTACTTGTTAACTGTCTTTATGGTGCTTGTAAATTCGTTTGTCCGGTGATTTTAATATTTGCAGTTTTTTCTGGATTTATCTGTCTGACGAGCAGGTTGTTGATACCATAACGGATAATCTGGACTTTAATATTTCATCTTATCACTGAAAGTTCCAAAATTTGAAGTATTTTTGGTTTATCTAATTTCACTGGACGAAGGATGTAATATTCTCATTATATGTCTGATGTGCAGGTTGTTGATATTAAAACGGATAAGTTAGATATTGATACTTCATCTTATCACTGCAAGTAAGCGAATGCGCATTCTAGTTTCTCATATGATATTTCCATTTTTAGTTTTAATCTCATTATAACCTTTTGACTTCGATTGCAGTACTGTAAGGCATTTCCCTCTGGATTCAATTGATCCATCCTTGGCAATCGGATTTTATTGTAGAGATAAGAGTACGTCTGCATGTTTCTGTAATTGTTCCAGAAATCATTGCACTTGTTTTACCTTGGCTAATACGAGTCACTTCTTGATCCTCAACTTCTGTATACTTTCTGTAGGTGATTTTGATGATTTCTGTATACGAGCATCTAAGTTAGTTGATCAATCAAACGGTGCTCCATTGTTTACGATAACTGAAACTCGTACCCCAGCCACACCAGTTGAGTATAACAACAGGGTGACTAGTAATTCTGGTGTTCCAGAACTGGACTCCTTCGATGCTGCGGGCCCAGGTGAATCGGATGGTGGTAGACCTGAAGATGAGTGGCAACTCCTTTGATGTGAGAACACTTTCAGGATTATAAAGTTGTAAATAATTTCGTAGGCGGTCTACTTGATTGCGCCCATGTCCATCTTGTTTGGTGCACGATTTCGGCTAAATTACTGCTGTAAGATAGACATACTTGTAGGATTTATCTTTTGCCTTATAATTTGTTGTTGTCTATAAATTATCCAAAAATGGGATGGTGTATGGTTCAATTGATTTTTTTTTCTGGTACAAATACAGAATATTGGATAGTAGTTCCCCTAATCTTCCATTTTGTGTTGCTATATTTTTTTCTGGTCTTAGTCTTGTGAAAATAGCACGGGCGGCAAAGTCACTGAAATTTTTTCCCTATTTTGCTGCAACAAGGAAAATTGCAGCATAATATACTGGAAATTGGTGTACATGTGTATGAATTTTCGGCATATTATGTTGGAACTCTAACACACGGAAAGTTCCAAAAGTTCTAGTATAATATACTGAAAATTGGAGCACTTGTGTATGAACTTCCAGCATATTATATTATGCTGGACCAGTATATTATACTGGAACTTCAGTATATTATGTTGGAATATTTTCCGAATTTTGAATAGTATTTTCGTTCAGATTTATCTTTAGATGAAAAATGGTTAAATTTCAATCACTTTTGAAATTATAACTATTTTCAATTACCGCTTGTAAATCTGGCTATTTTTTAATTTCACCCCTTATTTTTGTGTGTTATACTTACCTTTTTCTGTCCTGAATTAGGGGCTTGCTTGGTTTTAAATTACTTCACTTGGTTTTGTTGAAGTTTGAAGTTGTTCATTAGTTTACATGTAAGTTAGAGGTAGTCACATAACCAAGTCTTTCTTCAATTAGATTTTTGCTTTATATGTTTACCTTTTATTAACGGTTTCTAAATTTGAAAATAAATCTCGGTAAAGCTTCAACCTATCAAAAAAAAAAAAAAAAAAAAAATTCTTGTTACAATCAGATCTTTCTATAACAACATCCCTATATAACTACACTTCATTATAAAAGCCAAGGTTTTTCGGAATCAAGTTCCATGATACGTTATAATATATGTTCTAATATATAACAACACTTTCGCTATAACAATAAAAAATATTCGGAACAAATGAGGCTGTTATAGAGAGATTTGATAGTAACATCAAATATATACTTTTGTTTGTTTTAGGTATCTACAGGGCAGTCCGCTGCATTAAGTGTCCGCTATGAGTGGGGTCCGGGAAGGGTTAGACCACAAGGATCTATTGTATGCATCATTACCCTGCAAGAGGCTGTTGTTACGGTTCGAACCTGTGACTTCCTGGTCACATGACACCAACTTTACCAGTTTGCTTTGCGTATCCAATACTTGAAATTCACAAACTCAACTAATTTCCATTTACGTACATAGAGGGATTAAATGCATCTCCATCGAGAGTTTTTTTTTTTACAGAGCTTAAATCCGAGACATATGATTTTTTTCTCAATGAACCTTACAAATCTTTATATTTGTTAATATTATTATGAGTACACGTGTCACGTTGAGATTGAAACTAGTAGATATACACTTAGCAATCAATTACATCTATTTTATCATAATCAATATCTTTAATTGGTATTGGATTGATGTAAACTCCAAAGCTTTCAAGTTGACCATTACAAATTGTGCCATGAAATCCATTGAGCCAACCATAATTTCCAACATTTATGTTGAATTCTGTATCTTCACTTCCCATATAAGTAGGTCTATTTTTTGGAAAAGGTCCATATGAGTTTTTGTTGGTCACAAATGTAATTGATTTCAATACTCTATCTGTTCCCATTACTCCATGTCTACCATTTACTCCAATCAGATATTCAGAGGGATAATCTAGCTTGATCTGCAAATTTTTTTGAATTTTTTTTGTTAAAGATAAGAAATATTGACATGATAGATTTTAATAAAAAAGGCATGCCACTCGTGCAAGAAGCATTCCGCGTTACGCAGGGTCTCGGGAAGAGTCGCATCCTGAGGGCCAAGGGGTTGTGATCTCGGCAATCTTCCCTGATGTAAATATAATGACTAATTTCACGGCTTGAACAAGTGACATAAATATCATACGAAAATAATTTTATCGTTGCTCCAAAACTCTCCTTTGCAAGACGTGTTATTGAAGTAAAATAAATTATCTTTCCCCTCTTGAGAGTCGAGACAATAACAATTATGCCTTAATCTCAAGGAAATCTGGATCGCTTTTATAAATCCTCATTGATCATATCACTTCCTTATCGTGAGAAGTAAAATTATGTATCTTTTATGGCGAATCTCCTAATTTTTCTAGAACAACTTAATTTGTTAACCAAAATGAATTTTTTTCATAAGTGGTGTACCTATTTAGGAGTTTTTATGACCCAATCATAGATAATAAAATCATAAATATATAATAGTCTGTTTTTTTAATGTCAATTTAAATTTAATATAGGTGGTGAGTTATGATTGTGAATATTAGAGATTTTAATAGATGTTGAAATTCATGGGAGTATTATCAATAAATAATACAATATATTCTTCAAATGTACACTAAAAAATGTCTAGGTGTGCCTTGAACATCATAATTGTTGTTATTTGAAATTAGTGATTATCTAATTTACAATTATATACAATCAAATCTCTCTATAACGGCTTCATTTTTTATAATTTTTATTTTATTTTATGTTATAATGAAGTATTGTTATAAAAATATATATTATAACATAACATGAAAAATTAGTTTCAAAGAAAATTTAATCGTTGTAGTGAAATATTGTTATATAAAATGACTGTTATAGAGAATTCTGATTGTAAAAGCGAGTTTTGCATTAACAATTCATTAATAAAAATAAAAAATAAAAAAAGTGGAACTTACTATTTCCAGATGTTCGATAAGATCACCATGTTTGCCTGATAAAGAAAAGTCTCCATCTTTGAAATATAAAAATTGGAGATGACTAATTATTCTTCCATAGGAAATAAAAATCATTGCAATATCACCTTGATCAACATCATCCCATTTTTCTCCTTTCAATTTACTACTTGCCACAGTTTCAATTTTGAATACCATATTATATATATGACTTTTCACAATAATAATTTACTGAAGAAAAAAATATTATTGGACAAAAGAAAAAAGAGTTGGAAGAAAGAGTTTGTGAATGTTTTAGGTTTGCCAAGACATTATTATATATATACTATTTTTTCTGCATCCATTTATGCCTTTCTTGAATCAGAATTTGAGATTTGGAATTTTTAGGTGTAGAATAATGTACAAATTTTATTACTTGATATTCTTTTCTTGTTGTTGAGAATTGAGATATATAATAGCAAACCCTTATTGTGCAATTGCTTTTATGTTTCTAATTCAGAATAAACTACAAAGCTTCTTTTAGCATTAGTCGTTTACTTGTCACGTTTGACTTTTTGAGATTCAAAATAATATGAATCTTGATTAATATTTTAATACATGTTTTTATCAAATTGATACAAGAATTAGAAATTATAGTATTTTATGTATAGTTTTTGAATATATAAATATTAATTTTATAATATTAAATTAATCTA
This sequence comes from Nicotiana noctiflora, assembly GCA_032618575.1. Taxonomy (NCBI): domain Eukaryota; kingdom Viridiplantae; phylum Streptophyta; class Magnoliopsida; order Solanales; family Solanaceae; genus Nicotiana; species Nicotiana noctiflora. The sequence goes on from JASVEL010013618.1 coordinate 22,320, forward strand.
AATTAATTTAGCTTTAACTTTACAATATTTTTTTGTATTTTCATTACAGTAGTTGTATATACAAGATTTTGAGGAGCAAAGTGCTCAAAATAGAAAAGAGAATATACAAATTAGAATTCTTGATCGACGTGAAATCAAGTTCTTGAGCCGAGGGTCTCCTTGAAACAACCTCTCTGCCCCTCGGAATAGGGGTAAGGTCTGCATACATATTACCCTCCCCATACCCCACTTGTAGAATTATACTGGGTCGTTGTTATTGTTGTTGATTGAGAGAAAATCAAGATCACAACAAAAACAATAAATATAAAATATTGCAATATCTTTGGTATAATGGCTTGTAATTAGAATTGCTACCTTTCTTTCTCTTCTAGTAGGCGATTGAACATAAAAATTATAATTAACAAGATTAACTATGTCGTAAGCTAATTCGAAGTTAATAAATGGTATGACCACTTATTAACTACGATATCCGATCATCAGCCAACTTGATCATTAAGGTGTGACGACCCAAAGGGTCATCACTTATTTTATTAATCATTTCGAGCTTCCGAGGCCTTGAAAACCTCATTCTATATTGCCTCGATTTACGTGCACGATCCGAGCATGTACCCGAAAAGATTTGTGATAGAAAATATGAATTCTATGAGAAATTTGGATAAAAAATGATATTAATATTGATATGGTTGACTTCGGTCAACATTTTTGGTAAACGGATCCGGACCCGAGATTTGATTGTCCCGAGAGGTCCGTAGGAAAATATGGGACTTGGACATGCGTCCGGAGTCGAATTCTGAGGCCTAGAGCCCAAGTTATGAATTTTTATGTGAAATTGTTTTTGATGCAATTATTAAAGGAAATAAATTAATTGACCTTGGTATCGGGCTCGTATTTTGGTTCCGACGCCCGGTACAAGTCTTAAATATTATATATGTGATTTCGGTAAAGTTTGGTGACATTTGGATGTCGTTTGAGATGTTTTGGACCTTGAGTTCCAAGTTAAGAAGTTTTGAAAATCAAAAGTGTGAAAATCATGAGTTTGAGACTCGATTTGATTAAAACGAAGTGATATTGGCGATATGATCGCACGAACAAGTCCATAATGTGTTTTTGAGATTGTGTACATGTTTGGTTTGGAGCCCGGGGGGCTCGGGTAAAGATTTGATAGGCCGTTGGATGAAACTCTGAATTTTTGAACTGCTGGTTTTTCACCCAGTTGTTGGCTTCGCAATTGCGAAGTTTTCTCGCAATTGCGAAGGGGGACAGGCTCGCAAATGCGAACATTCATCGCAAATGCGAAGCCCCCTTTGGCCCAGCCTTGTTCGCAAATGCGAACAATTGTTCGCATTTGCGAAGGTCCCCAGTGCCAGCCTATGTTCGCAAATGCGAACAATGTTCGCAAATGCGAACGTTCCCCAACACTGCCTTGGTTTGCAAATGCGAACCATTGTTCGCAAATGCGAACACTGCCTATACAGCATGTGTTCGCAAATGAGAACATTAATTCGCAAATGCGAGCTGTTCGCAAATGCGAACAAATGTTCGCAAATGCGAACTTCCCAGCCTTAGCTTATTTTTCAAACTCCAGAAATTGGTCGGGGTTCGCAATTGCGAACCCATGTTCGCAAATGCGAACACGGAGACCTGAAAAACACGAATTTCAGTCATTTCTTCACTATTTTACAAAACCAAAACACCCGTTTGCGATTCTTCAAGGATTTCTTCTTCATCAAAACGATTGTAAGTCACTTTTTACTTAATTCTTTCAATTCCTAACATCATTAAACATGTTTTTCATAAGAAATCAAAGATTTTCATGGTAAAATTCTTGTTTTTGTTAGAAAATAGGGTTTTTCATAAATTGGAGAATTGGACCTCGAATTGAGGTCCGATTTTGGAATAAATCATATACATGAACTTGTGGGGGGATGGGTAACCGGATTTTGGTCCTAACCCCGAATTCCGACCATGTGGGCTCGGGGTTGAAATTCACTATTCATGGCAGAATGTTGTAAAAGTTGTATTTGGTATTAAGAATTAGTTTGTGGAGTAGAATTGATGATATTAAATCAATTGTGTATAGATACGGTTGGGTTGGAGCCAAATTGAAAGAAAAGACATTTCCACGGAGTGAATTGCTCATAAGCATTCGAGGTAAGTGTTTGTTCTATCCTAGCTTGAGGGAATAGGATTATGTGTTATGTGTTATGTGATCGAGTGCGGTGTATGGGCTGTGGTGACGAGCATCCATACACTGGCGTCTAGTATGACCGTGAGTCGTTGGAAAATAATTATTTTGAGATATATTACAGATGAATTGTTATTGTTCTCCCTTGTTGGGACTTGTTGTGAAGATTATTATTGATTGCCCTTGATGGGACGGATTATGAATTATTGTTTCTTTCTTTACCCTTAACTGTGATTGTTATTTGGGTGAGGAAGAGTGATAATGCACGAAGGGTGATGCCGTGCCATGTTTTATTTATTTATGCACGAAGGTTAATGCCGTGCCATGTTTATTATTGATTATGCACGAAGGATCATGCCGTGCCCTGTTATTGAACCATGTACGAAGGATCATGCCGTACTATGGATGTGAGGATGAGAGTAAAAGCACGAAGGGTGATGCCGTGTACTTTATTTGTTTATTTGGTGAGGATGAGAGTAAAAGCACGAAGGGTGATGCCGTGCAATTGTTTGCTATTCCTTGACTTGATATTACTTGTTTTTCCATTATATTTTATTTGGGTGATGCCGCGCAATTGTTTGCCATTTTTTTTTACTTGATATTACTTGTGTTTCCATTATACCTTGTTTTCCTTGTGAACTTATTTGATTGTTATTTGGGTGAGGAAGAGTGATAATGCACGAAGGGTGATGCCGTGCCATGTTTATTTATTTATTTATGCACGAAGGATCATGCCGTGCCCTATTATTGAACCATGTACGAAGGATCATGCCGTACCATGGATGTGAGGATGAGAGTAAAAGCACGAAGGGTGATGCCATGTACTTTATTTGCATATTTGGTGAGGATGAGAGTAAAAGCACGAAGGGTGATGCCGTGCAACTGTTTGCTATTTCTTGAATTGATATTCCTTGTGTTTACATTACACTTTGTTTTTCCTTGTGAGATTATTAACTGTGGTTAATTGTTGAATTCCTTAAGATATTCCTTATGGTGTTAATACTTGATTATTTCTTGTTATTTTGTGGTACATATATATATATTGAATTGCACAGGTTTATGTGGGTGTCTGGTCCTAGGCTTGTCACTACTTCGCCGGGATAGGCCAGACACTTACCAGCACATGGGGTCGGTTGTGCTGATGCTACACTTCTGTGCGTTTTTGCACGGGTCCAGGTTACGATCAGGAGCAGCAGCAGCAGTAAATAGATTGCGTGGGAGTTGATCATATTTGAGACCGAGGTAGCTTGCAGACGTCCGCAAGCCCGGCGTCTCTTTCTTTATTTATGTTAATAGATGTAGTCTCATTGTTCCGAGACAAACAGAATTATGTTATATTTCTTTCAGACTTTTATGTGTAGTATTCCATAGTAGTTTGTGAGTTGGTGACTCCAAGTCTTGGGTAGAGGATTTCAGTATGATTTTTACCGTTTGATTTATTATTTCCATTTCGATAAGGTATTCCGCATTTATTTAATTAAAATTATGTTAAAAACAGGATAGTACGAATACAGTGGCTTGCCTAGCTACCACGAGTAGGCGCCATCACGATCCCGATATTGGGGGAAAATCCGGGTCGTGACAAGTTGGTATCAGAGCTCTAGGTTACATAAGTCTCACCACTCACGAACAAGCTTAGTAGAGTTTGAGAGGTAGGTACGGAGACGTCTGTACTTGGCCTCCAGAGTCTATTGAGTTAGGAAAAAGTCTCTCATTTGTTCTTTCTTGTCGTGCGACTTGATCCTCAATTGCTGATTGAATTTCTATTCTGTCTTTTCGCAGATGGTAAGGACACGCACTTCTTCGTCCGCTGACCAGCAGCCTGAGCCCCAGACAGCTCCTGTGAGGGGCAGGGGTCGAGGCCGTATCAGAGGCCGTGGTAGGGGTAGAGCTCAGCCTCAGGCAGCTACCCCAGAGGTGGAGCCCCATATTGAGATTGACGAGGAGGTTCCGATTCCAGCAGCTCCAGTGGGCCCAGCTCAGGTCCCAGGAGAGGCTTTAATTACCCCAGATCTCCGGGATGCTTTGGTCAGAATAGCGGGATTTATGGATAGCATTGCCAGAGCGGGTCTATTATCAGTTGCCCCAGCTACTTCTCAGGCTGGAGGAGGGGCCCAGACTCCTATTGCTCATACTCCGGAGCCAGTAGCTCCTCAGCCTCAGGCACCAGTAATCCAGCCAGCTGTGGCCACTCAGTCAGGTACCACAGCTCATGCCGGCGATGGAGCGGCCATGACTTCCGATTCGTTATGGAGGCTTGATCGGTTCTCCAAGCTATTTACCACTACATTCAGTGGAGCCGCATCAGAGGATCCTCAGGACTTTTTATTCAGTTGTCATGAGATTCTCAAGACTATGGGGATTGTGGAGACAAACGAAGTTGACTTCTGTACCTTCAGACTTGCAGGATCCGCCAAGACTTGGTGGAGAGATTATTGCTTGACTCGACCAGCAGGGTCCCCAGCTTTATCATGGGATCAGTTTGCGGAACTATTTATGGAGAAGTTTCTCCTTGCTACTCAGCGGGATGTACTTCGGAGGCAGTTTGAGCGCCTCCATCAGGGCACTATGACAGTTACACAGTATGAGACGAGATTTATCGACTTGGCTCGTCATGCAGTGGTGATACTTCCCACGGAGCGGGAGAGGGTTCGCAGATTTATAGATGGGCTTAATCAGCCGATTAGACTCCAGATGGCTATGGGCGTGGGGAGTGACATATCATTTCAGGAGGCAGCCAATGCAGCACGCAGAGTTGAGATGGCTCTTGCTAGGGGAGGCGGTTATTCTTCGGATAAGAGGCCTCGTCATTCAGGTAGGTTTGGTGGTTCTTCCTCTGGTAGCAGAGAATCCTTTGATAGAGGCCAGTCCTCCAGGCCTTTTCATTCCGCCCTTCAGGCTTCACAGGGTGGATCGGGTGATCGTGGTTCTCGGGGGCATTATTCAGACCAGTATCCTATTAATGCTCAGCCTCTTCAGAGTGTTCGTGGAGGCCATTCGGGTCGTCAGGGCCAGCAGCCCTATCAGTCCAAGAGCTGCTACAGTTGTGGTGACCCGGGTCATTTTATCAGGAATTGCCCTATAGCAGCGGGCAACTCTCAGCAGCGAGGTCCTCGTCCTATGATTCAGGCCCCAGCTGACCCTCAGCCTGCCCAGCCAGCCAGAGGCGGGGGTAGAGATTTTAGAGGTGGAGGTCGAGACCGTAGAGGTAGAGACCGTCCGGCCAGAGGTAGAGGTCAGCCAGTTGATGGTCGTCCTAGAGACGCAGCTCAGAGGGGAGGTGCAGATCCCCGATTCTATGCTTTACCAGCCAGGCCGGAGGCAGAGGCATCAGATGCCGTGATTACAGGTACTATTCTTGTGTGTGGCAGAGGTGCTTCAGTATTATTTGACCCTGGATCTACATATTCCTATGTGTCTTCCTACTTCGCACCGTATTTGGCCGTGCCCAGCTATGCTCTGTATATCCCAGTTTATGTGGCTACACCGGTGGGTGACTCCATTGTAGTCGATCGGGTGCATCGTTCGTGCGTAGTTATTTTTGGGGGTCTTGAGACCCGTGTTGATCTGTTGCTCTTGGATATGGTAGATTTTGATGTCATATTGGGGATGGACTGGTTGTCCCCATACCATGCGATTCTTGATTGTCATGCTAAGACTGTCACCTTAGCCTTGCCAGAATCACCCCGATTAGAGTGGAAGGGTACCTCAAAGCCACTCTGTTCGCACTGTTATTTCTTATGTTAAGGCTCGACGTATGGTCGAGAAGGGGTGTCTAGCTTATTTGGCTTATGTTCGTGATTCCGGCGCAGAAGTTCCTTCCATTGATTCAGTCCCTATTGCACGGGAGTTTCCTGAGGTTTTTCCTTCAGACCTGCCGGGCATGCCACCCGACAGGGATATTGACTTCTGTATTGATTTGGCACCGGGCACTCAGCCCATCTCTATTCCACCCTATCGTATGGCCCCGCCGGAATTAAAGGAGTTGAAGGATCAGTTGCAGGACCTTCTTGAGAAGGGTTTTATCAGGCCCAGTGTTTCCCCCTGGGGGGCACCTGTATTATTTGTAAAGAAGAAGGATGGCTCGATGCGGATGTGTATTGATTACCGGCAGTTAAACAAGGTGACTATCAAAAATAAATATCCACTGCCGAGGATTGATGATTTGTTTGACCGGCTCCAGGGAGCGAGGGTATTCTCTAAGATAGACTTGAGATCGGGCTACCATCAGCTGAAGATCAGGGCGGCTGACATTCCTAAGACGGCCTTTCGTTCTAGATATGGGCATTATGAGTTCTTGGTCATGTCCTTCGGGTTGACCAATGCCCCGACAGGCATTCATGGAGTTGATGAATCGAGTATTCGGGCCTTACTTAGATCCGTTCGTGATAGTTTTCATAGATGACATCCTGGTGTACTCCCGCGGCCCAGGAAGAGCACGAGCAACACCTCGGAGTGGTTCTTCAGACTCCGAAAGATAACCAACTATATGCCAAATTTTCTAAATGTGAGTTACGGTTGAGTTCGGTAGCATTTCCGGGTCACATTGTATCTGTGGAAGGTATTCGGGTAGACCCAAAGAAGATTGAGGCGGTCCGAATTGGCCTCGACCAGCTTCGGTGGTCGAGATACGGAGTTTCTTGGGATTAGCAGAGTTACTACCGTCGTTTTGTAGAGGGGTTTTCTTCATTGCAGCCCGATGACCGGGTTGACCCGGAAGGGTGTCCAGTTTCGGTGGTCGGAGGAGTGTGAGGCGAGCTTTCGAAGCTCGAGACGGCCTTGACCACCGCACCGAGTGTTGATACTACCTACGGGTACGGGGCCTTATACGGTTTATTGTGATGCATCTCGTACAAGGCTTGGAGCGGTATTGATGCGAGGATGGTAAGGTTATCGCTTATGCTTCGAGGCGATTAAAGATACATGAGAAGAATTATCCGGTTCATGATCTTGAGTTAGCAGCAGTGGTTCATGCCTTAAAGATCTGGAGACATTATCTATATGGTGTGACATGTGAGGTGTACACCGATCACAAAAGCCTACAATACTTGTTCAAGCAGAGGGAGTTGAATCTACGACACGGGAGATGGTTAGAGTTGCTAAAAGACTATGATGTTACTATATTATATCACCCGGGTAAGGCCAATGTGGTGGCCGATGCATTGAGTAGAAAGTATGCCGGCATGGGTAGTCTTGCATACATTCCGGTCAATCAGAGACCATTAGCTCTAGATGTCCAGGCCTTAGCCAACCGGTTCGTGAGATTAGACATTTCTGAGCCTAGCAGGGTGTTAGCCTGCACGGTCGCTCGTTCTTCTTTATTAGAGCGTATCCGTGAGAGGCAATTTGATGATCCTCATTTGCGTGAGTTGAGAGATACAGTACAGCGGGGAGGTGCCACACAGGTAAACCTAGATGATGATGGGGTATTGAAATTGCAGGGTCGAGTTTGTGTGCCCAATGTCGAAGGAATTCGAGAGTTGATCTTAGCAGAGGCCCACAGTTCGCGGTATTCTATTCACCCAGGCGCCGCAAAGATGTACCAGGACTTACGGCAACACTATTGGTGGCGGAGAATGAAGAAAGATATCGTTGCGTATGTCGCTCGGTGTCTAAATTGTCAGCAGGTGAAATATGAGCACTAGAGACCCGGTGGTGTATTCCAGAGGATTGAAATTCCCGAGTGGAAATGGCAGCGGATCACTATGGACTTCGTTACTGGACTTCCTTTGACTCGGAGGAAATTTGATGCTATTTGGGTCATTGTTGATAGACTGACCAAATCAGCACACTTTATTCCAGTGTCCGTCTCCTACTCGTCGGAGAGGTTAGCGGAGGTTTACATTAGGGAGATTGTTCGTCTCCCGTGGGGTGCCGATATCTATTATCTCACGATCGGGGAACGCAGTTTACCTCGCGGTTCGGAGAGCGGTCCGGCGGGGAGTTAGGCACCCAGGTTCGGTTGAGTACGGCATTTCATCCTCGGACGGATGGCTAGTCCGAGAGGACTATTCGGATTCTCGAGGACATGCTTCGAGCTTCGTGTTATTGATTTCGGAGGCTCGTGGGATCGGTTTCTACCATTAGCAGAGTTCGCCTACAATAACAGAGCTACCAATCTAGCATCCGGATGGCTCCGTATGAGGCGTTGTATGGTAGGCGATGTCGATCGCCGGTCGGATGGTTTGAACCGGGAGAGGCTCGGTTGTTGGGTACAGACTTAGTTCGGGAGGCCTTGGATAAGGTCAAGACTATTCAGGAGAGATTGCGTTCAGCTCGGTCTAGGCAAAAGACTTATGCGGATCGTAAGGTTCGAGATGTAGATTTCATGGTTGGTGAACGAGTATTGCTCCGGTGTCGCCTATGAAGGGCGTGATGAGGTTTGGGAAGAAGGGCAAGCTCGGCCCTAGGTATATTGGCCCATTTGAGATTCTAGACAGAGTGGGAGGGGTGGCTTACAGATTAGCTTTGCCGCCTAGCTTATCAGCCGTGCATCGAGTTTTTCATGTATCTATGCTTCGGAGATACCACGGTGATCCCACACATGTGTTAGTCTTCAGCACTGTCCAATTGGACAATGATCTATCCTATGAGGAGGAGTCGGTGGCTATTCTAGACCGGCAGGTTCGACAGTTGAGGTCGAAGAGTTATCCTTCTGTGCGTGTTCGGTGGAGAGGTCAGCCTCCCGAGGCATCGACCTGGGAGTCCAAGTCTGATATGCGGAGCCGCTACCCACACTTGTTTTCTGACTCAGGTACTTCTTTCTTTTGTCCGTTCGAGGACGAACGGTTGTTTTAGAGGTGGAGATTTTGACGAACCAAAGGGTCATCACTTATTTTATTAATAATTTTGAGCTTCTGAGGCCTTGAAAACCTCATTCTATGTTGCCTCGATTTATGTGCACGATCCGAGCATGTAGCCGGAAAGATTTTGTGATAGAAAATATGAATTCTATGAGAAATTTGGATAAAAAATGATATTAATATTGATATGGTTGACTTCGGTCAACATTTTTGGTAAACGGATCCGGACCCGAGATTTGATGGTCCCGAGAGGTCCGTAGGAAAATATGGGACTTGGACATGCGTCCGGAGTCGAATTCCTGAGGCCTAGAGCCCAAGTTATGAATTTTTGTGTGAAATTGTTTTTGATGCAAATATTAAAGGAAATAAATTAATTGACCTTGGTATCGGGCTCGTATTTTGGTTCCGACGCCCGGTACAAGTCTTAAATATTATATATGTGATTTCTGTAAAGTTTGGTGACATTTGGATGTCGTTTGAGATGTTTTGGACCTTGAGTTCCAAGTTAAGAAGTTTTGAAAATCAAAAGTGTGAAAATCATGAGTTTGAGACTCGATTTGATTAAAACGAAGTGATATTGGCGATATGATCGCACGAACAAGTCCATAATGTGTTTTTGAGGTTGTGTACATGTTTGGTTTGGAGCCCGGGGGCTCGGGTAAAGATTTGATAGGCCGTTGGATGAAACTCTGAATTTTTGAACTGCTGGTTTTTCACCCAGCTGTTGGCTTCGCAATTGCGAAGTTTTCTCGCAATTGCGAAGGGGGACAGGCTCGCAAATGCGAACATTCATCGCATATGCGAAGCCCCCTTTGGCCCAGCCTTGTTCGCAAATGCGAACAATTGTTCACATTTGCGAAGGTCCCCAGTGCCAGCCTATGTTCGCAAATGCGAACGTTCCCCAACACTGCCTTGGTTCGCAAATGCGAACCATTGTTCGCAAATGCGAACACTGCCTATACAGCATGTGTTCGCAAATGCGAACATTAATTCGCAAATGCGAGCTGTTCGCAAATGCGAACAAATGTTCGCAAATGCGAACTTCCCAGCCTTAGCTTATTTTTCAAACTCCAGAAATTGGTCGGGGTTCGCAATTCCGAACCCATGTTCGCAAATGCGAACACAGAGACCTGAAAAACACGAATTTCAGTCATTTCTTCACATTTTTACAAAACCAAAACACCCATTTGCGATTCTTCAAGGATTTCTTCTTCATCAAAACGATTGTAAGTCACTTTTTACTTAATTTTTTCAATTCCTAACATCATTAAACATGTTTTTCATAAGAAATCAAAGATTTTCATGGTAAAATTCTTGTTTTTGTTAGAAAATAGGGTTTTTCATAAATTGGGGAATTGGACCTCGAATTGAGGTCCGATTTTGGAATAAATCATATACATGAACTTGTGGGGGGATGGGTAACCGGATTTTGGTCCTAACCCCGAATTCCGACCATGTGGGCCCGGGGTTGAAATTCACTATTCATGGCAGAATGTTGTAAAAGTTGTATTTGGTATTAAGAATTAGTTTGTGGAGTAGAATTGAAGATATTAAATCAATTGTGTATAGATACGGTTGGATTGGAGCCAAATTGAAAGAAAAGACATTTCCACGGAGTGAATTGCTCATAAGCATTTGAGGTAAGTGTTTGTTCTATCCTAGCTTGAGGGAATAGGATTATGTGTTATGTGTTATGTGATCGAGTGCGGTGTATGGGCTGTGGTGACGAGCATCCATACACTGGCGTCTAGTATGACCGTGAGTCGTTGGAAAATAATTATTTTGAGATATATATTACAGATGAATTGTTATTGTTCTCCCTTGTTGGGACTTGTTGCGAAGATTATTATTGATTGCCCTTGATGGGACGGATTATGAATTACTGTTTCTTTCTTTACCCTTAACCGTGATTGTTATTTGGGTGAGGAAGAGTGATAATGCACGAAGGGTGATGCCGTGCCATATTTTATTTATTTATGCACGAAGGATCATGCAGTGCCCTGTTATTGATTGATTATGCACGAAGGATCATGCCGTGCCCTGTTTATTGAACCATGTACGAAGGATCATGCCGTACTATGGATGTGAGGATGAGATAAAAGCACGAAGGGTGATGCCGTGTACTTTATTTGTTTATTTGGTAAGGATGAGAGTAAAAGCACGAAGGGTGATGCCGTGCAATTGTTTGCTATTCCTTGACTTGATATTACTTGTTTTTCCATTATATTTTATTTGGGTGATGCCGTGCAATTGTTTGCCATTTTTTTTACTTGATATTACTTGTGTTTCCATTATACCTTGTTTTCCTTGTGAACTTATTTGATTGTTATTTGGGTGAGGAAGAGTGATAATGCACGAAGGGTGATGCCGTGCCATGTTTATTTATTTATTTATGCACGAAGGATCATGCCGTGCCCTATTATTAAACCATGTACGAAGGATCATGCCGTACCATGGATGTGAGGATGAGAGTAAAAGCACGAAGGGTGATGCCGTGTACTTTATTTGCTTATTTGGTGAGGATGAGAGTAAAAGCACGAAGGGTGATGCCGTGCAAACTGTTTGCTATTTCTTGAATTGATATTCCTTGTGTTTACATTACACTTTGTTTTTCCTTGTGAGATTATTAACTGTGGTTAATTGTTGAATTCCTTAAGATATTCCTTATGGTGTTAATACTTGATTATTTCTTGTTATTTTGTGGTACATATATATATATTGAATTGCACGGGTTTATGTGGGTGTCTGGTCCTAGGCTTGTCACTACTTCGCCGGGATAGGCCAGGCACTTACCAGCACATGGGGTCGGTTGTGCTGATGCTACACTTCTGTGCGTTTTTGCACAGGTCCAGGTTACGATCAGGAGCAGCAGCAGCAGTAAATAGATTGCGTGGGAGTTGATCACATTTGAGACCGAGGTAGCTTGCAGACGTCCGCAGGCCCGGCGTCTCTTTCTTTATTTATGTTAATAGCCGTAGTCTCATTGTTCCGAGACAAACAGAATTATGTTATATTTCCTTCAGACATTTATGTGTAGTATTCCATAGTAGTTTGTGAGTTGGTGACTTCAAATTAGAATTCTTGATCGACGTGAAATCAAGTTCTTGAGCCGAGGGTCTCCTTGAAACAACCTCGCTGCCCCTCGGAATAGGGGTAAGGTCTGCATACATATTACCCTCCCCAGACCCCACTTGTAGAATTATACTGGGTCGTTGTTATTGTTGTTGATTGAGAGAAAATCAAGATCACAACAAAAACAATAAATATAAAATATTGCAATATCTTTGGTATAATGGCTTGTAATTAGAATTGCTACCTTTCTTTCTCTTCTAGTAGGCGATTGAACATAAAAATTATAATTAACAAGATTAACTATGTCGTAAGCTAATTCGAAGTTAATAAATGGTATGACCACTTATTAACTACGATACCCGATCATCAGCCAACTTGATCATTAAGGTTACGGCCTATCCGCCATCGTAAGGACGGAACCTCAGCATAGTCACGGCCGTCAGTGCCCGCTCACGCATCTTATGTCTATAAATACTAAGAGAAGGAACCCTAGAAAAAGGGCTGCTTCTTCTTCTTCTTCACCATTACTCTCAAGAAGTGAGAACACACAATAATACCCCCATATTATGGGAAAAAGGAACATCATTGTAAGGCGCTGCACCTCTCTATGGAGAGACAGACCAAACCAATATCATCAATAAAAGATCTCTACACATTTCTTTCTAATGAATAACAGTTGTCTCTTGTATTTTCCATTTGGTCTCTCGATTATTACGATCTGCTATGATTGACCCTCAATCTATTTTCATTGTTTTATGCTTGCAAAGTATGTGATAACTTCGAGCTAAACAATTTGGCGTCGTCTGTGGGGATTTCATAGCAGAATCGCGTTGTTCTTCCCTGGACCAAAATGAAAGAAACGCCAAAGAACAACCCAGCTCAAACAAGCTGAAACGATGTATCAGTCAAAGGGAACTTGAAGATCTCGAATCGAGATCCAACTCCTCTGTCACTCCTCTCCTGGATAGTACAAGCAAGAAGAGCAGCAGTTCCCCTCCCCCCCACCTCGATGGAGGATCTCTGTAAAGCACCCTCGCATCCCTGATGCGAGATCCAACCAGAAATCGGCATGGAGATATCTCGAACTGAGAGTCACCTCAAGCCAGCCTACATACCCTGATTGCGAGGATAGCGCGAGAGCTGCCCAAGATCTCGAATCAAAACCGAGCTTCAACCCTCAAGCACCGACACAACAAGATTCAGGCTATGCGCCTTCTCCATAAAAAAAAGTTATAAGATTCAACTACGGTTGAATAGCGACTCAGGCTACGTGCCTTCACCAAAAAGTTCAACTATAAGTTGAACTGGGACTCAGGATATGCGCCTTCGCCAACAAAAAATTACAAGATTCAACTACGGTTGAATAGCGACTCAGGCTACCTGCCTTCACCAAAAAAGTTCAACTATAAGTCGAACTGGGACTCAGGCTATGCACCTTTGCCAACAAAACAAGTTACAAGATTCAACTACGGTTGAATAGCGACTCAGGCTACGTGCCTTCACCAAAAAGTTCAACTATAAGTCGAACGGGGACTCAGGCTATGCGCCTTCACCAACAAAACAAGTTACAAAATTCAACTACGGTTGAATAGCGACTCAGGCTACGTGCCTTCACTAAAAATTTCAATTACAAGTTGAACTAGGACTCAGGCTATGCGCCTTCACCACAAAAATTATCGAGGTTCAACTACGGTTGAACCGGGACTCCAGGTATACGCCTTTGCTATCAAAAAATTTACAAGATTCAACTACGATTGAACATCGACTCAGTCTACGTGCCTTCACCGAAAAGTCCAACTACAAGTTGGACCAGTCGACCAGTGCGCCTTCGCCAATAAAAATCGCAAGACTCAACTACGGTGGAACAACGACTTAGGCCATATGCCTTTACCATTACAATCCCAATCTTTCTCAAACAACAAAGCCGAACGCCTTCGTCCTCAAGCCCGAAGAGCCACAAACGGAGAAACAAGTTAAGCTCCCTCGCCATTCAAGTAAGTATACCCAACTCGAACTAAAATTTGGGCCAAATAAATTTCGGCCCCGGTCGAAGCACAAGGCCGCTTTCCCTGCCGTCACGACCAGTAGTTCGACCATGCTCGAACTGGGACTGAGGCTAAGTGCCACTATCGCCAAATAATTGCCACAACTTATTTACACCAAGTAAAAGAGAAGCGATAAACAAAAAGCACTTAATCACGGCCAAGCCCGTCACCGCTAAACAACCGACCTAGTCTATGACTAAGGCAAGCAAACGACTCGATGACAGTCGAAGGCACCTACGTAGCCAAGGCAGCCAACATTATCATGGTCAAGGCCATCGCCACCATTACGGTCAAAGACATGGGGAAAGGTACAAAATAAACACCAAGTAGGACAGAGGAAAATAAAATCGCATATATTTACATCTTTAATTACAATGGGTCATCCCCGCTTATAGCCGGCCAAGGCCGGTAAAAGAGAATGAAAGAAAAGAAAACAAAAAAAGTTAGCAAAACGGCAATGAAAACAAGAAAAGTATAACAAATCCTTTTCACTCGGCGTCACCCGCGCCACCACCAACATCATCAATGCCCTCAGCACCATCATCAACCCCTGGCATAGCTGGATCAAAGCCACAGTCGACACGGGCCTCACGAGCCTTTTGACGGGGTCCTTCATAAGAGGATTCAGGTACAATGCTGGGCTCCCACAATCTCTTGGACACGTCAAGTTGAGCCTCGGCAAATGTCCAAAGATCACAAGCCGGGCCAAAAGAAGCAGCCTGATCCCTCAAGTGCTGGTTCTCGGCCTCTAAGACCGTAATCTGATCCCGCAGTCTGGGCATCCCGTTCATAGACGCCAATGGGTTCCTCCAGCGCTCCCTCTCGAAAGGCCGCAACAGTCCTCTCCATCTCCCATCCCCGTTCATGAACGTGGTCCGCCGTCTCCAACGTTCTGACCCTCGACACGGCGTCCCTCGCCTGCAGCCTCAAAGCAGTAGCCTTGTCTCCAAAACGACCACCTACCTGGTTAAAGTTTCAAAGGCCTCTACCGTCTTGGCCTGATCTTGGCGTCCCCTTTCAGCAGTAGCCCTTCTTTCGGCTTCCATATCCTCGTCTTTACGATGAAGCTGATCCTCAAGAGTATTAACCCTGCTAATGGTCTGCTGCATTTGAAGTTCTCACCTCGCCAGATCTTCGACGAGACCCCAGTTCCGGGGCTCGTTCCTCGTGCTCTCATGCATCCCGCGACACCGATCCCGGTAGCGATGGTACTTCTCCAGCGCCCGTGAGCAAATCCCCGAACGGACATTATCTCGGCGGATGCTCTTCACCTCCAACAAAAATAGCTACAAGAACGAAGCAATAATCAGAACAAAAATCAACCAAGTGAAACAAAGAGAAACTAAGTCACCACACGTACCGTCAGGCCCTACGCGGCCACCTCTCCCATCAGCCCGACGTCTGAGATGCCCTTCAACGACGTGCTCTCCGCCTCCGAGCACAGAACCTCGAACAATGGCACCAGATTCTCTTCTTGAAGCAGTAAGTTCCGCTCAGT
The DNA here is from genome assembly GCA_032618575.1 of Nicotiana noctiflora. NCBI lineage: Eukaryota > Viridiplantae > Streptophyta > Magnoliopsida > Solanales > Solanaceae > Nicotiana > Nicotiana noctiflora. Next base: position 37,923 of record JASVEL010013618.1, read on the forward strand.
AGGGATCTTAACATAACAGAACTACCCTTCCGCATGCACCATTGTGCGGGTATGGCTGTCTTAAAGCATGCGGACATCGTTAGGGTCCAGGTCGGACTCAGAGTCAGACCCTTTGCCTACGGTGCCCCTCCCTCCGTCCGCCTATCGGGAAGTCGAGGCTCCCGCCCCCACCAACACAATGGCACCTGATTTTCCAACCAAAGCAGTTGCTAAGGAACTACCTCCCCTCTCAGCAACTAGAACTGATGTTTGAATCGCGGAAGCGATAATGTCACATTGGCCTGAGCATCATTTCTGGAGGAACTGCTTGCCACGTTCTGATCAAAGAGATCGGAAAGAAGTAAGAATCAATGAAGGAAGATGAAGATTACAACAACCGAAGAGCAAGAACAACGATGAACCGACTAAGCGAAGAAAGTTCTTTAGAGATTTCTCTTAAGCAAATTAAGAAAACTGAGAAACTAACGCCTCGACCCCTTATTTAAAGCGACACAAGTAGCTCTCATGAATTCCAATAGATATCATTAATTGCTTGTCCAATCGCAAAACAGTCTGATTCTACAGAAATATGCGTTATAATGACAACTCCATGAAGAGGCTTTTTAGTCGCCAACCGGCGCTTCGCCTTCAAAATGGTTATAATGAACTGAGAATGTTCTGGGTAACGTCCTACGAACTTCCAAAACTTTGGACATCACCAAAATACATGGTATGTAAGTTTATACTCTCCTGGCTGCAACGATTAAATAACATCAACACCATACAAAAATAATGGTCGTCGACAAAATAATCACGACTATCTCCAAAGAACAAAAGGTTGCGGCCACCCCCACGGTATAGACAGTTACGACCATCCTCTCATATGAACAGGAAGCTACGACCATTCCTAACATATACGCGGCTACGGCCCTCTCCCAAGAGCAAACATTTAAGATCTTCGACAACATGCAACCAGGGTCACCAACTTGACTCCATCACGGCTAAGGCCGTTCACCATTGTAGGGCTGTGCCCATCTCCAGTATGTAAACGGCTAAGGCCGTCCACAGTGTTAAGGCTATGGCCATCTCCAGTATGTAAACGACTAAGGCTGTCCACTGTATTAAGACTATGGCCATCTCCAGTATGTAAACGGCTAAGGCCATCCATAGTATTGAGGCCTATGGCCATCTCCAGTATATAAGCGGCTAAGGCCGCCCACAGTATTAAGGCTACGACCATTCCCAATGAATAGCTGGCTACGACCATCCTCAACATGTATGCAAGCGACTCGACTATGGTCGAAGTTACTCGCATGGTCAAGGTTATCAACACAAAATGACTAAGGCAATTCACTTCAACGGCATAATCTCCCACATAAAAATGGCTAGGGCCAATATTGAGCTCGATCGAAACTACTTCCAGAGAAGTCTGCTCATCGAGCTCGGTCAAGGCACGACCTCGATAATCGGAGGGACTAACTGTATGGGTCAAAATATGACCTCGATATAATTAACGAGATTAACTATATCCTAAGCTAATTCGAAGTTAATAAATGGTATGACCACTTATTAACTACGATACCCGATCATCAACCAACTCGATCATCAAGGCTACGACCTATCCGCCACCATCGTAAGGATGGAACCTCAGCATAGTCACGGCTGTCAGTGCCAGCTCACGCATCTTATGTCTATAAATATTAAGAGAAGGAACCCTAGAAAGGGGGCTGCTTCTTCTTCTTCACCACTACTCCCAATAAAGGGAGAACACACAACAATACCCCCATATTATGGGATAAAGGAACATCATTGTAAGGTGCTGAACCTCTCTATCGAGAGACAAACCAAACCAATATCATCAATAAAAGATCTCTACACATTTCTTTCTAATGAATAACACTTGTCTCTTGTATTTTCCATTTGGAAAAGGGTCTGATATATCCCTCTACTTTATTTTATTGTTCAATTCTGTCCCGCGTTATACTTTCCGTCCAAATTTACCCTTGCCGTCAATCAAAGTTCTATGTTTGCCCCTATTTTAACGGCCGGGATACGTGGCACATTCTGAATACGGAAAAGGGTATGATATATCTCTATATTTTATTTTATTGTTCAATCTTATCCCTCGTTATATTTTCCGTCAAAGTTTACCCATGCCCTCCATCAAAGTTATATATTTGCTCCTATTTTAATGGCCGGGACACATGTCATATTTTATGAGAAAGAACTAGTACAAAAAGAAAAAAAACTCAAAATCGACTTAGAACCCATGACCCTCATGCTCGTTTTTCCTCTCTTAATTTTTTTCCAAACTTCTCTTAAATAAATACTTTTAATCTGTGTAAGAGATTATCTTAGTTTGACAAAGAGATGATGTTCAAGACATAAGGTTTTGTCATCTCTTTGCTTGTTGCCAATATTTTTTTCTTTACTTCTATTTTCTTATTCCTCACTCCCTTACATTTTTTTCTTCCTCTTCTTATCATTGAAACTCCACCTTAACAATAAAACTACTCGAAGTCGCCCACAATTCTTTGCATATGTATTTTTTCAATCTCATTGATTTAAGAAAAAATTAAAATAGGTGTGGTAGAAAATTTGAAACTTTAGACGAGCTTGATGGAATTCTTTCTCCGGCGATCTCAAAACAACGATAGGAGGTTGATTCCCATTTCAAACAATTATATGAAGCTGAGAAAGTAATTTCTATGGCTAAAACAAATATAGTAAGATTTCATACATGACCAAGTACTCAAGACCATTCATAAAGTCACGTTGGTGCCGAAAATTGTGTTTTTGAACCTTATCTCTTTGTCAGACTAAGATAATCTCTTACACAGATTAAAAAGTTTTTATTTAAGAGAAGTTTGAAAAAAAATTAAGAGAGGAAAAACGGAGCATGCATGTCATGGGTTCTAGGGCGGTTTGGAGTTCTTTTGTTTTTGTACTGATTCTTTCTCCTAAAATATGCTACGTGTCCCTACTGTTAAAATAAGAAGAGGAAGAAAAAAATGTAAGGGAGTTAGGAATAAGAAAATAGAAGTAAAGAAAAAAATATTGACAACAAGCAAAGAGATGACAGAACCTTATGTCTTGAACCTCATCTCTTTGTCAAACTAAGATAATCTCTTACACATTAAAAGTATTTATTTAAGAGAAGTTTGGGAAAAAAGTAAGAGAGAAAAAACGAGCATGAGGGTCATGGGTTCTAAGTTGGTTTTGAGTTTTTTTTTTTTCTGTATTGGTTCTTTCTCCTAAAATATGCTACGTGTCCCGGCCATTAAAATAGGAGCAAATATAAAACTTTGATGGAGGGCATCGGTAAACTTGGACGAAAAGTATAATGAGGGATAAGATTGAACAATAAAATAAAGTATATGGATATATTAGGCCCTTTTCCATATTCAGAATGTGTCACGTGTCCCGGCCGTTAAAATAGGGGCAAATATAGAACTTTGATTGACGGCAAGGGTAAATTTGGACGGAAAGTATAACGGAGGACAGGATTGAACAATAAAACAAAGTAGAGGGATATATCAGGCCCTTTTCCGTTTTCCATGTGGTCTATCGATTATTACGATCTACTATGATTGACCCTCAATCTATTTTTATTATTTTATGCTTGCAAAGTACGTGATAACTTCGAGATAAACAGTTTGAAAAACTCATTTTTTAAATTTTTTCAAAATCTTGAAAATTTTCACGGACAAACGTATTTTTGAAAAAAGAATATTCTTTTTTATTGACAAACGGGTCCTCATTTACTTTTTGTCCTTTTTTCCAGCTTAGTTTTCCTTTTTCTATTGCCGAGGAAAGTGGGTAGTATTTCAAATTTGAAATGTTACCTTTATATTTTGAAAAGTTCCCAAAAAGTCATCTTTCCCAAAGTTTAAATAGCATGTTAAAAACATCTTTTTACAATATATACGTTATATTAACAATATAAATACACAAGGTCTTTGAACATATATTCTATCTTTCTCTTCCACAAACAATATTCTACCACTGATTTAAAAAAAAAATAAAATCATAATCATGATTAAGGTTTGTCCATTTATTGGATTAAATGGTGAAATATGGGATGACAAGGAAGATAAAGTAGTCAAGATTTTTATATCTCATGGTAGAAGAGTGAATTTCATTCAGTTTCTATACATCAAAAATGGATCCTTTGTCTTGTCCAATAAACATGGTGGTGATGGAGGCTTAAGATTTGATACAGTGAGTTTTTGAGTTTATTATTATACATTATGTTCTCATATTTTCTTTTTTTATATTTTCACGGGTTCGAATCGTAGAAGCAGTCACTAATATTCGTATTCATTTTAAACGGTCTATATCACACTCCTTTTTGCAGATTAAACTTGATTATCCCTCGGAGTTTCTCACTTGGATACGTGGTTACTATGTGGAATTTCATCCAACAGTAATTCAACCTGCTAATTATGTGACATCAATCACATTTGGTACAAACAAAGCTACTTATGGACCTTTTGGAAGCCATGAAAGTTCTGATATTGAGTTTGATTTTCAGTTTGGAACAGATGGAGCTTTTGGTGGATTTCATGGCACAACTCATATTCATTATCTTGGAAGTATCGGTGTTTATATCAAACCAATTACTTGTTCTACAATAGTAGAAAACATGGAAGCAAATAATAGTAATGTTTCATGAATTTATGAAATTCGAATTTAGCCAGAATTAGTAGCTAACTGATAAGGCCGTTGCTTGATATCTTATCGGTGTTTTGGATTTTCACTAGATCATTATGTTTTCTATTATCTTTCTCTTAGACGTTCCTCTACCTTAAAAGGAGAGCATGGAGGTTGACGGGTAAAAGATCATCCTCTACCTTAAAAGGAACTTAGATAGGAGAGTATGGAGGTTGACGGGTAAAAGATTATCCTCTACCTTAAAAAGAACTTAGATAGGAGAGCATGGAGATTGGCGGGTAAAAGATCATCCTCTATCTTAAAAGGAACTTAGATGGGAGATCATAAAGATTGACGGTGTCGAGCGATTTCTCTCTTTTCTGTGGTAATCTTTTATGTTATCTTCTTCTCCGTATCAATACTATTATTATTATTCTAGCATTTTCTTATTCATCAATATTTGTACTAATGTTGTTAATACGTTTCCTTTATTTTTTGCTTAGCTTTTATTCTCTTGTATTTTTCTAACCTGTTTGAAACCGCTTTATTTCTTTGATTACATTTCATGCAATTCCACATACTGAAGTATCACATCGATTTTAAAGGGGGAGTTTTTTTTGGGGGGGGGGGGGGGTGTAAAAAGTCTAACACTTTGCTGCTCCAAACTATTCTAAAAGTACTTTAAAAATGAAGTAAAAAAAGGAGGTAACTTTGCTAGCTTCTCAGCCTTCTCTTTGATTTTCTTCAACTTTATATATGATCTTCACAGCATTTGTTGTATACTCGTCTGTCACAAAATTCACTGCAATACAAAGGGGAAAAAATAACTTAAGATAACGACGGCAAAAGGCTTGCTCAAGAAAAAAAAGCTGTAATGCAACGCTTTAAAATGTTACTCGATGCTTTTTTTCTCTTTTTATTTTCCTTGCTGGGGAAGTGCAGGAAATGCCCTAATCAAGAACGATAGAAGGTCTATTAGTAATTAATTGATTGAGTCGTTAAGTAAATGGAGCTCAATTATAATCACTGCAAGACAGGCTTCACGAGTTGAGAACGAGGCTTGAAACCACTATACATAATAGAAGACTAACTCTACAACGGAATGCTTGGAAATTGAATATCACAGGCCACAGGGTAATGAATGTAAAAGACAATTCACTTGGATCACACTATCAGAAATGGGTTGTGTGCTTTTAATTTTTCAGAGACATATCACTTACGCATAAATGTTCAAGATATTGCAAATTTGATAAAAAGTTTTCAACTTCTTCCTCGTTATCTTCTAAACGAGTAAGACCAATAAATAACAAATCAATAAAAGCACTTCTTGATTGGACGAATTTGTATCCTATCAGGGCTGTAAAACAAGCTTTTAACTTGCTTCTTGATGGGCAAAGTAAATATAATCATCCATAGAATCAGGAAAAGGCTTAGTACAAAAGGACTAGAAAATTCACGCAAGAATACTTACTTCACGAGTAGGGGTTACTTGCATTCAATCCTTGATGGAAATTTACAAAGTATTCAACGGTGGCATGAGTGAACTGCGCCATAAGTACCGCCATCTACGTGAGAGGACACTTGTTCTTGCTGCATCTTTTAGGGGTAACCAACAAAGAATCTGAATGAGCGCATCATCATCCAACTTACTGATAGATTCACATTCTGAATTGATTTTTTCTTCACGAACTGAAACAATAATAGATGAATCATTTAAAGGAAAAAAATAAAGGATCTGAACGAGCGTTTTACCATCCAACTTATTGAGAGATTCACCTTCTACACTGATCTCTTTTCCAAAAATTGAAACAGTAGTAGATGATATTGCCGTTCCCTTTGTCATCTTTGGGGACTCTGAGAAACAACACAACAAACAACACAACAGGTGTGACTTCGGTTAACCTAATGCAGAATCAACAATAGACTCAGACTTGGCTCAAGCAGATATGAAGCTAACAGCAAATGGGAAGAGTTTTCAATGCAAGTAGAAGGAAACGTGTACCAATCAAGTATCAGATTCTTTTTATTTCTTTTTTTTTCCCTTTTTTTGATAACCAAGAAACCCCCGAGGGCCAATGGTGCACTAGAAACTCGACGGATAATGAGCCGGTCCCTCTATCCTTCACCACTTAAATACCCGACTTTAGTCTGCGACAGGGTTCGAATCCGTGACATGCGCCTAACCCACCCATCACAAGTTTCTCTTACAACTAAACTTGTTTTTTTTTTCCTTCTATTTTGGTTAGGTCAATTTCAAGAATTTTATCACCATCTTGAGTTAAAGATACATAAAACAAAACAATTCAAGTTCCCATTAAACTTCAACAAGGGAAACTACTTCTCCCAACAGTAATACTGGGAGTTAAATCTTCTAATACCAAGTGTATCACTTCTTCATAATAAAACATAATTATTAATTATTATTAAGTTCAAACATGTTTCATTTCTCTACCTAAAATTTTAACTCAGAAATTTAGCTCAAGTACATAGCAAAAAATTGTAATGCATATAACCAGGTCACCAAAAAAAAAAATTGATTCTATACAAAATCAATTGTTTTTTCTTCTTATCCATATACATTTATTAATGAATCAAAACACAAAACAATTTTTGTTCCACAAGAATCTTAATATCAATACTCCCAAAACCAAATCGAAACACTCACCAAGAAAATCCCCAAAACAGAACTAAACCCAGAAAAAAAAAACGTGAAACATAAAATGAAAACTTAATTCGTAGAAACAAGCAGCCAGTTTATATGTGTGTGTGCCTTTTCCCTTTCAATTCTCAAGAATTGGAAAGCATTGAAGCACAAATAGAAAATCGAACCTGACTAAGAAATCAGCCGGCGAGATGGTGACGGGCGGTGGCACGCAGCAGCTGCGGCGGAGAGAGAGAGAGAGAGCAATTTTTATTAGTGACCCAAATGTCCACTTTTGTAATTGTGTCCTCACTGCCAAAAAGGGATATTTAAAGCATTTAACATGCTACGATACTGGTCAAAGAATTAGATTAATTACAATTTTAAATTTGTTAACAATTAATGTTTATCCTAATAGATTTTATATACTTATCTTATAATTATATGATGGGTAAATATTTTTAATATATTAATGGCAAGATAAGTAAGTAAGTTATTATTTCTAACAAATTATTAATAATAATTGTTATATAACTATTATGTAATCTTTGTAAATAATTTGATAGTGTAAATTTTTTCTCTTCATAAGTGCATAGAACTTTTACAATAGTTGAAAAATAATAAGACATAAAATGCAAATTAAAGTTTTTGTATGCTCTTATTATTTAACTTGAAATAAAGATTTGTTTGAAATAAGATTTAAGTGAGTATGTCAAGTGACATATTAAGGTTAAGGAGGTTATGCGAAAGATGAAGAGGGTAGGGCCACCAGACCAGATGAGATTCCGGTGGAATTTTGGCATAATGGGGGCCGAGCTAGCTTGTGATAGGTTCAAGTTTAACTTCCAATGATGACAATATTATGTCATGTTATATTTTCTGGACAAACAAAAGGAAAGAATGAAGATGCTTAGCAAGATTCCTACTAGATTCAAAATAAGGGAAGAATGAGATTCAATTACCGCATTAATGATCAATCAAGAAGCAGAAGCACTCATCCTCAATCAAGGAAAGAATGAAAATTCAGTTGTAATGATCAATCAAAAAGCAGATTGACTCAATCAAGGGAACTCAGATTACCAATCATGGTCACTCCAGTTTCGAAGACCACGCTTACGAATGAATCTCTCCTTGAATTCAGCTATGACAAGGAAGATCACATTCGAATATGGTCCAGACAAAGAACAAGATTCAAAGAGGCGCCCCTTGGGTCAAATCCCTTAATTAAAGATCTTCCACCTCCAATTTCAAAAAGGACTCAGCGACTCTTTTCTTTTCTATAGGAAGGTTGCTCTCTCAAGAAGAATATCACGCAACTGCACAAAGTGTATTCCAAATATGTTTACTTTCTAGTTCAAACACTTATTCTGCGTTATCAGTATCTCAAAAGATAGAAAGATCTAGAGTACAAAAGAAAGTTGTGTCAACTAATTAGAACTCAAGTATTAATTCTGTTCATTGGTGGTAAACACAAAAACCATCAATTTTGTAACTTTATTCAAATATCTAAAGGGAACCCTTATGACCCAAGGGTAGTTGGATGTGGGTACGACAATGCTACCGAACCAGTATAAATCGTGCGTGTTTTACTATTTTTTTTACTGCTTTTACTTTTTCTGTCTTGTGGTTAGTCAACTAATACTTATATTAGTCGACCAAATTTTAACTACGCAACAATTCAGTTCCTCTCTTGTACTTTTAATTGGTATCAAAGCAAGGATCACAATCTATATTTTACCGCTAGTGAAAAAATCAATGGATCCAACACTATTGTCGGTTCTCTCTTTCCAAAAGGAACCTCTCCGGTTCGACCTCCTTACTTCAATGGTTAGCATTTTTCTCATTGGAAAGTTTACATGGAAATATATACCATTTCATATGACATTAAAGTATAGCGTGTGATAAAAAAAAGGAAACTTTCCAATTCCCCCCATGATGGATGCAAATGGTGAAATCATCATATCAACTAATCCTCTAGATTTGGACTATTACACTGATGAACAAGCTATTTTTATCACTGTAAATGCAAAAGCAAGAAATCTACTGTACAATGTTATCAGTAGAGAAGAATATGAAAAAATATCTAGTTGTGAGACTATAAAAGAAACATGGAATAAACTAGTAGTCACTTATGAAGGAACCAACAAAGTGAAAGGGACTAGAATAAATCTCCTGGTTAGCGAATATGAATTATTTTAAATGAAGGATGAAGAATCTGTTGAAGTAATATTTTCCAAATTCAGCAAAATACTTGGAAACCTCAAATCATTTTTAAGACCAATTAAAAGTGGAGAACAGGTTAGAATGATCCTCAAAAGTCTACCTACAATCTGCTAACCAAAAGTTATCGCTTTAGAATGTCACGATCTGGACAAAATGTCATATGATGAACTTAGAGGTGACTTGATTGCTTTTGAGAAAACTCATCTTGACAGACAAATTCAAGAGAAAAAGAAAAATGTTGCTTTTACGGCAACTATGACTGAAACTGAAAACGAAGATGAAGTAGAATGAGGAGAACAAGATGAAAACATTGCAATGCTCTCGCAAGTTGTGACCAACATGATGAGAAGAAACAAAAACTACAGAAGAGGTAAGTTTAATCTTAGAAAAAGAATGTCAAGCAATGAAACAGATAAAAATAATGGAAGATGCTACGGGTATGGAAAGCTCGGACACGTTCAAGCTGACTGTCCTGAATTAAAAAGGAAGCTTAGTAGAAACGTGCAAAAGAAGAAAGCTTTTGGATCATATAGTGATGAGGAGGAATCTGATCATGAGGAAATTGCCAACATGCGCTTTATGGCTCTTTGCGACAATGAAGAATTAGATAAACTTGGACTAATAGCAGATAACAACGATGAAGAAGATGATCCAAGAAGACCTTCTTCACCGTGGATGAAAGAACCAGTGAGTACATACTCCTTTATGTCCAAATTGTTATGAACTTCAAGAATTCGTTGAAATTGCTCTTGCAGGCATAGAAAGAGTAGTAAATGAACTCAGAAAAGTCAAGAGAGAAAGAGAAAGAGAGAAGAAGGATTGGGCCCTGAAACTAGAAGCATGAGAAATTGAACGTGATATACTTTGAGAAGAAGTAAACGAACTCATGCTTCAATTAAATGATCTACAAAAAACCTCAAGTTCTAGTTCAGTCAAAACAGATCAGAACGTTCCTGTTAGAAAGAAAATATCATGTTCCTTTTATGGTAAAAAAGGTCATAAAACTAACAATTGCAGGAACAGAATTAGAGCTAAGAATAATTTTAGCAACTTCAACGGCTCGTCTTGCACCTACCGTGGTAAAATAGGTCACACCTCAAATCGTTGCATGTTCAAAAACAATAGGAGGTGGATTTGGAGACCAAAATCTTCAAATCAAAAGAATTCTAAAAAATCTAACCATTCATGACCCAAACAGTCTTGGGTACCTAAAAATGAGTAACCTTGTTTTGCAGGAACACCGTAAGAAGAATCGAAAGGGAAAATGGTATCTCGACAGTGCATGTTTCAGAAATATGACGGGTGACAAACAATTGTTCAAATCAGTCACCAAGCTAGATGGAGGAACAATTACTTTTTGTGAAAAATCCAAAGAAAATATTATTGGTGTTGGAAAGGTTCATTTAAGCTCTACATGTGATGTAGATGAAGTTTACTTAGTAAATGAACTTGGATACAATCTTCCCAGCATCAGTCAACTCAGTGACAATAATTATGAGGTTCATTTTAAGAAACATGGCTGGTTCATAGAAGATGAATCAGGTAACATCATTCTCTCTAGTAATAGGGACAGAAATGTCTATACTATCAAAAACTCAGAAAACTTTGGGGATCAAATTTGCCTTTCTTCTATAATTGAAGATCCGTGGGTTTGGCATAGAAAACTTAGACATGCAAACATGCACACCATTTAAAAACTTTCAAAACATGACCTTGTCGTCGGTCTTCCAAAATTAGATTTTTCAAAGGATCATATCTGTGATGCATGTCAATTAGGAAAACAAACTCGATCCTCTTTCAACGTTAAAAATATTGTTTCAACCTCTAAATCTCTTCAACTGATACATATGAATTTGTTTGGCCCCCACTAACTGCTAGTATTGGAGGTAAGAAATATATTTTTGTTATTGTAGATGATTTCTCTAGATTTATGTGGATTATATTTCTTAGTCATAAAGATGATGCCTTCAAGAATTTTGATGTCTTCTGTAAGAAGGTTCAGCGTGAGAAGGATTACTACATCTCTACCGTCAGGAGTAATCATGGAGGATGTCACGCCCCAAAACCGAGGGACACGACCGGCGCTCAACCGGAGGACCCCAGTCAAACGGACCTGGAATTGCCTTTACTATCCCACGCGCTACCCCGTGATTCCAATATACGTTATTCTTTTGAAATAGCAATTTAAGACTTAAGCATAAACTTACAACTTGAGTTTATTTCTACTTTTTCTCATTTTTAACATTTGATACCAAGTACTTGCAAAATACATACAATATTTACCAACGCGGACCAAGATTCTGAACCGTACCATTACTACCCAAAATACTTTTGTACACCACCCATATTGTGTCTACGGAGCCTCTATGAATACTAGGAACTTAACCAATACTTGTCGGCGACAAGGCCCCGACTATACCTTACAATACACAATAAACTCAAAAGAAGGTGGCATGAACCACACATGACCCCAAGAGGAAGTGGGGCTCACCAATGAAACTGATGGGATAGAGAGGAGTGCTACTCTCAGTGGAATGGAGTACCTACTATAGATCCACCTACAATCATGACACGAATGTAGCGCCCCCGGTAAAAGGGACGTCAGTACATTTGAATTGTACTGGTATGTATAACTAAACACCATTTATTTAGAAATAACTATCAAACAAGAATAAATAATTCATAAAGTAAATCAAAAGCTTTAACAATTCCCACATCAACAAATAAAAGGGATCACATAGCTTTCATATAATTTCCATACCTCTAAGTTTTGCTTCATAGCCCGTCCATTGGGTTCACATATCATATTACACACCTATGCATTTCATAGCCCGTCCATAGATTCCACATTTTATATTATACTCATATGCGTTCCATAGCCCGTCCATAGGGTTCCTGTATTATGTTACACACCTATGCGTTTCATAGCCCATCCATAGGTTTCACATTTTTTTTTATTATACCTCTATGCGTTTCATAGCCCGTCCATAGGGTTCCCATATCATGTTACACACCTATGCGTTTCATAGCCCGTCCATAGGTTCCACATTTTATATTATACCCATATGCGTTTCATAGCCCGTCCATAAGGTTCCCATATCATGTTACACACCTATGTGTTTCATAGCCTGTCCATAGGTTCCACATTTTTTTATTATACCCCTATGCATTTCATAGCCCGTCCATAGGGTTCCCATATCATGTTACACGCCTATGCATTTCATAGCCCGTCCATAGGTTCCACATTTTATATTATACCCCTATGCGTTTCATAGCCCGTCCATAGGGTTCATATTTCATATTATATCATCACATGGGGCCACAATCATTACAGCATACTTGGCACCAGGCCATATTTCATAACTCAATATTTTATTTCCCATATTTCACATCATTTCCACATATTTTATATCAATATCAATTTCAACATCAAACCATTCAATTCAAGATGTCAAGTACACATGAAAGGAACCATGAATCCTCGGCATATATAATATCTCAGAGATCATGCACCTCAAGTTTATTGACAATGGAACTTTAAACACCAAGGGCTCTTCCAAATCAATAGAGTGGGTACACCAACCCATAATAAAAACACACATCAAAGGCATAATGTAACGACCCGGCCCGTCGTTACGGGAATTACCACCCCGTTACCTTACATTTTCATATGTTATGCTTTTAAAACAATATTAGAGTATATCGGGTGAGTTAGAGGTGATTTGGATTGAAAATGAAACAAATAGCATGTTTGAGGAAAGCTTGAATATGAAAAGTCAACCAAGAGTTGACTATTGAGTTAGAGTGCTCGGAACCGGATTCTGATGATTCGACTAGTTCCGGGGATCATTTATGACTTAGGAGAACAATCGGAATTGAATTCGGAGGTCCGGTGTAGTTTTAAGCTTGAATTGGCGAATGTTGAATTTTGGCGAAAACCGGATGGTAGGTGATATTTTGATCCGGGGTCGGAATGGAATTCCGACAATTTCTGTAGCTTCGTTATGTGATTTTGGATATGTCTGCAAATTTTCAGGTCATTCGGACATCGTTTGATCGGGTTTTGGGTTGAATGTTAGTTTTGAAAGTTTTGAAGAAACTTAGGCTTGAATCCGTGGTTAATTGGTGATTTTGATGTTTAGTATGGTGTTTTTATGATTGGAACAAGTCCGTATCATATTTTGGAGTATGTTGGTGGTTTTCGTTGGGGTCCCGGGGGCCTCGGGATGGATTCGGACCATCAACCGGGCAATTAGAACTTGGAAAAACTCTGCAGAAAACTGCAGGTTCTGCCCAGGTCCTCAAGCCTTCGCGTTCGCGTGACTGGTGTCGCGTTCGCGAAGGCCAAGGCTGGTTGTGCTTCGCGTTCGCGAGAGAAGGCGTCGCGTTCGCGTAGGGTCGGGATGTTGTGCTTCGCGTTCGCGGGAGGCCCATCGCGAACGCGTAGAGGAAATCCGAGTGGCTGGGAAGTTTGAACATCGCGAACGCGTGGGGTGCGTCGCGTCCGCGAAGGGTTGCAGGTTTTGAGCATCGCGAACGCGTGGCCAGCGTCGCGTTCGCGAAGGGTAAGGCAAGGCTGTTCATCGCGAACGCGTAGAGGGTCACGCGAACGCGATGAACAATGGGTTCTGGCAGTGAATAAAAATCCAGAAGCAGAGAGTTACGGGTTTTCAACCCAAAAACACACATTTGAGCCCTAGAGAGAAGAAAACTCGAGGAAATCACCGAGAAGTCATCGGGTATCGTTGGAGGTAAGATTCTTGACTCAAAAACATCAATTTATGGTAGTATTAACATCAATCTTCATGAAATTGGGTTGAAATCTTGAAGAAATGTGGCCTAAGTGTTAAAAACGGGATTTTTGGATTTGGAGTGTCATTTGAACTCCGATTTCGATAAATTTTGTATGCACGGACTCGTGGCGAGATAAGGATCGCATTGGTACTAATTTCGGAATTTTCCAAGCAGTGGGGCCCGGGGTCGGGTTTTACCAACTTAGTGTAATTTTGCGAATTTCATATAAATTGAAGTGGGTTATGATTCTTTGACCCGTAATTGATATAATTATTGTCATTTGACTAGATTCGACACACGAGGCATCGCAATTCAAAGGAAAAGGCATCGCGGACGATTCGACGACCGGCTAAAGGTGAGTAGTTTGTGTATATTGTAGCTTGAGGGTTCGAAACCCCGCTTAGCACATTGTGACGCTAATAGGGCGTGGCTCGCACACCGTGGCAGGTGCGGGATTGATTGTGATTGGGGATTGAGACTTGGTCCATCCCGGAAAGTGAATAACATGTTGTTAGTGTTGGAAATACATTGTATTTGCTATACTTGTGGGCTGTAAGCCTTGTTTGGGGCCTTGTGCCGATCTGTAGCGTCCTTAGAGGACAGTATTTATGTGATAGCTATAATTGCTTAAATCACTGATCTCAGTCCTGGAATTTGTAATCACGCTTTTGAAATGCTAAGTCACCGGCTTTTGCAAAATTAATAAAGTTAAAGTATTTTTCATAAATTATGAATTGAGAACTGGAAATAAGGAAAAATGAATTGTTTTGTGACTTAATTGATTATTGTGGACTGAGTGTGGGATCGGACTGCACGCCGCAGTAGTTGATATGAGGGTCGGGCTGCACGCCGCAGCAGTATTGCGCTTGGGCTGTAGGAGCCCCTCCGGAGTCTGTACACACCCCCAGTGAGCGCCGTCGACGTTAAATGGGATCGGGCTACACGCCGTAGCAGTTATGTGCATTGCATTGCATCTGTATTTGTTGGATTACTCTGTGGTAGCTGTATGGAATTATTGTTGCTAGTTCGTAGGAGATTCGGACTGTAGTGTAGCTTCATTTTGTGGTATTTTGTGGATTTCTTACTGTCAGCTACATATATATATTTGTTACTCACTGAGTACTTAGTACTCACCCCTACTCCCTGCACCTTTTGTGTGCAGACTCAGGTACACAGGAGCAGTAGACGGACATCTCCAGCGTTTACATTGTCACGTCGAGTTGCTGAGGTAGCTGCCTACGTTCGCAGAGCCTAGCTTCTCCTCTCATTCCAGTTGTTATTGTATATTTTGTATTCGGACTTGAGTACTTCTATATCGTACTCTCTATTTCCTATTGGGTTTTGTTAGAGGCTCTAGACTTGTGACTCCGGATCTTTGGGAGTGTCAGTATTTTGTTCAGTATTATTATTATTGGAGTTCTTAAACTCATATATTCTTCTTGGGTTGTCCATTTGGGACGGATATCTATGTGTTAATTGAATTGTTGGTCTGGCTGGCCTAGCTGGATTGTTGGGCGCCATCACGACCGGTTTTGGGTCGTGACAAGTTGGTATCAAAGCTCTAGGTTATTAGGACTCGCGAGTCATGAGCCGGTTTAGTAGGCTTTCGTAGATCGGTACGTAGACGTCCGTATCTATCTTCGAAGGGCTACAGAGACTTTAGGAAAAACCTCATTTTCTTGAATTCATATCGTGCGATTTGTGTTATCATGAAATTAAATTTTTCCATATTCTATTCTCTCGCAGATGGCGAGAACACGAGCTAACGGACGTGGCGGACGACCACCATTGGCACCCAGAGGCCGTGGTCGTGGTAGGGTCAGGCTCCAGTTATAGATGCTCCGGCAGCTCAGGTTCAGGCACCAGCCGTTCCTATTGTGATATCGGGTCTTCAAGAGACTTTGGCTCAGATTCTATCGGTATGCACCGGTTTTGCTCAGGTAGTTGCAGCCTCTACTGTAGCGGCTTCTTCACAGGCAGGGGGAGGGAATCAGACCCCCATGGCTCGCACACCCGAGCCGGTAGTTTAGGGTATCCAGGCACCTGGGGCAGCTCCAGTTCAGCCAGTTGCACCCGTTGCACCAGCTCCTGCTCATGTAGTTCCAGTTATGCCTGACGATGAGCAACGTCGTCTGGAGAGATTTGAGAGACTACAGCCTCCGGCATTCAGTGGTACTGAGGGCGAGGACGCCCAGGGTTTTCTTGATAAATGCCAGCGTATGCTTCGCACCACAGGCATTCTGGAGTCCAGCGGTGTAGCTTTCACCACTTTTCAGTTCTCAGGCCCAGCCTTTCAGTGGTGGGAGGATTTTGAGAGGCGTAGGCCCGCAGGGGCGGTGCCCCTCACTTGGCAGCAGTTCTCCACGATATTTTTGGAGAAGTATGTGCCTCAGTCCCAGAGAGAGGAGCTACGACGTCAGTTCGAGTGGTTGAAGCAGGGAGAGATGACAGTTAATCAGTATGAGATGAGATTCACACAGCTGGCCCGTCGTGCCATGTGGATGGTTCCTACCGACAGGGAGAGGATCCGGAGATTTATTGATGGTCTTATTTATCCCATCCGCATATTGATGACCGGGGAGAGAGTTTCTAGCAGTTACCTTTGAGGAGGTGGTTGATGCGGCCCGTCACATTGAGACGGATCGCCGCGAGAGCGAGGAGAGAGAGAGGCTAAGAGGCCTCGTGGTACGGCGGTTTCGGTGGTACTCCGTCTGGGGCCAATTTCCAGCACGATGAGGGTCGCTCGCTCGGATCTCATCGGTCCGGACGTACAGAGTCCGGTGGGGTTTCATCCGATCGTGGTCGTCAAGGCCGGCCGGGGTTATCGGGGTCGGCGAGGGCCGCCGGCGAGTCGCCCGCACGCGAGTGCTCTTCCGGCTCGAGCTGCTGCTCCGTTTCCTCGGCACGAGATTCATCGGTAGCGAGGGGTCCTCGGCGGCCCCTTCTTCCATCTTCGGGTCGTTGTTTTGGAGTGCGGTGATTTGGGCCATATCGAGAGAGAGTGTCCTCGGTGGCTTCGTAAGAGGTCACGGCGGAGGGATCGGCCTTCGTCTTCTACTCCTGTTTCTTCAGCGCCGGCACGGTCGGCTAGGACCGGTGGCCGGTGTATCTAGAGGTCGCCCCGAGGCGAGGATCGTCGTCGGTGGAGGCCGGGCTCGTTTCTATGCTCTTCGGACGGGAAGGATGCTAGTGCCTCGGATGCGGTCATTTCGGGTATTATCTCGGTGCGCCACGGGGATGCTTCTGTCTTATTTGATCCCGGATCCACCTATTCTTATGTCTCTACTTACTTTGCACATCATTTGGGTATGACCCGTGGTATTCTTGCTTTGCCCGTACATGTGTCCACCCCGGTGGGGGATACTGTTGTTGTGGATCAGGTATATCGATCCTGTATTGTTACTATTGGGGGTCTGGAGACCCGAGTTGATTTATTACTACTGGGTATGGTAGATTTCGATGTTATCCTAGGCATGGATTGGCTATCTCCTTATCATGCAATTCTGGACTGTCATGCCAAGACAGTCACGTTAGCTATTCCAGGTAATCCGCGGATCGAGTGGCGTGGCTTGACTGATTATGTGTCTGACAGGGTGATTTCGTATATAAAAGCTCAACGAATGATTGGCAAGGGTTGTTTGTCTTATTTGGCCTTCATTAGAAATGTTGAGGCTGAGACACCCAGTCTTGATTCGGTCCCCATTGTGAGGGAGTTTCCGGATGTATTTCCAGCAGACCTGCCGGGCATGCCGCCTGACAGAGATATTGACTTTGGTATTGACTTGGTGCCGGGCACTCAGCCCATTTCTATTCCTCCTTATCGTATGGCACCAGCAGAGTTAAAAGAATTGAAGGAACAGCTTCAGGAACTCTTAGATAAGGGTTTCATTCGTCCGAGTGTGTCACCTTGGGGTGCACCGGTGTTGTTCGTAAAGAAGAAAGATGGCACAATGAGAATGTGCATTGATTACAGGCAGCTGAACAAGGTAACAGTGAAGAATAAATACCCATTGCCTCGTATTGAGGACCTATTTGATCAGCTACAAGGAGCTAGTGTATTTTCTAAGATTGATCTTCGATCGGGCTATCATCAGTTGAAGATCAGGGACTCGGATATTATGAAGACAACGTTCAGGACGCGATATGGGCACTACGAGTTCCTGGTGATGTCTTTCGGGTTGACTAATGCCCCAGCGGCATTCATGCACTTGATGAATAGTGTATTTCGGCCGTACCTTGATTCTTTTGTGATTGTGTTTATTGATGATATCCTGGTATATTCACGCAGCCGGGAGGAGCATGCACAGCATTTGAGAGTGGCATTGCAGAGGTTGAGAGAAGAGAAGCTTTATGCAAAATTCTCTAAGTGTGAGTTCTGGCTAGATACTGTGGGTTTTCTGGGACATATAGTGTCCAGTGATGGTATTAGGGTTGATCCTCAGAAGGTTGAGGCAGTACAGAATTGGCCCAGACCTTTCTCAGCTACAGAGATTCGTAGTTTTCTCGGTTTGGCAAGTTATTACCGTCGGTTTGTTCAGGATTTCGCATCTATTGCTTCACCGTTGACTAAGCTGACACAGAAGAATGCTCCATTTGTGTGGTCTGATGAATGTGAGGAGAGCTTTCAGAAGCTCAAGGAGGCTTTGACCACGGCTCCAGTACTTGTGTTACCATCGGCCTCGGGGTCATATACGGTGTATTGTGATGCTTCCAGAGTTGGACTCGGTTGTGTGTTGATGCAGGAGGGTAGAGTTATTGCATATGCTTCTCGTCAGCTAAAGCCCCACGAGAAGAACTACCCTGTTCATGATTTGGAGTTAGTTGCTATTGTTCATGCCTTGAAGATTTGGAGGCATTATCTATATGGTGTATCTTGTGATGTATATACAGACCACCGCAGCCTTCAGCATTTGTTTAAGCAAAAAGATCTAAATTTAAGGCAGCGGAGATGGCTTGAATTGCTTAAAGACTATGATATTACTATCTTGTATCATCCTGGGAAAGCCAATGTAGTGGGCTGATGCATTGAGCCGGAAGGCTATTAGTATGGGCGGTTTGGCGTATATTCCAGTTGGGGAGAGACCCCTAGCAGTTGATGTTCAGGCGTTAGCTAATCAGATGGTAAGGCTGGATATTTCTGAGCCCAGTCGGGTGATGGCTTGTGTAGTAGCTCGTTCTTCTTTATATGATCGTATTCGAGAGCGCCGGTATGATGATCCACACTTACTTGTCCTTAAGGACAAAGTTCAGCATGATGATGCCAGAGATGTCACTATTGATAGTGATGGTGTATTGCGGATGCAGGGCCGGATATGCGTGCCCAATGTCGATGGCCTTCGTGAGTTGATATTGGAGGAGGCCCACAGCTCGCGGTATTCTATTCATCCAGGAGCCGCGAAGATGTATCAGGATTTGAAGCAGCATTGCTGGTGGAGAAAGATGAAGAAAGATATTGTGAGCCATGTGGCTCGGTGTCTAAACTGTCAGCAGGTCAAGTATGAGCATCAGAGACCTGGTGGTGTATTCCAGCGAATTGATATTTCGGAGTGGAAGTGGGAAAGAATAACTATGGACTTTGTTAGTGGACTCCCTCGGACAGCGAGGAAGTTTGATTCAGTTTGGGTGGTGGTGGATAGGTTGACTAAGTCAGCTCACTTCATCCCGGTGTGTACTACCTATACCTCGGAGCGGTTGGCAGAGATATTCATCCGTGAGATAGTGAGATTGCATGGAGTTCCTATTTCCATTATATCAGACAGAGGTACCCAGTTCACATCTCAGTTCTAGAGGACATTTCAGTGAGAGTTGGGTTCACAGGTAGAGTTGAGTACAGCATTTCATCCACAGACGGATGGGCAATCTGAGCGTACTATTCAGATATTGGAGGACATGTTGCGTGCTTGTGTCATTGATTTTGGTGGTTCATGGGCTGATTATTTGCCTTTGGCGGAGTTTGCTTACAATAATAGCTATCGGTCCAGCATTCAGATGGCACCGTATGAAGCTTTATATGGGAGGCGGTGTAGATCTCCAGTTGGTTGGTTCGAGCCCGGCGAGGCTAGGTTGTTGGGGACAGAGTTAGTCCAAGATGCCTTAGACAAGGTGAAGGTGATTCAGGAGAGACTTCGCACAGCTCAGTCGCGTCAGAAGAGTTATGCGGACCGGAAGGTCCGAGATGTGTCTTATTTAGTAGGTGAGAAGGTGTTGCTGAAGGTTTCGCCTATGAAGGGTGTTATGAGGTTTGGAAAGAAAGGGAAGTTGAGCCCAAGGTTTATTGGACCTTTTGAGGTGCTTAGGAAAGTTGGGGAGGTGGCTTATATGCTTGCTTTGCCACCCAGTTTGTCGGGGGTTCACCCGGTGTTCCATGTATCTATGCTCCGGAAGTATGTCGGAGACCCGTCTCATGTGTTGGACTTCAGCACGATACAGCTAGATGAGGATTTGACTTATGATGTGGAACCGGTAGCTATTTTGGGTCGACAGGTTCGTAAGCTGAGATCTAAGGATATAGCTTCAGTGAAAGTGCAGTGGAGAGGTCATCCCGTGGAGGAAGCAACTTGGGAGACCGAGCAGGAGATGCAAAGCAGATATCCACACTTGTTTAATACTCCAGGTATGTTTCTTAACCCGCTCGCGGACGAGCGTTTGTTTAAGTTGGGGAGAATGTAACGACCCGGCCCGTCGTTACGGGAATTACCACCCCGTTACCTTACATTTTCATATGTTATGCTTTTAAAACAATATTAGAGTATATCGGGTGAGTTAGAGGTGATTTGGATTGAAAATGAAACAAATAGCATGTTTGAGGAAAGCTTGAATATGAAAAGTCAACCAAGAGTTGACTATTGAGTTAGAGTGCTCGGAATCGGATTCTAATGATTCGACTAGTTCCGGGGGATCATTTATGACTTAGGAGAACAATCGGAATTGAATTCGGAGGTCCGGTGTAGTTTTAAGCTTGAATTGGCGAATGTTGAATTTTGGCGAAAACCGGATGGTAGGTGATATTTTGATCCGGGGTCGGAATGGAATTCCGACAATTTCTGTAGCTTCGTTATGTGATTTTGGATATGTCTGCAAATTTTCAGGTCATTCGGACATCGTTTGATCGGGTTTTGGGTTGAATGTTAGTTTTGAAAGTTTTGAAGAAACTTAGGCTTGAATCCGTGGTTAATTGGTGATTTTGATGTTTAGTATGGTGTTTCTATGATTGGAACAAGTCCGTATCATATTTTGGAGTATGTTGGTGGTTTTCGTTGGGGTCCCGGGGGCCTCGGGATGGATTCGGACCATCAACCGGGCAATTAGAACTTGAAAAACTCTGCAGAAAACTGCAGGTTCTGCCCAGGTCCTCAAGCCTTCGCGTTCGCGTGACTGGTGTCGCGTTCGCGAAGGCCAAGGCTGGTTGTGCTTCGCGTTCGCGAGAGAAGGCGTCGCGTTCGCGTAGGGTCGGGATGTTGTGCTTCGCGTTCGCGGGAGGCCCATCGCGAACGCGTAGAGGAAATCCGAGTGGCTGGGAAGTTTGAACATCGCGAACGCGTGGGGTGCGTCGCGTCCGCGAAGGGTTGCAGGTTTTGAGCATCGCGAACGCGTGGCCAGCGTCGCGTTCGCGAAGGGTAAGGCAAGGCTGTTCATCGCGAACGCGTAGAGGGTCACGCGAACGCGATGAACAATGGGTTCTGGCAGTGAATAAAAATCCAGAAGCAGAGAGTTACGGGTTTTCAACCCAAAAACACACATTTGAGCCCTAGAGAGAAGAAAACTCGAGGAAATCACCGAGAAGTCATCGGGTATCGTTGGAGGTAAGATTCTTGACTCAAAAACATCAATTTATGGTAGTATTAACATCAATCTTCATGAAATTGGGTTGAAATCTTGAAGAAATGTGGCCTAAGTGTTAAAAACGGGATTTTTGGATTTGGAGGGTCATTTGAACTCCGATTTCGATAAATTTTGTATGCACGGACTCGTGGCGAGATAAGGATCGCATTGGTACTAATTTCGGAATTTTCCAAGCAGTGGGGCCCGGGGTCGGGTTTTACCAACTTAGTGTAATTTTGCGAATTTCATATAAATTGAAGTGGGTTATGATTCTTTGACCCGTAATTGATATAATTATTGTCATTTGACTAGATTCGACACACGAGGCATCGCAATTCAAAGGAAAAGGCATCGCGGACGATTCGACGACCGGCTAAAGGTGAGTAGTTTGTGTATATTGTAGCTTGAGGGTTCGAAACCCGGCTTAGCACATTGTGACGCTAATAGGGCGTGGCTCGCACACCGTGGCAGGTGCGGGATTGATTGTGATTGGGGATTGAGACTTGGTCCATCCCGGAAAGTGAATAACATGTTGTTAATGTTGGAAATACACTGTATTTGCTATACTTGTGGGCTGTAAGCCTTGTTTGGGGCCTTGTGCCGATCTGTAGCGTCCTTAGAGGACAGTATTTATGTGATAGCTATAATTGCTTAAATCACTGATCTCAGTCCTGGAATTTGTAATCACGCTTTTGAAATGCTAAGTCACCGGCTTTTGCAAAATTAATAAAGTTAAAGTATTTTTCATAAATTATGAATTGAGAAGTGGAAATAAGGAAAATGAATTGTTTTGTGACTTAATTGCTTATTGTGGACTGAGTATGGGATCGGGCTGCACGCCGCAGTGGTTGATGCGAGGATCGGGCTGCACGCCGCAGTAGTATTGCGCTTGGGCTGTAGGAGCCCCTCCGGAGTCTGTACACACCCCCAGTGAGCGCCGTCGACGTTAAATGGGATCGGGCTACACGCCGTAGCAGTTATGTGCATTGCATTGCATCTGTATTTGTTGGATTACTCTGTGGTAGCTGTATGGAATTATTGTTGCTAGTTCGTAGGAGATTCGGACTGTAGTGTAGCTTCATTTTGTGGTATTTTGTGGATTTCTTACTGTCAGCTACATATATATATATTTGTTACTCACTGAGTACTTAGTACTCACCCCTACTCCCTGCACCTTTTGTGTGCAGACTCAGGTACACAGGAGCAGTAGACGGACATCTCCGGCGTTTACATTGTCACATCGAGTTGCTGAGGTAGCTGCCTACGTTCGCAGAGCCTAGCTTCTCCTCTCATTCCAGTTGTTATTGTATATTTTGTATTCGGACTTGAGTACTTCTATATCGTACTCTCTATTTCCTATTGGGTTTTGTTAGAGGCTCTAGACTTGTGACTCCGGATCTTTGGGAGTGTCAGTATTTTGTTCAGTATTATTATTATTGGAGTTCTTAAACTCATATATTCTTCTTGGGTTGTCCATTTGGGACGGATATCTATGTGTTAATTGAATTGTTGGTCTGGCTGGCCTAGCTTGATTGTTGGGCGCCATCACGACCGGATTTGGGTCGTGACACATAAACAAATAATTACACCAATTATTCTTGAATCCTTCCTTTTAAATCATGACATTATACAATTATAATTCATGTTCTCGGCACGTTGGCCACACTCTATTTCCCAAATTCATTTGATTACTTCAAACATCTCTACACATAGAGGATTTCACATAGTTTGGCATAAGATATATAACTCAATCTCAATTTAAGGTCTTAATATTTCAATACATGATTCACATTCCTTGCACCCTTTTTAAGCTATCAACAATAGCACTTTGATCATAGTTGAATGCATCTTTTATAATTATAGGGTCACAACACCAATTCATGTAAAGTACCAATCACAACAAGAATCCAAAGTTCAATCTTACCACATTTACATAGCCACTTTCTTCACTTCCAAACATCTTTGTACATTACCAACAACTACACACAATCAATCAAATACTTTTGGTACACATAAGAACAATTTGGAGGATCAACCATAATGAGTTTTCTCACACAATTTGGCATCAAAATCTCAATTCAAACTTGACTTGAAGTCTAGGTATTTTAGCACACAGTTCCCATTATTCACATATCTTCATTTACCAAGAATAACATATTAAACACATTGAGGTACATCATTCACATATATTCTTGCAACACCCAAATTTTTTGGAATAATGAATACTACATAAATCAAATTCCGAACTTACAACATACATAAGGACACCATGTGAGCTCAATTTCTAAGAAGATGCAGTTTTAGCCAAACATATCTCAAATTCGCCCCTTAATGATACTACAATGCTCCAATACACTTAAATAATTTCAATCTCAAATTTGCCCCTTAATGATACTACAATGCTCCAATACACTTAGGCAATTTCAATCTCTTGTAGTAAGAATCTTGAGAATCCAATTTGTAGTGTTCTTGAATCAATTTAGGGATTTGAATGAAATCTTTGATCATAGAAATGAAGAGTGGGACGTATCCCTCTTGAGAGAGCAAGCCCTTGCTCCAAAAATGACTTGGAAACCCTTTATACCCGGTCTTGGGGTATTTAGAAGCTTTACACTAGCGCTGCAACACCTGGGCGCGCTAATATGCGCGTCCAAAGATAGAATGCGTCGCAGTATGCGCGTCCACTTGCGCTGCAACGCACCTGGGCGTGCTAGCGACACATACCCAGTAAAATAGTCATAACTTTCTTTATACACCTCCAAATGATGAACGGGTTGTTACGTTGGAAACTAGACTCAAAGAGCTTTAATTTGATAGGTTGTGAATCACACAACACCTTATATAACTGGATATATGATCTTCCAAAGTAACATCTTGTGTGCACTCATTTACAGATTTCGTCTAATATATAATTTTCCAACTTGGCTTAGATTTAGGCCTCTCCTTAGATCCCAAATCACTTATAATAAGACTTATACACTTATTACCATATCCAATTGATATCCATAATATCATAAATCCTTATTTGCACACGAAATAAAATAATTTAGCTTACCTTGGCACGACAAAATCTTAAATTACTCGGAAAAAAAAATTTGGGGCCTTACAGAGGAGAGCTTGAAAGCAGATCGTTTGAAAATTTCTGCAATGATCAAGGAATCTCCCATAATTTCTCTTCACCTAGATCTCCTCGGCATAATGGTGTAGTAGAGCGTAAAAACAGAACATTGCAGGATATGGCAAGAACCATGATAGGGGAAAACTCTTTACCTCATCATTTCTCGACAGAAGTTGTAAGTACAACATGTCATATTATTAATAGATGTCTCATTCGTCCTATTCTCAAAAGGACTCCCTATGACCCGTGGAATGGCAAGAAACCAAACATCATCTACTTCTACCCTTTCGGATGTAAATGCTTTGTTCATAACAATGGTAAGGATAATCTAGTAAGTTTGACCCAAAGAGTGATGAAGGTATATTTCTTGGTCACTCTCCCTCAAGTAGATTTTAAAGAATTTATAATAAGAGAACCATGTGCATTGAAGAATCTATCATGTTGTTTTTATTGATATTAACCCTCGCCCAAGGAATGAACATATTCCTGAAGATGAGAAAATTTCGTGTGCTCCAAAATCTGTTATTGTAGGTAAAGATCATCAAAGCGAGTCAGCTAACTAACGACTCAACCAACTGAAGATCCTGATTTTTCTCAACCAGATCAGTCGACTATCATAGAAAAATCTCTTCAGTAAATACTCCAAATGAATGGAAGAACGAACCAGGATACCCTCACAAATTCATTATAGGAGATCGAAAAGAAGGAATAACTACAAGGATATCACAAAAGAACAAGCCCCGTGTAGCTCTCATTTCTCAAATTGAGCCCAAGAAGATTGATGAAGCTCTAAAAAATTCTCATCAGATCAATGCCATGCAAGAAGAATTAGATCAGTTTGAGAAAAACAAAGTCTGAGAATTAGTTCCAAAACCTCATAACTCCTCTGTTGTTGGGACTAAATGTGTTTTCAGAAATAAACTGGATTAATCAGGCCAAGTCCTTCGAAAGAAAGCAAGACTGGTGGCCTAAGGTTACTCTCAACAAGAAGGAATCAACTATGATGAGACCTTTGCACATGTGGCAGGACTTGAATCCATTTGAATCTTACTTGCTTTTGCCACTCACAAAGGATTCAAACTATATCAAATGGATGTCAAAAATGCGTCCTCCTAGGTTTGCAAATGCCATTTTTCCAAACCATGTATACAAGCTGACTAAAGCCATGTACGGTCTCAAACAAGCTCCGTGAGCATGGTATAAAATGTTAAGTTCTATCCTTTCAAATCAAGGTTTCAAACGAGGTAACATAGATACAACTCTTTTTATTAAGCAATCAAATTCTGGTAATCTCATTACTCTATTTTATGTTGATGGCATTATATTTGGTAGCCCTAATACTACTCTTTGCGAAGAATTTGCTATTTCCATGAAAGGTGAATTTGAAATGAGCATGATGGGAGAGCTAACCTTCTTCCTTGGATTTCAAATAAAACAGTCTCCTAAAGGAATTTTCATCAGCCAAACTAAGTACACCAATGAGCTTATCGAAAAGTTTGGAATGGAAAATGCAAAAGCTATTGGCACTCCTATGAGTCCAACTACTGTGCTAGATGATGACAACAATGGAAAAATTATTGATGAAATTATGTATAGAGGAATGATTGGATCTCTACTTTATTTAACTGCTAGTCGACCAAATATTATGTTTAGTGTATGTAAATGTGTTAGATTTCAATCAGCTGCTAAGGAGTCACATTTGACTGTTGTTAAACGCATTATTAGATATTTAATTGGTACTACGGAATTCGGTCTATGGTATGATCAAAACTGATAGGAAAAGTACCAGTGGGATATGTCAATTACTGGGAAATGCCTTAGTATCTTGGCACAACAAGAAACAAAATTGTGTTGCTCTTTTAATAACTGAGGCAGAATACCTAGTTGTTGGAAGTTGTTTCATACAAGTTTTATGGATCATACATCAACTCCTTGACTATGATTTATGTCTTACTGCTACTCCTATTTTTTGCGACAACACCAGTGCTACTTGTCTATCTAAAATGTTTGTGCATCACTATAGAGCAAAGCATATATAATTTAAATATTATTTTATTCGTGATCATGTTGCAAAAGGTGATATTACATTAGAGTTCATTAGCACTGATTCTCAACTTGCTGATATTTTCACTAAACCTCTTTTAGAAGAAAATTTTTGTATCCTTCGAAAAAAGATTAGTATTTTGCCAAATTTGTAAACTAATTACTTTTTAACGGTTAAATTATTTCGCTTTCAGTATATTTTATTTTCTTAATTATCCATATACTAATTAATTTTACTGTGGAAGTGTAATTATTACTTGTAGTCATTCAGAACCATCATCGTCATCTGTACTTGACCCTTCCGATAACCAAGACGCCATTTCACTTATCTCAAATCCTTTGTTAAAAACCTCCCTCTTCCAAATACTATCCTCATTCTCTACCAAACCACTGATTTCTCCATGGCTAAAAGAAACCCTTCCTCTGTAATCAGATGAAGCGGTAGGTTTCAAAAAGCTCTCAATAAAAAAGAAACAATAGATGTAGTATCATCTATTGACTCAGAACTTCTCAAAACTGACAATGATAGTAGTGTCTTATTTGAAAATCACCCCATTAGCTAGAAAATGACCCATGGAGCGAACACCCAAAGAGACTACATGCAAAAAGGGCAAGGTAGAACGCTTGGATTTTGGTCCAAAAGATAAGATGATCTTCTATGGCTCCAATGAAAAGGCAAGGTTTGAGTCCTATCAGTCAAAATTCATGGCTCATGGATGATTTATAAGTCTCATTCTTATGCAAAGTCTTCATTGTGATCTGACCGCAATTTTTGATTTTCAGCACAGTTCCCCCCTGTTTGACACTCTTGGAAATTCTATGAATGAAGGACATGTGAGAATGTTTTATGCTAATTTATTTGTGAATGATAAGGATGACTTAGAATTTATGGTATTAGGAACTAGAATTGTGTTGGACTCCTACCAATTTGAAAAGATTTGTTCTGCCAAATTTAGTGGGTATGATGTGTTTGTCCAAAACTCTTGGCCCAACGACTTTGAAGTGTCTCTTGAAGAAGAAAAAAATTTCTTGTCTGATAACCCCCCCGACATTGGCCCTAAAAATCTGAAGTTTGAACACCGTGTTTTGCCCTACACGATTGCCAGTACTCTCTTTCCCAGGTCTGGTGTAAGGCCCCGTGAAATTTTTGTGCATAAAACCTAGTAGATGTGGTGTCATGGTCCGAATGATGTGTTAGGAATGCGTAGAATTCTTCGCGGCGAGCTTGCGAGCAGCGGTTCGGACCCTTGGTAGTGATTTAAGTTTCAAAATGTAGAATAAATAATTTTTCCAGAAAAATGTCAAATATGCGGTCAAGAATGCGACCGCAAACCTGACATGCGGACCGCATTCTGACCGCAAATCGTTCGAGAGAGTTGCCCAAAATCGTGTCAAAAGTGCGGTCGATATGCGATCGCATGTCAAATCTGCGGTACACTTTTGCGACCGCAGAATCAACATGCGGTCCGCATAGTGACCGCATTCCTTAACAGAACCTGCATAAACTTTGAGGCCATTTTGCGGTCACTTTGCGGACCGCATGTGGGTTCTGCGGTCGCATAGTGACCGCATATTTGACCCCGGCCCAGATTTTGTAACATTTTGACCCGATCTCTTCTTTAATATAACACACTTCTTCTTCATTTTATCATATTATCTTACCAAAAATTAGAGAGAGAAGAGAGGGTTTTTAGAGAGAGAAGTTCTTCATCTTCAAGGATTGTTTCAACTACTTAATTCCAAGGGATTCTAGGGCAAGGATTCAACTTCCCCAATATTTTCAAGGTAAAAACCCTAACTATTTTCTTGATTTTCAGTTTTAATTGGGTAAAGAGAGGTTTTCATATAATAGCTTTTAAAAGTAGAATTTTTACACTCATGCATGATTATTGAACTTGATTTCTAGTAAAAAGAAGTGAGTAGAAGTAAGAGTCTTCAAGAACAAGGTTGGCAAGAGTAGGATATCTTGGGTAATCATAAAGTAGGAAGAAAACTCATCACCAGGTATGTATGGCTAATTTTGATTCTTGTAAAATCGCCCAAATGTGTGCAAATTGTCTTGGCATGTGTCAAATTGAGAAATTTTATGTAATCCTTTGATTTCCTTGTTGAGCATTTGATTGATGTTGAACTATGTATGGTATGAAATATGAATTGAAAGATAAAAAGGTAATCGAGGTTGGTAAAGAATTGGGAATAACCATTGTGATGGCATATTTGGCTTATTGTGGAAAGACTTTGAAACACCTTAATTGTGGTGAATTGTTGAACATGATTATGTGGGCATTTTCGATTTGGAATACTTGTAACATGGTTGTGATATTGAATTGAGAAGAAATTGAGAACATGAACCAATGTGTAAGTTGCTTATTTGAACTTGTTGAAATTGTGTGTAGTACCTTATCTGCTGTTTGAAATTGTTGTGTTTTCAACTGTAAGGCGGGGTCGTGTTGCGCGCCGCAACGTGGTGAAATAAGGTGTGGGTTGGGGTGATAAGGGTGGCCGAGGTAATAAGGGTGGTCGGGGGCAATAAGGATGGAAAGCGATCGAAATCGCTATTGAAAATTGATACATAAATCAATAATGTGAAATTGTGAAAGGAGACAGAGGGAGAGTTTGCAATCTGTGGGGCACTGATTGCCCCTTTGTTTGACTACTTGTGCTTTACGTGATTGATTGGTTATTGTTAAATTGGTTGATTGTAGAAAGTGCTTGTGTTGAGAATTATTTGAAATAAGGAAAATGTGGAAACATGGATGGCTGGCTTAATTAATTGTTGATGTAATTTAATGGCTTGAGTTTACTTGGGACAAAGTTTGTCCATACATACCAGTACAATTTAAGTGTACTGACGTCCCTTTTGCCGGGGGCGCTACATTCGTGTCATGATTGTAGGTGGACCAGTAGCAGGCACTTCAGCTCATCGGCAGTAGTATCTTTCATCCTCCACTGGCCGTTTTGGTGAGCCCCTTTCTTCCTCGGGGCCTTGTGTGGTTCATGCCACTTCGGTTTAGATTTCATTTTGGTTTTGTAAGGTATAGCCGGAGCCTTGTTACCGGCAAGTATTGTATTTCCCTTTTGTATCCTAGAGGCTCTGTAGACATGTAAACTGTGGGACTCCAGTCTTATGTATATATTGTGTTATGTCGGGCATTGTAAAAATTGAAATCTAGTTAATGAATCACTCGTATCGTTTTATTTGTTTAATGTGAAATCGATTATGATTAGTAATATATTTGGTTAATGAGAAACAGTCATCACAGGGGTAACGCGTGGGAATGAAAGGCACCCAGGTCCGCTTGACTGGGGCAACCCGGTGAGGCGCCGGTCATGTTCCTCGATTTGGGGCGTGACACTAGGGAACTCGGTTTTGAGTACTAGAGATATCTTTGTTCCCTACTATCTGGTCAATAACAAGCGTCTTAATTGGTTTGTATGGATTCATCAATATATGCTTGAGAGTATCGGGGACATTTCCCCTTCTGCTGTTTGTCTACCCTATGGTATTCTTGTCTCTCATATTCTTGAAGTTATGAAGGTTGACTTGGCACCCTTTACACCCAAGCACATCTCCAGTACTTATTATAAAACTGCATTTTCTATTATACAATACTCATTAGGTGAAAATGTATGGGTTAAGAGGGCCAAGGTCGAAAGTGCTCTAGCTCCAGTTGATGTTCAAGTTGATCAACTAGTTCCTCAGTCGACTACCTCCCAGAGCCTTCTACACATTCAACAACACCTTGATGAAGTAAATATGTTGTTGGTGGGACTGAAAGAACATGTAGATAAAATAATAAATGTCACTAAGGAGACAGGTTCAGACGTAGCAAAGATATGAATAAACATAGCAGTTACAAGGAGACATGGAACTAGCGCCTTCAATTTCATGACTAATAAGACGGACAAGCTCGTCAAGGATGTTGACAACTCATATGCCTCCTTCTGCACCAAAGTGATCAACACCCTTAAATGCTTAACGAGATGTTATTAATTATCTCTAGCTATTTTGTGACAAATAACTTATGTTTTTGCTGTTTTTGATGTCACACCTCCCTTTTTACTACCCCACATAAGCATAAATATAAATACGCTCGTAGGGTATACCCCGACGCTCAAATATCTGAAACGGATAAAATAACGTAAGAGAAGGAGTTTTTCCAATTAAAGGACAATCGGTTCGGGATTTTATTGAGATTAATCAGAGTCGCCACTTGGGAATGATAATGGTGTCCCAAGTCACCGGTTAATCCCGAATCCGAGGAATTTTGACTCTTAAAAATGTCTGCGAAGCAAAGATCCGGATAAGGAACTATGTTAACCCGTGAGAAGGTGTTAGGCATTCCCGGGTTCCGTGGTTTTAGCACGGTCGCTCAATTGTCGTTCCCGACTCTTGTTTGACTCAATTATAGATTTTAAACAACATATAATGCTTTTTACATTAGGTATTATTTTGAAGAATTTGCGGCATCGCGAAAACACGCCTCGAGTCATACCGCAACCAGTACGCCTATGACTTTCGGCGTATTTCAGCTTTGCCGAGATTTGGATTTGAGTCGCACCAAGTGCACACTCCTTCAATGGAAAGTACATTAACATCGTGCCCTAAATAACGTCTATCGGCTTTTAACTTTGGGGAGAGGCTATGGAATTTGCTATTAGCCTCTCCGGTTCTACTATGTTATCTTATTACTAAATGGGGGCCCGGTGTTTGTTATTCGGGCGAGGCTCATCCCAATTTTCATTAAAGGATTCAATACTAGTATTTGGCTATGTTTTCTACTTGTTTTTTCCTTAATCGATTTCTAATATTTAAACATTCCAGGCCCGTAATTTTGTTATTCAATGGGGCCTGGATTTCCAGAATAAGGATTTACTACATTAAAAACAGGTCCAGGTTCTTAAAGAACCAGACCTGATTCGGGCATTCTATCGCCAGCCCAGTTGGCATTATACATAGATTCAGGCCCATAACACGCCTTGGGCCCAAACTAAATAAAATTGGAAACAATTGAAGCAACAGAACAAAGATACACATTTGAAATGGAAAGCACTTTTATTTATTCAATGAAGGAAATCAATATCATACATTAGCTACAAATTAATTATTTATTACCATAAATCAGAACTAACAAACTACTTCTTCCTCTTACACTAGCGTTTTGAAGTTAATACCAGTTAATACCTAATTTGAGAAAGCGACGGATTACATAATGAACTTAAAGAATGATTAAACTAATTAACTATGGATCTGAATTAACTGATTAACTACTCACGAATATTTACATTACCAGTTTCGTTATGTACTAGGCATTTTTACATTACAAAGATGGTTCTAATTAAATTGTATCAATATCCGTAAATAAATAACTCAGAGACCTATTTATAATTATGCTACTGATTTCAATATGGCTTGTTTTATCACCAGATTATTAACCTAAAACATGATTAAAGCACTATCTAATCTAACATTTCCTATTTTTAAGCTTATCTATGTGTAAATGACAACTGATATGTGATTAAGACTTATGAATCTATTGTGAGTAAGTAACCAACCGATTTTTTGAAATTATTATTAACTAACCCATGTTTTAAGATCTATTACCTAATTAAGCTATGTGATACACTATTGCTACTATACTACTAGTTATTACAATGTTTTTGTTTTTTGTTTTTCAGCTACTACATAATACTTCAATAGATAAATTACAAATCTAAACTAACAACACTAAACATAAACTACAGGACAGCAAATAATCGGATCCAGATCTTCATTTTTTATTTCAACAATTCACCATTACAACTTCAAGTGAAAGAGATATGTACCTGGTTTTGAAAGGAATGGGAAAATGGCAAATCAACAAGGCGGTGAAAATACAGCAACAACAACAGTAACAACCAGCAGTAGCTTCAACACCTCAATCCCGAAAATCCCAACAATACGGAGAAAAACAAAAACAAACCAGTAAAAAATAGAAAAGAAAAATATTTTCCAGATTTTCTCTTTGTTTTGGCTTTCTAGCTTTGAACTCTTTTCACTTCTCAAAAGAAACTCTCAAAAATTGCATTTTTTCCGTGTATACGTCTGTATCCAGAGTGTATATCGAGTGTATACTACAGCAGGGGATTTTTTTATTTTTTCTTCTCTTCCGATTTTTCCTCTCTTTTTTCCCCCTTTTTTTTCATAAATCCTCTCTTCTATTTATAGGCAAGAATTTCGAAAATTTTCAGATTTTTTATTAAAAAGAAAATATTTTTTAATTTAAAGAAAACCCACTAATCCATGTTTTCCTCTCCTTGTTTTCTTCCTTGATTTCCTTGCCCCCACTACTTTATGTCATGTAATTATGATTATCTTTTGCTAAAAAAATCTGAAATTTTCTTCTTGGGCCAAGGGATTTTGGGTTGGGTAAGGGTTCTTAGGATTGGGCTTGTAACTTAATTTGCAAGATGGCCCAATCCAAATTTTTTCCATTTTGTTCTTCTCCATTATTCAACTTCCTAATTAATAAAGCCCAAAATACTAAGATTAATTTATAAAAACTAAAATTATCTTGAAATACTAATCTCATAATAATAATTGTCACCTAATTTTAAATGGTAATTAAAATACAATCACACAATTTGGACATTAAAGGCTAAAATGCAAAAGATGCCTATTTTTTGTGATTTTCATTTTTGTAAGATAAAATTAATTACTCCTAATTGTAGAATTAAATCTTAAATGCAAATGCGATATATATATATATATATATATATATATATATATATATATATATATATATATATATATATTGTCATTATTTTTTAAAAATGACACTAAATTCACAACAATTGCAAACAACACAAAACTCTTTTATTTTGAATTTTTGGGAGTAATTATCATATAGGGCAAAAATCACGTGCTCACATTTGATGGTGGCCTTTAGACAATAATTTTTTGGTCTGTACTAACTTAACACTCTGCTAAAGGCTCTACTCCTCTAAACCATTTTAGTAAGTATATTATGTTGCTCTGTGTTTCTGTATATTCTATTACTCTTTCCTTTTTGATTGATATCAAAGGAGGAGAAAAATGTGAGTAAACACTCAGGGGGAGACATGAGCACAACTTTCCAAACATAGGAACGATTCAAAGGTAGTACTAGCTCAGGGGGAGCAACTCCTTAAAAGGGAAGTATCTTAATTTACTTTAAATTTGTTTACTCCTTCTTGATTCTCATCATCAAAAAGGGGGAGAATGATAGGTTTAAGTTTAAGTTTCAATTATGATAATATTATCTTATGTTTTATTTTCAGGACAAACAAAAAGGAAAGAATGAAGATTCTTAGCAAGATTTCTACTGGATTCAAAATAAAGGAAGAATGAAGATTCAATTATTGCCTTAATGATCAATCAAAAAGAAGATTGACTCGTCCTCAATCAAGGAAAGAATGAAGATTCAATTACAATATTAACGATCAATCAAGAAGCAGATAGACTCAATCAAGGTAACTCAGATAACCAATCATGATCACTCCAGTTTCGAAGATCACGTTTACGAATTAATCTCTCATTGAATTCAGCTGTGACAAGGAAGGTCACATTCGAATCTGGGCCAGTCAAAGAGCAAGATTAAAAAAGGAACCCCTTCGGACAAATTACCGTAATTAAAGATCCCGTGCCTCCAATTTTGAATAGGACTCAACGACTATCTCTTCTATAAGAATGCTTCGCTCTCACGAAGAAGGTCACACAACTACACAAAGTGTATTCCAAATCTTTCTACTTCTTAGTTCAAACAATGTAATTTTGAGTTATGAATGTCCCAAAAGATAGATAGATCTAGATTACAAAATAAAGTTGTGTCAACTGATTAGAACTCAAGTGGTGATTCTGCTCGGGTGTGGTAAACACAAAAACCATCAATTTTGTAACTTTATTCAAAGATCTAAAGGGAACCCTTGTGAACCAAGTAAATCTGGATGTAAGTACCACAATGGTACCGAACCAGTATTAATCGTGTGTGTCTTACTATTTTCTTTACTTGTTTTTTACTCTTTCTATCTTGTGGTTAGTCAGCTAATAGTTATATTAGTCGACCAAATTTTAACTAGGCAACAATTCACCCTCTCCCCCCTGTACTTTCAGCTTGGAGTGGCTTACTAGTTTGTTTAATGTAATTTTTAAGACGAAGATGATGTCCGAAGAGCGGAGACAGAGTTTGATAGTCCTGTTGTACAAGAATAAGGGTGATATCAAAAGCTGCAATAACTATATAAGTATCAAGATGATGAGTTACACCATGAAAGTTTAGGAGAGGGTGGCCGAGAGGAAGGTGAGAATGAGTGTGTTCTGGTACCTACTGGTATGTTAGGATCCAGTTGGTCATGAACATTGTAAGGTGCTATTTTTCTTATTTCGGAGAACCAGTTTGGTTTCAAGTTAGGGTGGTCGACTACATAAGCCATTCATCTCGTAAGGACGTTGGTGGAACAATATAGGAGAGGAAGAAGGACTTGCATATGGTATTTATTGGCTTAGAAAAAGCCTACAATAAAGTCCATAGGGAGGTTTTATAGAGATATCTGGAGATTAGTGGTGTCTCGGTGGCATACATTAGGATGATTAAGGACATATACGATGGATCTAAGACTCGGGTGAGTACTGTGGGAGGTGACTCATACTAGTTTCTAGTGGAGATAGGGTTGCATCAATGATCATCTCTTAGCCCATTTTTATTCGCTCTGGCGATGTATGTGTTGACTCGACACATTCAAGGAGAGGTATCATGGTGGATGTTATTTGTAGATGACATAGTATTCATGATGTATGGGTTAATTCTAGGCTAGAGGTGTGGAGACAGATCTTGGAATCTATAGGTTTCAAGTCGAGTAGGACGAAGATATTGTACTTGGAGTATAAGTTTAGTGTTGGGGCTCATAAAGTAGAAGTGGACGTGAAACTTTATACAAAAGTCATCCCATGAGAGATAGTTTCCAATATCTTGGGTTTGTGATACAGAGTAACGGGAATATTGATGAGTATGTCACACACCGTATTTGAGCGGGATGGATGAAATGGAGGCTCGCTTATGGCGTTTTATGTGACAAGAATGTGCCATATAGACTTAAGGGGAAGTTCT
Organism: Nicotiana noctiflora; assembly: GCA_032618575.1. NCBI lineage: Eukaryota > Viridiplantae > Streptophyta > Magnoliopsida > Solanales > Solanaceae > Nicotiana > Nicotiana noctiflora. Next base: position 74,320 of record JASVEL010013618.1, read on the forward strand.
ATAAAGCGGTAGTTAGACCAACCATTTTGTATGGAGCTGAGTATTGGCCAATCAAGAAAACTCATGTTTAGAAGTTGAAAGTAGCGGAAATGAGAATGTTGAAATGGACGTGGGCATATTAGGAGTGATAAGATTAGGAATGAGTATATTATGTACAAGGTGGGCGTGGCTCCTATAAAAGATAAGTTGCGGGAATTGAGGCTGAGATATTTCGAGCATGTGAATAGGAGAGACCCTGATGCCCCGGTTAGGAAGTGTGAGAGGTTGACCATGGCTGGTCAGATGAGGGGTAGATGGAGGCCTAAGAAGTATTGGGGGTGTGGTTATTAGAAAGGACATGACTACTTTAGCTTATCGAGGACATGACCCTCGATATGAGGGTGTGGAGATCGAGGATTAGTGTTGTGATTTGACAGGGAGTCTAGAGTTTCATCTAGGCATCCTATCTAAGTAGTATTAGTCCTAGTCTTGTATTTTTCTATGCCTATCCCATTGCTATTTCACATTGTGTCGTTATTTCCAGCAAGACTAAATCTATTTTTATAATGTTGTATTCTTAGATATCTATTGATCTTTATTTGTTCCCATGTCTACTTACGTGGTTGTTGCTACTGTCTGTTTATTGCTTCATTTTGATTTTTTTAGATAAAGATCTTCTGAAACAACCCATCGACTCTCATTAGAGAAATGGTAATGTCTGCGTACACTTCATCCTCCCCAAACCCCACTTATGAGATTTTATTGGGCTTCTTGTTGTTATTGTTATTGTTGTTATTGTTATTGTAGTTGTTGTTTAGGTAAAGTGAACTATTTTATGGATTTCATCATAAAATTAAAAATGTCTGTTCAAGTGAAATTTATATTCAAACTCAGTTTTAACTTTCAAATTTTCTTTTTCAACTTCAATTGCACGTGTTTTTAACTTTAACCAAATACTAAACAAACCTTTGAAAATAAAGATGAATCTCACACATTATCTATCTATCTATATATATATATATATATATATATATATATATATATATATATATATATATATATATATATATATATATATATATATATATATATATATATATATATATATATATATATATATATATATATATATATATATATATATATATATATATATATATATATATATATATATATATATATATATATATATATATATATATATATATATATATATATATATATATATATATATATATATATATATATATATATATATATATATATATATATATATATATATATATATATCATTTAACTATTTTGCTTATCTTTAGGGATATTAATTTAATTATTTACCTACTATTTAGGATTTCAAAACTAACTAAATTTTGTATATTAAATTCTTCCTTATTTGAACTATGTAAAAAATCCTAAATATAAATTTTCTCCTTATTTGAATTATGCAAGTATATAAAAAGTACTATAGACCTTGTGATCCGGTCCTTCCCCGGGCCCCGCATATAGCGGTAACTTAGTGTACCAGACTGTCATTTTTACATATCCCAAAGAAGATCTTATAATGCATAAATTATGTCAAGATGAGCTCAAGATTTGATACACTAGATATGCAGAAGTATTCATGTTGATGCAAGCTTGGGCTGATATATTTGCCAAACTTGCTGATGTCATGTCGGAGAAAAAAATCAAACAGAAAATGTAAAAGTTATTCTTTTTTAATAGCGAATATAATTGTGAGTAAATTAGTTGCCCCACAAAATACACCCATCTTCACCCAGCCTTATTCCACACAAATCAAATCACAAATTTACTATTATACTTCAGAAAACATAAGAATAATATTGTTTAACTTCAAATCCTAAATATTAGAATTATTTGAACAATATCTTTTTGGTTATTTTATTTTATATGGAGCTTGAAAAACCAATATTCTCAAAGAATAAAATAATAATTGACGTCTTAGATAAGAAACCTAACAAAAAAAACATAAATATTTAAGGTACCTAACAAAAGTAAAATCTTTACAGTTAATTGCCATAGTCAAAATTGATCATTGACATATCAACTTTTATACCTTTTGAAAATTAAATTATTTCTTCAAAAAATAAAACGTCAAAAAAAATTGTAGTGTTATATATAAGGTCTTGTCTCACATTTAGAACTAACTAAATCTTATTCTAATTTAAAAATGAATTTCATGTTTTCGTTATTTCTAGGATAGTATTAACACAATCCTTTCACAACCGGTCAATTGCACGCAACTCCTTTATAATTATAGAGGAAACTCCACTTTATACCCACAAAAATCAAAGTATTTACCCGCTTTTACTCATTTTGAAAATAGTTACAATATTTACCTACTCCATCTGTATTAATTACCTTACTTCCCTATCTCTGTTTTTTTGTAATTTTAAAGTTAAAAGTTTTCTTATATGTTCCCCTATTTTTTCCCTATTTTCTCTTCTTTCCTTTTACGACATTAATTCTAATATTCTTCCAACAAGCAATTCCTTTTATTCTTAAATTCTCTCTTCCATATATCATTAGCAAGAAAGTTAAGTAGGAAAAAGTTTTCAGTGAGTCTTATCCATTATCCAATAGAGAAATACTACAAAGTAGTGGATCCAAATTTAGATGTGAAGAAAAAAATTGAAACTTTATGTGTATGAGTTCAATTTTTTTTGTCTGAATCTTCAATAGATCGATCTTCATAAAGATTTTCAACCCAAGTGTCCTTATGATTTTTGTGTGTATGAAGACCCACCATTATTGAGCTTGAAGCTTTTAAAACGGAAATTTTATTTTGAAGATTTATTGCTGATTTGACGTGGATGCTATTAAATATTGCTTAAAGTACCTTCGTGTAGCTTCCCAAATCTGAATTTTTATGTGTGTTTTAATATCCACCATTGTTGATTTGAAGCTCAATTTTTGTTTTTGAAGATTTCTTATTTTATTCAAAGTGGGTGTTATTAAATATTGCTCATAGTACCTTCTAGAAGTTGATACTGAAATTTGATCATATTTGAAATTGATTTGTGTTGATTAAGATCGAATATTTTCATTGAAAATATAAGAAGAACACAGTTACGTAATAGTATACTGCTACGGTATATAATATGTTGTAGAGGTATATAGCTATATTGTAACAATATATTGTATTGTATACCCGAATAGTATACAATTATACTATTTTAGTATAGAATTCATTTCAACTATATACCTTATTAGTATAGCTATATACTATATTGGTATCATATGCTAATTGAATTATTTTTTGGTTGTGTTAGCTGCATTTAATTGGTACATTATTTGATTTTCTTTTAATAATATTAATATAGTACATATCTTGAAATACCTTATTATATTAATATGTGATACCCTATTTTTTTTATTTTTCTCTTTATGCATGTGTGTTATGTAATAGTAGTATAGTTATATAGTTGCCGAAAATTAACTAGTAAAAAGGTATACCATGTTGGTATAGTTATATGCCATATTGATATCATATGCTAGTTTGAACATTGTTTTGATTGTTTTAGCTGTATTTTAAGTGAATTGTATTATAAAATTATTTATATCAACATGAGTTGCAATAATGCTGGAATTTTGTGTGTCGATGGACATAAATTATGTGTATTAATAATTTTTATAGTTATATACCCAAATGAACAAGTTGTTTTGCGAATATTTAGCTTGCAATACGAGCATGTAATTTTCTCATACTTTTATTGGGTCCTTTAATGTTTTGGTATAGTAGTATAGTCGCAAATAATTGTAACAATATTCTAAAGAAATCATATGCTCTGTTGGTATACATATATATCATATTGGTATCACATGGTACTAGAGAAGTCTTTTCCGCTACTTATATTTCTGTTCTATTTTTAAATATTTTATTATCTTTTTTATTCTAACGAGTATATATGGAGATTTAGTTGCCGTAGATTATGTTTTCTTGCTCTATAACTAGTTGTATTACTGCTAATGGTAGAGTGTGTACTGATATTTATAGGGAATGAGATCAAGGTTTGCATGCCAATCACGTGTTGATTCTTAGAATCTGATTATATAATTTATGGTGCTCAACATCAGTCAATGTGATAATTTAGAATATTAAATCAAGTGACAAATGATATTATTTCAGTTTAATAATTAAATTTTAAAAATGTGAAAGAAAATAAAAATAAAATAAGAGGTAAATTGTACTGGTTATATTAAAAAAATATGAAAACATATTTACTATATCAATAATATTTCTTATTGTATAAAAAAACAATAATAATAAATAGTAAAAACGGTAAATAAAATTAGATTATGAAGAGAAAAGAAATATAAAAAAATTAAATAAAGTTAGAAAAGGAAAAAAGAAAAAAATAAGATGAAAACTAGAAAAAAGAAAAGCAGAAAAGAAAAGAAAAAAGAAAAAGAAGAAGAAAAGAAGCATAGAAATAAAAAAGAATTGAAGAATAAATAAAAAATTCCCTACAAAAACTACTATGGGTAGGAAATGTAACTAGTTTATGGGTAGAAAAATAAATGGATAGACAAGGGTAAATAATTTTATTTTTGTGGGTAACTGTATCAAAACCCCATAATTATAGGCTATTACTTCGAGAGAAGACAATATAGGATAAGGCATCCGAATGATGCATGCAGAGAAATCATGTTCTCTCCAAAATACAAAAAGAGTAGATAAATCAAACTACCGCGCCTGAATTCTATTTTTGTTGTACTTCTTTCTATGTTATTAGAAATAATTTCTATTTTATTTATGATTGATTAAAGAAATAGGAAGACGTCTCACTGAGGAAAAGGAAGAAGTTTTCTATCAATTAGTTGATCTTGTATATGTCTTCTAGAACAAACTTAAGAATATATAGTGTATGGAGTCGAATCAGATGTAAGACGGGTCGAGCACGTATCCTTATGCGGTCATAGATGTCAGATGATACCCTCTCTCATGTCTATACGACGAAAAGGGTACGCCCCCGACCGTAGGGGCGTATCAGCAGGCTCGCTCGAGTAGACGTCCCGACTTTCCTTCCCCTATACGGCATTGTAATAATAGTAGTTTTGAAATGATGTAATGTGTTGGCGAGGGGATCATCCTTCTATATAAGGAAGTGGCCCCTTCATTTGTAAGGCAATTGCTATTAGTCAATAATAATACAACTCTCTCTTGATCTATCATTTTCTCTCTATTTTATCTCTCTATTGCTAACTTGCTCAAACATTTCAATAAGATCCACTACAATTTCACAAGAACAACTTATATACGAATCCGAAGATCGATCTTTAGATATATTACTATTGATCTGATTTACCCTTTCTATAATCTTTGATTGTCCCTAACTCATAAAGCAACCGATAGCTTTTGGGTCAAACAATTTGGCGCGGTCTGTAGGGATTTCGACAATCAAACTCGTAGTACACATCCACAAGATCCGATCATCGGCAAGAGCCCGGAAATGGCCGAAAATGACACCCGATCCAAAGCTGTGGTAGAAGTTACTACCAACCTCCTGAGTTCCATGAACGAGGCCGGTGGTAGCGCTGCCATCAACGTTACCCCTGATGTCACACTCGAGGCAGAAGTCTCACTTTCCCCCTTCGGGAACTTTGCAACCCCGTAGGAAAAAGACACCTCCACTTTAAGAGAAGCACCCACAGCAGTCAAAAAGCTACTCGAGGAATGGTTAACCAGCACCCTGAGCGGCTTAGTGGAAAACCCACCACGGGGCTATGAAAATGCAGCACCCCACAACAAGCAACACCACCGCAACAGATGAACATGAAGGAACACGAACCAACGGCCAACCCATTGAAACACAAACACACGATGACACGTTGGCCTCCATCCTAAGGAAAATGGAAGAAATGGAAAGCGAAAATCAGGCCCTCCATGACCAAATGAAGGAGCACCAAGATAGAGTTGACAAGATCCCCGTAGCACCTAAACTGCTACCCAAACGGGACGTAGGGAGGTTTGTATAATAGCCCTACTCCGAAGAAGCCGCACCCTACACCATCCCGAAGACCTTCAAGATGCCTCTTACCTGAAGGTGTACGACAGAACCACTGATCCTGAGGATCATCTCATCCAATATGTTACCGCCGTGAAAGGTAATGACTTATCCAAAAAATAGGTACCATCAGTGCTGCTGGAAAAGTTCGGTGAAACACTGACCGGGGAAGCCTTGACCCGGTATTCCCAACTACCCGCCAAAGCAATCTCAACCTTCGAAGATATGGCAAATAAGTTCGTCACAGCACATGCCGGCGCTAAAAAGGCAGAAGCAAGGGTAAATGACATCTTCGCCGTCAGACAGACCACGGGCGAGGGCCTCAGGGACTTCCTCGCCAGGTTCAACAGGGTTAGAATAAGCCTACCGAACGTGTCAGAGGGCATGACGGTAGCAGCCTTCCAGAACGGACTCAGCAGGGACTGCTCCAGAGCTACCAAGAAACTACTAAGCCGGCTCATGAAGTATCCCCCCACAACCTGGGACGAGATCCATAATTCCTATTGCGCCGAGGTACGGGCAGACGAGGAGGATCTCAACGGACCGACCCGATGGTTAGCCGTCGTAAATCCGGACACAAGGAGAGATCGACGATACGAGGGACACCGAGAACTTCCCCCTCGCCCCAGTAAAGAGCGACACCAAACTTACATGAGGCCCCCTCTTCCGCCCCCTCGCCATGCGGATGCTCTGCAATGCTACCTCGCCCCACTCAGAAATGAACGAGGTACGCCGCCTTTACCTTCTTCGCATAACTTCTGTGTCTCTCCTTAAGAAATCATGTACGCACTAGAGAAGCTCGGCACCAAGGTGCGGTGGCCCCAAAAGATGAAATCAGACCATGCCACAAGAAAATCAAACGTCCTGTGTGAGTTCTGCCAAGAACGAGGGCACAGGACCGAAGACTGCATCGGCCTATGACAAGAAGTCGTCAGGATGCTAAACCAAGGGTACCTGAAGAAGCTACTCAGCGACAAAGGGAAAGCCAATTTTGCAAGAGGATGAGAGCACTCTCGTGGACCTCCAAAACCACCCTCTCCAACATGCACGGTGAACATAATCGTCGGAGAAGAGAACGACGTCGCCATTAATCATGTCAAATTCGCCAACACGCACAGACTGAAGAGGACCATCTCCCACGAACGGTATGATGACCTCGAAGGAAGTATCACCTTCGATAAGTCTGACGCCGACGGTTTGTGTTTCCCTCATTACGATGCTTTAGTTAATCGAAGTATGCTTTATTGAAGTTAGTCGTGCAAGCCATGCTTCGACCCCTTCAGGGAATATAGCGCTTGTCATCCCTTCCTCAAAACCACTAATACCGCTTTTTCCAGTCAACCCATGGTTCATGTATCGTTCCCGGTGATGGAGGTGTTCTTGCATCCACAATTGGAGTAACAGATTGCATCCTTGGAAGAAGTCTCCCCCTTCTCGGCATACAGTCAAGGCTCGGTAGATTTCAGACAAAACCAAAAGGACTACCGTACTGGTAGCTTTTTTGATTGCAACATCGGCTATTCCTATAAGATTTATCTCTATTTTCTTATCTTTGCGTGGACAAACCACAATCCCCAGGAATGCCGTTATGAACACTAAAATTCGTCTAGTCTCCCACTTGGTTCTATTCCCATCGTGAGTTAGTCCAAGTTTTAACTCTTCAAAACCCTGAGGAGTACCATATCGTTGATATAAGAATTGGAGAGCGCAACATCCTCCTGATAAATCATCATTTTGCACCTTTCGACTAATGCTTAGCAAATCCAGAAACCCGTGCGGAGATACCGGTCTTGGTGAAAGCAAATATTGTCCTCTTAATTTTCCATTTAATCATGCATAGCCTGCAATCTCCTCTAGCGTAGGTGTAAGTTAAAAGTCAACAAAACGGAATACACTGCGGGTTGGATCCCAAAACGGTATCAGTGCCTCGATGATATCTTTTCTTGGCTTGATATTCAGCAGATTGACAAAACCTCCCAAAACTCTTTCCACTATCTTTTTACTACTGTCTTTCAAATCATTCCACCACATGTGGAGCTGTTGAGGGACCTCGCTAAAGACTGAAAATGGTTCATTCTGATTTGTGCTCATCCTGCACATTTACTAAGGTGATTAAAGAAAGAAAAAAAACTTTATTTCACAATTTTTTTTTATTTTTTTATTTTTTATATACTCCATTTGTCAATTATGAAGATAAAAGACTCAGTTTTCAAACACGGCCTTTTAACGCCCCAGGGATGAAAATTTTAAGGCTGTGTGGGTCATAGATCCACAAAATGACCCAGAGTGGCTGTTTATGCAAAATCAACCTTCCGACGTCCCTTTTCGGGAACATTTGGTTGTTTTGAAAATGGCATCACCGACTTATTTACGACAAAAAATTAATTTCGATATTTTTTACTATTTTTGCAAAAGGGGAAGTTGGACCCGATAAGGGTTGCCTACGTATCTCACATCATGTGAGAATCAAACCAGCGTAGTTCGGTCAAATAAAACAAACTACATCTGTAAATGAAACAAACTATTTTTTATTTATTTTAAAAAACTAAACCCTTTTTTAACGCTTATAAAGCAAACGTTATCATCATTTGGTCAAGAAACTAAGTGTTTTCAAGGAAAAAAAAAATATAGTCAAACCAATTACCAACTATGAACACATAATCAAGGATCACACTCTTTTGTCAAGTTGACGTCAGTAGGCCTTAAATTACTACCAAAGTCCAATTAGCACTATTTAAAATGAGCCAGTAAGATTGTATGGTGCCTTTATAAAGCTGGCCAGTAGCCACAGTCAGAAATTTGTTCCGGAATAGTCCAAATAAATATCAAAACCATTCAAATTGCACAAAATTAGACTTAAAATCTGGAAAAAAAAACTTCACATCATTCAAAATTTCAACCATAGGAGAAACTTGGAGAAAGGAAAGAGTCATGGCATCAAAGTAGCTGAGGTCCCAACGGAAATGTGGCAGATTGTATCTAGTATTAGACTTTTATTTTCTTTGCATCTTCCCAATTTTAAAATGAGAAGAAAACTAGTAACTAAACCCAACAATCATTTTGTGTTTCTTACATCTTTAACTTTACCAAAACAAATTCAGTGCTACACTTGGTGTAATTCATCCAAAACATTCACTTTAACCATTTTAATTTCTTTTGAACAAAATCCATCCAAACAAAATCTGATCAAACATTACAAGAACAAACTCTTAATTGATTATATCCTTGTCATGCTCTTATTGAAATACTAACTACTAGAAAAGGATAAAATAATTTTAATTTGGTTTTAAAAGTTATAGATCTAACAATTAATGGCAAGGCCTATGAATCCTTCCACACTCCAAATAAATTATGACATAGCAGAATCAACGATAGCATAAATTAGCCAATGAGAACAACACACAAATAAAAGAAACAATCCAATGTTTACACGACAAATTATCAATTAACTATGCTAAATAATACACCTAATATCTGTTTAACTATTAGCATGCAATGGCCCAACAGGCAGATCTCAAGATCAAACAAACAGGCAATGTTATTCCATTTTTTCGAGCTTGGAGTTACAACAACATTTCGAATGTGTACCTAGGGATTAGAAACACAACAGGAAGAAGGAATAAGATCAGTAGCAGTAGTAACAAACAACAGTAGCACCATCAGCAGATCAGACCCAGAAATAATATGAAACCAGTAGAAAACCAACAGCTAAAAATGTGTTGAATCACAAGTTACAAATGTGTTGAATCTCTATGCTTTCTCTTGTTTTTCAGAACGAATTTCTTTTCTTATTTCTCTCTCTTTCTCCCAAGTCTGTATATGTGTGTCTCTATTTATAACCTTAAAATCCAAACTAAGCAGCCCCTTTTTAATTATTAAAATGTTGTTCAGCCCACTTAACCTGTGATTTTCCACTGATAAAAGCACTAAACCAAACAAAATAGTCTCCCTTTTCATTTGTTAATTCAAAAGACTGTCCATCCTACTACCTTTTCAATTCTTTGTTTAAAAGCCCCATACTACAACCTGATTTTTCACTAGCAAGAGTGCTAAACCAGGCTGTGATTTACACTAGTAGCAGCCCACTTATTTCAAAGCCCCTTTTTCATTTTTCAGACCCCAAAACACCCTTTAATCCCCTGAGAATTATTGTTCTGCTCAATTGTGTTTAAACCCCCCTGAATTATGGCTAACAATTAATCCTCAACTATTCAGCTATAACTAATTCACGATTCCTTCAATGACACGAATGGGACAAACTAACTACAATTAATCTTATTGCTAAACAACAGGGATTTGTAAATCAGGTGAGTTAATCGACGAAACTAAACTTACATCACCGTTAAATTTACAGAAGCAAAAAACTGGACTAAGAATTTTATGATGGGAGAGTTTTGGAATCGAGGGAGTTATGATGAACTAACAAAAATTTTAATCGGATGACTAATAACAAAAAATAAAAAGAGAGAAAGAAGTAAAATAAATTACTCAAAAATCACAGTACATACCCAGGCTTAGTTCGCTCGAAATTTGAAACTTCGATCCTTGAGATCTAAACAGGCTTTAATCGAGCGTTCTCGATTGAAAACACTCGACTAAAGCTAGTTTAAGAAAACTCAAATCTGGATAAAACCGTTCATTAAAACTCCAGGGTTCTTCAACCGTGAAGATTCTGCCAGCTTCGACTCGATTCAACAGTTGAGTGATTCGAGAGGTATTTGAAGGGAAAATAACAGTGGACTGAGGACGAGGGAAGTGTGGAGGTCAATGGTTGTAAACCTGGGGCTAAAATCGGAGAAGGCAAGATTGGTGAGGGAATTTTCGATCTAAAAATCGAGTTGGCTTGCAATGATTCGAGACAAACCGGCCTTGGATTTGAGTTGAGGGGGTCGAAGTGCCCTAGGGGTTGTTGGTTTGGAGATCACCGGTGTCGTTGCCGGTGGTTTTTCAGGCGAAGAAGGGTGGGGCGGCTAGGGTTCGACTTTGTCTCTGTGAGAGACGAAATGGGGTGTAACAGATCAAATGACACCAAGGTTTGGGGGGTGGGGATTTTTGGTAGGGTAAATTAATTGATTAATCATGGACCGTTGGATGGAGTAGTACCAACGATCCAGATTAAACAATAAGAAATGGGGCGGTTTTGGGGCGACGGGTTTCCAGACGGGTATCCGGGTAAAAATGGGTTGGGGGCTTGGAGGAACGATCTTAGCCGTTGGATTGATTTAATCCAACGGTTCATGCTAGCCGTTACACAAAACCGGCTTGGGCAGGGATATGGGTTGTTGCTCGGTTCAAATGTGTTTGGGCCTGGACTTTGGTCAATTTTTGGGATGGCCCAATCTTTTTACTTCCAATCTCTTCTCTTTTCTTTTATTTTAACTCCTAAATTAATTTCTAAATGTAAACCAAAATCCTAATAAAATCCCAATTAACTTACAAATATCAATTAATGCTTAATAACAATTATCACACATAATAAAATAACAAATTAATAGGAATCACATAATTGGGACATAAAAAAAATGCAAAAGAAATACATATCTTTTTTTTTTTGTGATTTTTTTTTCATTTTCGTAAAACAAACTTAATTACTCTTAAATGCAAACCTGAATTTTACTTGCGAATGCAAATATATTTTTGTATTTTTATTTATTTAACAAATAATCACACGCACACAAACGTAAATAATTAGAGAAAAATAACAGAAAATCTATAACTATTGCAAACAACACAAAACTCTTTTATTTTGAATTTTTTGGGAGTAATTCTCATATAGGGCAAAAATCACGTGCTCACAGTCATCATCGGGCACCCATGGATACATGCCATGCGAGCGGTCCCCTTGAGCTTATATCAAGTGGTCAAATTCCCTACCCCATGGGGAATATTCAGCATTAAAGGAGAGCCGCGCACAGCGTAGGAGTGCTATAAAATAACACAAGACTGCGCCCACACCCGGCAGTTGAACAGGGCGAGTGCAGAAGCATATCAATCAGCCATGTCGGGGCCCAAATCGGACCCAACGACTAATGCCATCAGAGACCCAGATGTCGTGGAAGCCTGCAAAGCTACGGCCGAGGATCTTGACCCAGTTCAACTAGATCGTGATGACCACGAAAAGAAGGCATACATCGGCCACGGGCTTGCCGACCCGGGTAAGTATCATGAATTTTTGACTAAACATGCAGACACGTTTGCTTTTTCCCATGCAGACATGCCAGGGATCTCGCCAGATATCGCCACCCACCGGCTCAACATGGACCCATTACATCCACCGGTAAGGCAAATCAGGAGAAAATTCAACGCCGCAATCAATGAGGCAGTCCGCGAAGAAGTAGACAAGTTGCTAGCTAACGGCTCCGTCAGGGAGTCGAAATACCCACAATGGGTCGCCAACGTAGTGATGGTAAAAAAGAAGAGCGGAAAATGGAGGATGTGTGTGGACTTCACCGACCTAAACAAGGCCTGCCCTAAGTATTCCTTCCCCCTACCTCACATCGATCAACTGATCGACGCCACCGCCGGACATGAACTACTAAGTTTCTTGGACGCATACTCTAGCTATAACCAAATCCTAATGGCCGAGGAAGATCAGGAGAAAACCACATTCATCATACACCAAGGTACCTACTGTTACTGGGTGATGCCCTTCGGGCTAAAGAACGCAGGGGCTACTTACCAAAGGCTGGTCACTAAGATGTTCAAGGAGCAACTTGGGAAAACCATGGAGGTTTACATCGACGACATGCTAGTGAAATCGGCAAGGAAGGAGGATCACATCGACCACTTGCGAGAAGCCTTCGAGGTACTGAACAAATACGAAATGAAGCTGAACCCCGAGAAATGCGCCTTCGGCGTGGCGTCAGGAAAGTTCCTTGGTTTTCTCGTATCTCAAAGAGGGATCGAAGTCAACCCCAAACAGATCAAGGCGATCGCCTCGATACCGAAGCACTCAACAACAAGAAACAGGTTTAGAAGTTGACAGGCCGCATAGCCGCCCTCTCTCGCTTCATCTCCCGATTGTTAGATAGATGCCACAAATTCTTCAGCGTGTTAAGAAAAGACAACGGATTCCACTGGAATGACGAATGTGTTAAAGACCTGCAAGAACTGAAGGCATATCTATCGTCGCCACCATTGCTGTCGAAAGCAAAGTCGGATGAACCTCTACTAACATATCTAGTCGTATCAGAGGTCGCGGTCAGCGCGGTACTCGTCCGTGAAGAAAAAGGTACGCAATCACCTATCTATTACATTAGCAAAACTCTAGTGGACGCCGAGACCCGTTATCCATACCTCCTGAAATTGGCGTTGGCACTGGTCACGGCTTCCAGAAAGCTGAGACCCTATTTCCGGTGCCATCCCATCCGAGTAGTGACCACTTTCCCTCTGAGAAGTATCCTGCACAAGCCTGAACTATTGGGCCGTCTCGCCAGGTGGGCCATAGAGCTCAGCGAGCACGACATCATCTATATCCCCATAACTGCCTTCAAGTCACAGGTCCTCGCCAACTTCATGGCCGATTTCAATGTCAAAATATCGCCAGAGGCGGAGAAGGAAGCCCCACAGGCCGCTTTGAGACACCGAACCCTGGATACTCCACACCAATGGGGCCGCAAATGCCTCGGGATCGAGACTGGGACTCATCGTCAAAGTTCCCACAGGCGAAGTCATTCGCCAGTCCATACAATGTCCCGAGATGACTAACAACGAGGCAGAGTACGAAGCTGTTATTGCAGGTTTAAAATTAGCCATCAGGTACGGAGCTCGCCAACTGGTCCTATATTGCGACTCGCAACTTGTGGTAAATCAAGTCACCGGGACTTATCAGGTCAAGGAACAGAGATTGCAAAAATACCGAGCGGAGATCTGCAAACTGATGGCCCAATTCGACGAATGCCGCTTCGAACAAGTTAGTAGGGTGCACAACGCTGAAGCAGACAGATTGGCTAAATTGGCCGCGGCAGTCACCAACCTGAATAAAGAGAGCACCATCACCCTCCTACACTCTGCAGTCGACCACACCGAGGTACTCTCCCTGCATCTGACTTGGGACTGGCACAATCAATTTGTATCATATTTGCAGGATGGAAACCTACCACACGACAAAAAAGAAGCAAGAAAGCTTCGCACACAAGCATCGAGGTACTATTTGGTGAATAACGACCTCTACAAAAGAACTTTTGGAGGGCCCCTGGCTAAGTGCCTAGGCCCCATCCAGACGACGCCGGTGTTAGAAGAAGTCCACGAAGGTCATTACGGCGCTCATACAGGCAACCGAGTGCTAGTACGATGTCTAATACGGGCCGGATACTACTGGCCCACCATGAAAAAGGACGCAGTTGAATACGTTCGCCAATGCAAAAAATGTCAAAAGTCCACCCCTCTGATACATCAGCCAGGAGAACCCCTCCACTACCTGTCGGACGAGGGAAGGTATGCTTCTTATTAGTTTTAACCGACTATTTCTCCAAATGGGTGGAAGCAGGTGCGCACTCCCAAATACTAGACACGGCTCCGAGACATCCTAGGACACTTTAAAACCTTAGGCTCTGATACCAAGTTTGTCACGCCCCAAATCGAGGACATGACCGGCGCCTGACCGGGTTGCCCTAGTCAAGCGGACCTGGGTGCCTTTCATTCCCACGTGTTACCCCTGTGTTGATTGTTTCTCATTAACCAAATATCTTACTAACCATGAATGATTTCACATTAAACAAATAAAACCATACGAGTGATTCATTAACAAGTTTGCGGTTTTTACAACGCCCGACATAACATAATGTATACATAATACTGGAGTCCCTACAATTTACATGTCTACAGAGCCTCTAGGATACAAAAAGGGGAATACAATACTTGCCGGTAACAAGGCTCCGTCTATACCTTACAAAACCAAAATGAAATATAAACAAAAGTGGCATGAACCACACAGGGCCCCAAGGAAGAAAGGGGCTCACCAAAACGGGCGGTGGAAGGAGAAGGATACTACTGCCGATGAGCTGAAGTGCCTGCTACGGATCCACCTACAATCATAATACGAATGTAGCGTCCCCGGCAAAAGAGACGTCAGTACACTTGAATTGTACTGGCATGTATGGACAAACTTTGTCCCAAGTAAACTCAAGCCGTTAAACAAGAATCACAATGTTAAGACGGCCAATAGATTACATCAAGAAATCAATTAAGCTAACTAACCATGTTTCCAACCTTTTATTCATTTCAGATAAGCCTCAACACAAGCACCTTTAAGGTCAACAAATAGAACAATAACCAATCAACCACATAAATTGCAAGTAGTCAAACATAGGGGCAATCAGTGCCCCCCAGGTTGCAAACTCTCCTGCTGTCTCCTTTCACAATTTCACATTATTGATTTTTATATCAATTTTCAATAGCGATTTCGATCGCTTTCCATCCTTATTACCCCCGACCACCCTTATTACCTCGGCCACCCTTATCACCCCAACCCACACCTTATTTCCTCGTGTTGCGGCGCGCAACCCGATCCCACCGTACAGTTTTCAAACACATCAATCACAAACAGCAGATAAGGTACTACACACAATTACAACAAGTTCAAATAAGCAACTTACACATTGGTTCATGTTCTCAATTACTTCTCAAGCCAATATCAAAACCAAGTTACAAGTGTTCCAAAATCGAGAATGCCCACATAATCATGTTCAACAATTTACCACCATTCAAGTGTTTCAAATTCCTTCCACAATAAGCCAAATATGCCATCACAATGGTTGTTCCCAATTCTTTACCAATCTCGGTTACCTTTTTATCTTTCAATTCATATTTCATACCACACCACACGTAGTTCAACATCAATCGAATTGTCAACAAGGAAATCAAAGAATTGCGTACAATTTCTCAATTTAACACATGCCAAAACAATTCGCACACATTTGGGCGATTTTACAAGAATCAAAATTAGCCATACATACCTGGTATCGAGTTTTTCTTCCATTAACTTCCTACTTTATGCTTACCCAAGATATCCCACTCTTGACAACCTTGTTCTTGAAGACTCTTACTTCTACTCACTTCTTTTACTAGAAATCAAGTTCAATAATCATGCATGAGTGAAAAATCTCATTTTCAAAAGCTATTATATGCAAATCTCTCTTTACCCATTTTAAAACTGAAAATCAAAGAAAATAGTTAGGGTTTTTACCTTGTAAAGATTGGGGAAGTTGAATCTTGGCCCTAGAATCCTTTAGACTAAATGGTTGGAACAATCATTGAAAATGAAGAACTTCTCTCTCTAAAACCCCTCTCTCTCTCTCTCTCTCTAATTTTGGTAAGATGATATGATAAAATGAAGGGGAAAGGCGTTATATTAAAGAAGAGATCGGGTCAAATTTTATAAAATTTCTGGTCCGGGTCAATTCTGCGGTCGCATCTGCGATCGCAGAATCAACATGCGGTCCGCAAAGTGACCGCGGAATGACCTCAAAATTACACAAGTTCTGTTACGGAATGCGACCACAATGCGGTCCGCATTCTTGATCTGCGGTCGCAAAGTGCACCGCAGAGTCATTATGCAATCGCATATCGACCGCATTTTCAACATGATTTTGGGGACCCTTCTGGTAAGCTCTGCGGCAAGAATGCGGTCCGCATAGCAGATCTGCGGTCGCATTCTTGACCGCAAAATTGACACTTTTCTGGAAAAATTGATTTTCTACATTTTTGAAACTTAAATCACTACCAAGGGTCCGAACCACGGCTCGCAAGCTCGCCGCGAAGAATTCTACGCATTCCTAACACATTATTCGGACCATGACACTATAGCTACTAGGCTTTATGCACAAAATTTTACGGGGCCTTACAATAGGAGAAAAGACAATCGACTTCTTCGACAAATGGCTCATCAAATACTCTCAACGCCATATCATTCAACCGTCAACGGCCAGGCAGAGTCGTCCAACAAAACCATACTAAACATTTTGAAGAAAAAACTCGAAGACGCCAAAGGATTGTGGCCCGAGCTACTGCCAGAAGTATTATGGGCACACAAGACTACCCCCAAATCCTCCACAGAAGAAACTCCCTACTCATTGGTCTACGGGATCGATGCCATCATACCGGTCGAGGTCGGCGAACCAATCCTAAGGTACTCGCACGCAAGTGGAGAAGAGAACGACGTGAACCGACTACAAGATCTAAATGAAACCGAAGAAAGGAGGGAAATGGCCCACATCAGGCTAGTGGCCTAAAAACAACAGGTCGAGAGATACTACAACAAAAGAACAAAAATCCGTCCGCTCAAGATAGGCGACTATGTGTTAAGGGCCAAGACATTGGCATCCAAAGACCCTAACGAAGGAAAATTGGGCACCAATTGGGACGAACCCTACAAAATCACGCAACAACAGACAAAGGCTCTTTCAAATTAGAAACCATGAACGGGAAGATACTCCAAAACAACCGGAACATCTCCCACCTCAAACGTTTCCATTTCTAAAGGGTATCCCCCAAGCCGTACTCTTTTTCCCTCATCCGAGTTTTGTCCCAATTGGGTTTTCTCGGAGAGGTTTTTAATGAGGCAGCGAAGGAGATACTCGAAAATGTGTATAGGTTCATATCTGATACCCCAAGCATACCAGAGATCGGCACGAATGGCGTATCACAGGGACTAGGGCTACGGCCATGTCCAGTGTATGAAAGGCTACGGCCATCTCCAATATATGAAAAGCTATGGCCATCTCCAAATTATGAAAGGCTACGACCATCTCTAATAAATGAAAGGCTACGGCCATATCCAATGTATGAAAGGCCATGGCCATCTCCAATGTAAGGAAAGGCTACGGCCACCCATGCAAACAAAAGTAAGGACCTAACGACGCGAAAAACGACTACGGTCGTTCTCAATAAGCGGAAGGCCATGGCCATCCATATGAACAAAGGGCTAAGGTCCTGCTGGCGTAAGAAAAGGCTACATCTATCCATGCAAACAAAAGGCTAAGACCCTAACGACGCGAAAAAAGACTAAGGTCATTCTCAATAAACGGAAGGCCACGGCCACCCATATGAACAAAGGGCTAAGGTCTTGATGGCGTAAGGAAAGGCTACGACTATCCATGCAAACAAAAGGCTAAGGCCCTAACGACGCGAAAAAAGACTATGGTCGTTCTTAATAAACGGAATGCTACGACCACCCATATGAACAAAGGGCTAAGGTCCTAATGGCGTAAGGGAAGGCTACGGTAACCTCCAATAAATGCGAAAGGCTAAGGCCTTGACGACGTAAGGAAAGACTGCGGTCACCTCCAATAAATGCGAAAGGCTAAGGCCTTAACGACGTAAGGAGAGACTACGATTACCTTCGATATAAGCATAAAGGGTTAACGCCCTAACAGCCTACAGAAAGACTACGACAAATAAAAGGCCACGCCCCGAACAATATAGAAATCGCAAAAGAAGACACGATAAAAAAACAAGCAGTTCTCATGTAGTCACCAAAAATCTTATTGATAAATTACAAGGTAACAAGATGGTCTCGATTAACAAAAGAGAAGAAAAATCCTAGCTAACCGCCATGACCCCCATCGCCCTCCTCCGCGCTGGCTGCATCGTCATCACGGTCCCCATTGCCTTCATCCTAGAACACCCTATCGATCCAGGATCCGGTGCCTAGCTGGTCTACATCCGCAAAGGAACCGCCCGTTTGGTCCAGAGAGTCGGGGTCATACCCGCAAACCTCACGTGCAACCCTGATGAGGCGACTCTGAGCTTCGGCCTCCGCCTCAGTGGCTCTACCGGCGGCTACCAACTCCTCAAACACAGTCCACCTCGCCTCAGCATATACGAGCATGTCGTGAGCCTCGCGGGACGTATCACTAGCGAGGGAAATGATCCCCACCTGCTGAGGAATAGCCACCTCGGCCATTACGATATTGAGCTCGGCGGTAAGGGCATCATTCCTCGCACGCAACTCTGCTGCCTCCACCATTGCCATACGACCAAGGTCCAACTCCCCCTCCGCTGCTAGAGAATACTCTCCAACTCAGTGTTTTGGGCCACAACGGCCATTAGGTCCGTGTCCGCCCTCTCCAGTTGGGCCGTACGCTTCTGCAACTGCTCCTCCGCCAGCTTCAAGCCCTCACGAAAAATTCGAAACTGAGGGTCTTGAGTGTAGACGTCTGCCAGTGTCCGGTGCTTATCCCAGACCCCCCGGTACTTCTTTGATGCCTTTCGGAGGGCAGTAGCCTTCTTTCACTCCCTCCGGCCCCGCTCCACCTCCAAGATGAGGGTCTGTGAAAAAGGTGAAAAAACGACAAGTCAAAATGACATAAACACCTCAGCACTCACGAGAAAACTACGCAAAGCAACAACCAAGTCATACCTGTAAGGTGGCGCCGGCGACTCGACGAGACAGGTCTCTATCGCTTATGAACTTCAAGGATTCCGCCTCGGCAGCCTCGCACAGTAAGGACATGTCCACTGTGGCTTGCTCGCTTTCCAGCAACAAGTTATATCTTGTGGGGATCATGAGCTGACGGTTGGGACCCGTCATTGTCATTTCCACCCGGGCGTAGTCCTGCTGCGGCACGTCTGTGGGATCAGGAGCTTGTCCGGAAGCAGCCTCCTCCTCATCTATAGCCTCACCGGCGACAGCAAGCGCGCTATCATCCTCAACACGCGGGGGAGCGGAACTTCCTACAACCTCCATTAAGAGGGTTTCCCTCTTCGATTGGATGGAGTCACCTATGAAGACCGATCTCGACTCGGGGCGGCGAGTAATCACCTCCCTCTGTTCCACCACCCCCTTTCCAAGGAGTAGTCGACGCCTCTTTCGCTCCAATGGTTCATCGTCCGCTGAAGCGTCCTCTTCGACAGGAAGAGATGGAGGTAAAATGTGCACTCTAGATGCCGGGTCAATCACCGACTCGATTACAGGACAAGAATTCCCGGGAATATCCGCAAAGACCGGCTCCCAAATTATAGCTTCGCCCTCCGGATGGACAGCATCAGCAACATCATCGCCAGACGCTCCCATATCTGCTCGATCATCCTCAGGATGAACAGCCTCAGGGGCACTCTCCCTCATGTGAAACATGTGTCCAAAATCCGTCGACGAATAATAGGCGGCACGACATCTCCGTCTCTCCGATACACTCTGAGCTGCCAACACAATTATAAAAGTGCGTCAGATAAAAAATGATGACATCCAAATAGGATATAAGTTCGCCAAATCAGAAATCACCACCATACCTGGAAGACTGTATTTTGTAGTGAAGGCGGCCCATGTCCTACACTCCTCAGCAAAGGGGATCAGCCGCCCCACCCAAACTTTTATGTCCGGTACAGATTGGGGTGTACGCACCCTCACTACATCCATACAAAATAATGAGACGACGAAAAAGTTGAACAGACGTAAAGAAAGTAAACGTAAGAAATAACACTTACGGTCATCATTCCATGCCTCGGGAAATCCGGTCGGGTCCGACACCAAATCCGAGGTTCGAACGAAAAAGTATTTCATCCAGAATTGACGGTTGGGTTTGTCGTCCGTCTCGATGACCAAGCACTGCGTCCCTCGGTTCTTTAGTTAAAGCATCGTCCCTCTCATGAAGCTGGGACTGAACAGTTGCAGCATGTGATATACTGTGACGTCCAAGCCGGCTTTCTCGGCGTACGTCGTCAGTATACAACATATCTTCCATGTGTAGGGGTAAGCTGAGCCGGAATTACGTTGTAGAACCAGCACAGCCCCCCCCGTCAATGGATAGATGGGGAGTTTGCACCCCATTATGAAAGGGTACTCATAAAAGGCGTAGAACCCAGGCCTATGTACATTGGCGAGGTCCCTTCCAGCCGCCTGCATAATGGCCGCCTCCGGGATCTGACAAGTCACCCGGAGTTCATTTAGGAGAGGTTCAGTGAAAGTAGACCTCTCCCATGCAAGTGTATGCTCTTTTGTTGGGAAATCCCTCCGAACATATAGTTCACGGGGGAGGAGATTATCTACGGTTATGGGGACGAGTGGTTTGCGAGACTTCTAGCCATCCCCTGATGGACGGGAAACCCTGGAAGTATCTTCATCCTTGTCTGTTCCACGACGGTGATCACCCTTAGCCATTTTTAGAAGTTTTATACTAAAGGTATAACGATGAGACACAAGGTCAACGTAAAAAGTTACAATTCTATCAAGAAAAGATGAGAAAAAAAGTTTGGGAGAACTTTCTAATGATCCAAAGAATGGAAAGTCTTGAAACCTCGCACTATTTATAATGAGCCACTACACGAGATTCGAAGAGTTTTGCACCAGAAAAGATGCGGGAAACCAAAACGTCAAATCACCTTTATGGCCTGCCTCGGGAGCAACCGCAATTATGACGCACGTCGTCAGCAAGCGACGGTTCAGAAGAACGTGCCACGTGCATGTATACGGATAGATCTAGTACGGGTCAAATTTATCCACCCATTGCATATATATGCCGAATACATCTCCAATAGGTGTAAAGACTAACTGTATGGGGTCAAATCGGATGTAAGACGGGTCGAACACGTATCCTTATGTGGCCATAGATGTTAGATGATACCCTCTCTCATGTCTATACGACAAAAAGGGTACGCCCTTGACCATATGGGCGTATCAGCAAGCTCCCCGAGTAGACGTCCCGACTTACCCTCCCCTATACCTTCATTGTAATAATAGTAGCTTTGAAATGATGTAATGTGTTGGTGAGGGGACCATCCTTCTATATAAGGAAGGTTCCCCCTCATTTGTAAGGCAAGTGTTATTAGTCAATAATAATACAACTCTTTCTTGATCTATCATTTTCTCTCTATTTTATCTCTCTATTGCTAACTTGCTCAAATATTTCACCAAGATCCACTACAATTTCACAAGAACAACTTATATACGAATTCGAAGATCGATCTTTAGATATATTACTATTGATTCCGATTTACCCTTTCTATAATCTTTGATTGTCCCTAACTCATAAAGCAACCGATAGCTTTTGGGTCAAACATATAGCTACTCAAATCAAAATTACGGGAGAACTCTTAAATCTTCAAGGATTAAGTATTCTTACTAAAATTAAAAACAAATCATAATAAATTGTAAAATTATAATATAGTTAAGCTGAATATATAGGGGGCATATATAGTCCCTTCATTAGAGTTAGCTAAATAGGATTAATAATTATTTTTCTGTTATAAAATAAAAGCGATTTAGTAAAACATGAACAAGATATAGAGAGAAAGAGAGAAGGAAGAGATTTTCTTCTTCAATTGTGCGTATTTTCTATCTATTACAAGACCTTTATATAAGCATAAAAAGTGAAGAAAATATGTCATGGAATATGTCATTGAACATACAAAATATGTCATTAACTGTGATGACCCGGCCCATCATCATGTGATTTATCACCCTGTTACCCCCGTTATATGCTTGTCGATGTTGTAATATGCATGTTCGGTAAGTTGAGTCAACCCGGGTTGAGTTTGGTTGAAATTGAGACAAATATTCTCTTAGAAGAAGGAATAGTTGGGAAAAGTCAGCCGGATGTTGACTTGTGAGTTAGAGAGCTTAGAATCGAATTATGATGATTCGGTCAGCTCCGGGAGGTCAAATATGAGCTAGGAGAGCGATCGGAAGTGAATTTGGAGGTCCGGTGTAGTTCTAGGCTTGAATTGGCTAAAGTTGAATTTTGGCGATATTCGATCGATAGGTGAGATTTTGATCCGGGAGTCGGAATGGAATTCCGGCAGTTGCAGTAGCTCCGTTAGGTGATTTTGGATGTGCCTGCAAAATTTTAGGTCATTCGGAGGTCGTTTGGTCGGGTTTTTGATTGAATGTCGGTTGCGGAAGTTTGAATGAAAACTTAGGCTTGAATTGCTTGAATTCAATGTTATTCCGTGTTAAAGTATGAGTTTTTATCATTGGAGCAAGTTCGTATGGTGCTATGGAGTATATTTGTGGCTTTCGTTGGGGTCCCGGGGGACCCGGGGTGGTTTCGGGAGGTTAAACGGGGGAATTTTTAAGGTTTTGCAGGTCTGGATTTTTGGGCTTCTGCTATTTTCGCTTCTGCGAGTGGGGGACCGCAGAAGCGGACGCATAGGGGCGGATTTGATCTCGCAGAAGCGAGTTTGGACTGGTTGGGGCATTTCCACAAAAGAGGCCCAGGATGCGTAGGAGCGGGACCACAAGAGCGGAATTGTCATCGCAGATGCGAAAGGGGGCTTGGCCAGGAGGTTCCGCAGAAGCGGATGATGTAGCGCAGGAGCGGACTCGCTTCTGCGAGTCTACGTCCGCAGAAGCGGAAGGCAGGTGACTGGTGAAGATCGCGGGAGTGGAGGTGTGTTCGCAGGAGCGGTCTCGCAGGTGTGAGACCTGGGCCGCAGAAGCAGAACTGGGCGGCTTGGTGTGGTCTCGCAAAAGCGACCATTTGGTCGCAGAGGCGGCATCTCAGAGGCGGATTTTAGTCTGCAGAAGCGGAAACTGTGCTTGTGTTAAAAATAACAGAAGGGTTAAAATTTCATAAGTTGCAAAAACATTAGGCTCGGTTTTGAGAGGCGAGTTGGGCGATTTGGGCGAGAAATTGCTGGGAGATCATCGGGTTATCATCGGAGGTAATTTTTATGGTTCATTTACGCGTTTTTATCTTGAAATCCTCCTCTATTTCACTGAAATGGGATGAATTAATGGGGAAATTTAGCCTAAGTGAGGGTTTTGGTAAATTGTAGATTTGAGTGGGCAATCGGAGTCCGATTTTGGAAAAATTTATATGCATAGACTCGTATTGAGACGAGGGTTCCGAATATGTAACTTTTGTAATTTTTTAAGAAGTGCAATAAAGTCGAGTTTTGACAACTTCGTGGGTTTCGGTGCAATTTGAGTTATTTCGAATGGGTTGTGTGTTATTAGCATATATTGATGTATTCTCTATGATTTTGAGCAGATTTGACATCCGAGGAGATTGATTTGCAAGGCAAGTGCAAGGCGGACTGAGGCTTCTACCGGTTCGAGGTGAGTGGTGATAGTAAATAATGTACCGAGGGTTTGAAACCCCGTACTAGCACTTTATAGTGCTATGTTGAGATGAAACACGCGTCTCGTGACGGGCGTGGTGACATTGTGATTGGGGGTTTGGACTTAGTCCTTCCCGGCTAATAGAATACTGTGTATTATGACTAATAAAGAGATTATAACTGTGTAATTGGGCTAATAGCCATGTTTGGGGCCTTGTGTCGATCTGTAGAGCATTAGGGAACCTGTAGAGCTAGGTGACCCTTATATCGTGTTGGAAACTTACACTCAGCCGTAAAACTAGCTGAATAGCCTATTAAGAGCCAGTACTAGATGTGTACTATGAGAGATAGATTACTTAGGGTGGAAGTTCCCCGATTTAGCTGAGTGGGCCCGAAAGGCCAATCCTTTACCAATTGGGACAGGGTCGAGAACCCGTTAGGAGGTATTATATACATATATATAAATATTAGATCGGACTGCACGCCGCAGCAGTATATATATATATATATATATATATATATATATTGAATTGGGCTACACGTCGCATCAGTATACATATTGGATCGGGCTGCATGCTGTAGCAGTATATATATTGGATCGGGTTGCACGCCGCAGCAGTATACATATTGGATCGGGCTGCACGCCGCAGCAGTATATATATTGGACCGGGCTGCACGCCGCAGCAATATACAAATATTAGATCGGGCTGCACGTCGCAGCAGTATATAAATTTTGGATCGGGCTGCATGCCGCAACATTATACTAATTCGGATACTTATACCTTATAGACACATGTATATGTCTCCATATATTGAGATGGTTGTACACCGTTGTGGTACGAGTGAGGATTAGTCAGCGTGGGACCTTGATGAGATAAATGTGGACTGGTGATCGGAGTACTTACTATAGTGATGACTTACTTGTGGGAGGTTTGTCTTAGAACTGTTTAGTGATAGCATAGGAGTTCTTACTTTCGGTTATTGTTTATTATTATTACTCACTGAGTTGAAATATACTCACCCTACTCCCCTGTACTTTCTGTGCAGATCCACAGGTGCCCGAGAGCAGTTGAGTTGTTGTAGCTGCTGATCATTATCTATTTTTGCAGAGACTACGAGGTAGCTGCCGTCGTCCGCAAAACCTGTTTTCTCCTTCTTTATCATTCTGTTGCTTCATCTTGTAGAGACTTGTTTGTACTAGGATGCTTATTCTGTAGAGGCTCAGACTCGTGACACCACGATATGGTTGGGACCGCATTTTGTATGCTTGACTATTACGTTGCCATTTTGATATGATCACTTGCTGTTTAAGTTTAACTGGATTAATTGGAATTAATAATTGGCTGGTTTAAGAGGTAATATGGTCGGGCTTGCCTAGCATTGTGTTGGGCGCCATCACGACCGGGGTTTGGGTCGTGACAAGTTGGTATCAGAGCCTAGGTTAACAGGTCTTGCGAGTCATGAGCCGTTTTAGTAGAGTCTTGTGGATCGGTACGGGGACGCCTGTACTTATCCTCGGGAGGCTACAAACCTTTTAGGAAAGCTTCAATTCTTGGAACTCTTGTCGTGCGATTACTTTTGACTTGAAATGAACTTTGACATTCTATTCTCTCGCAGATGGCGAGAACTTGAGCTTCCGAACGGGGAGGACGACCACCACTACCACCTGCTAGAGGCCGTGGATGCGGCCGTGGTCGTGGCAGAGGTCGGGTAGCTGATACAGTACCAGCTGACCCACATCCCCCAGTTGCAGAGGTGCCAGCAGCACCAGTTCGGGCACCAACTGTGCCCATTGTCATTCCGGGTCTACAGGAGACCCTGGCTCAGATACTAGCAGTTTGCACTGGCCTGGCACAGGCGGTTTCAGTTACTACCGCAGCAGCTGCATCAGGGACCGGGGGTGGTCATCAGACCCCCGCAGCACGCACTCCAGAGCCAGCAGTGCAGGGCCTATAGACACCAGAGGCTCCTCCAGTTCAGCCTGTGGATCCAGTTCAGCCAGCAGATCAAGTTCAGGGGGACAAGGTCCCAGCTATGACAGACGATGAGTAGCGTCGTCTTGAGAGGTTCACCAGGCGATCTTCCCTAGTGTTCACTAGTCCTCCGGGCGAGGACGCCCATGGTTTTCTAGACAAATGCCATCGGATGCTTCGTACGGCAGGGATCTTGGAGTCCAGTGGGGTATCTTTCACTTCCTTCCTGTTTCAAGGGCCAGCAATCGCTTTGTGGGAGTCTTATGAGCACTGCAGGCCAGCAGGGGCAGCACCACTATCATGGCCAGAGTTCTCCACCGTGTTCTTGGAGAAGTGGGTGCCTCGATCTCAGAGAGAGGAGATGCGTAGGCAGTTTGAGGGTCTCCGTCAGGGGGACATGATAGTGTCAGAGTATGAGATCAGGTTTACAGAGTTGTCTAGACACGCACCGTGGTTGGTTCCTTCCGACAGAGAGAGGATTGGACACTTTGTGGATGACCTCATTTATCCCATTCGTATTCTGATGACTCGAGAGAGGGTTTTGAGTTGTACATTTGAGGAGGCTGTGGATATTGCTCGCGACATAGAGACAGATCGTCGCAGAGAGCGGGATGAGAGGGAGGCCAAGAGGCCTCGAGGTTCATCTAGTTCCAGTGGCACTCAGAGCAGAGGCCAGAGTCAGCAGAGCCGAGGTCGCTCTTTCAGATCTTCGCAGTCGGGTCGCTCAGATCGTCGTGGGTGGTCTTCTAGTCAGGGTTATCAGGGTTCGCACCAGAGCCAGCCATCTCTCAGCGCCATGCCAGCTCAGAGTTCTTCACAGGCCCCATCTGCTCAGGGTTCATCTCGGCCTAGTTCATCAGCTGGCCACTCCAGCGCCAGGGGTCCTTATCAGTCTCAGCCCCCAGCACCGGGG
>JASVEL010013619.1:0-263939 GCA_032618575.1 Nicotiana noctiflora
CTAAATCCTGATGGCCGAGGAAGATTAGGAGAAAACCACGTTCATCACACACCAAGGTATCTACTGTTATAGAGTGATGCCCTTTGGGCTCAAGAACGCAGAGGCTACTTACCAAAGGCTGGTCACTAAGATGTTCAAGGAGCAACTTGGTAAAACCATGGAGGTTTACATCGACGACATGCTAGTGAAATCGGCAAGGAAGGAGGATCACATCGACCACTTGCGAGAAGCCTTCGAGATATTGAACAAATACGAAGTGAAGCTAAACCTCGAGAAATGTGCCTTCGGCGTAGCGTTAGGAAAGTTCCTTGGTTTTCTTATATCTCAAAGAGAGATCAAAGCCAACCCCGATTAGATCAAAGTGATCGCCTCAATAACCGAAGCACTCAGTAGCAAGAAACCGGTTCAGATATTGACAGGCCGAATAGCCGCCCTCTCTCGCTTCATCTCCCGATTGTTAGATAGATGCCACAAATTCTTCAGCGTGTTAAGAAAAGACAACGGATTCCACTGGAATGACGAATGTGTTAAAGACCTGCAAGAACTGAAGGCATATCTATCGTCGCCACCATTGCTGTCGAAAGCAAAGTCGGATGAACCTCTACTAACATATCTAGTCGTATCAGAGGTCGCGGTCAGCGCGGTACTCGTCCGTGAAGAAAAAGGTACGCAATCACCTATCTATTACATTAGCAAAACCCTGGTGGACGCCGAAACTCGGTACCCACACCTCGAGAAATTGGCGTTGGCACTGGTAACGGCTTCCAGAAAGCTGAGACCCTATTTCCAGTGCCATCCCATCAGAGTAGTGACCACTTTCCCTCTGAGAAGCATCATGCACAAGCCCGAACTATCGGGCCGTCTCGCTAGATGGGCCATAGAGCTCAGCGAGCACGACATCACCTATATCCCCAGAACCGCCATCAAGTCACAAGTTCTCACCGACTTCGTGGCCGATTTCAGTGTCAAAATTTCACCAGAGGCAGAGAAGGAAGCCTTGCAAGCTGCTCCATAACACCGACCCCTGGATACTCCACATCGATGGGACCGCAAACTCCTCGGGATCGGGATTGCGACTCGTCCTCGAAGTCCCCATGAAGTCATTCGCCGGTCCATACGATGTCCCGAGATGACTAACAACGAGGCAAAGTATGAAGTTGTTATTGCAGGTATAAAATTAGCTATCAGGTGCGGAGCTCGCCGACTGGTCCTATATTGCGACTCGCAACTTGTGGTAAATCAAGTCACCGGGACTTATCAGGTCAAGGAACAGAGATTGCAAAAATACCGAGCGGAGATCTGCAAACTGATGGCCCAATTCGACGAATGCCGCTTCGAACAAGTTAGTAGGGTGCACAACGCTGAAGCAGACAGATTGGCTAAATTGGCCGCGGCAGTCACCAACCTGAATAAAGAGAGCACCATCACCCTCCTACACTCTGCAGTCGACCACACCGAGGTACTCTCCCTGCATCTGACTTGGGACTGGCACAATCAATTTGTATCATATTTGCAGGATGGAAACCTACCACACGACAAAAAAGAAGCAAGAAAGCTTCGCACACAAGCATCGAGGTACTATTTGGTGAATAACGACCTCTACAAAAGAACTTTTGGAGGGCCCCTGGCTAAGTGCCTAGGCCCCATCCAGACGACGCCGGTGTTAGAAGAAGTCCACGAAGGTCATTACGGCGCTCATACAGGCAACCGAGTGCTAGTACGATGTCTAATACGGGCCGGATACTACTGGCCCACCATGAAAAAGGACGCAGTTGAATACGTTCGCCAATGCAAAAAATGTCAAAAGTCCACCCCTCTGATACATCAGCCAGGAGAACCCCTCCACTACCTGTCGGACGAGGGAAGGTATGCTTCTTATTAGTTTTAACTGACTATTTCTCCAAATGGGTGGAAGCAGGTGCCTACCCCAGATTCACGAGCAAGAGGTCATAGCCTTCATCTGGAAGAACATCATATGCCGCTTCAGTATCCCCAAAGAGATAACCTGCGACAATGGACGACAGTTCATAGTTATCACGCCCCAAATCGAGGGACATGACCGGCGCCTGACGGGTTGCCCCAGTCAAGCGGACCTGGGTGCCTTTCATTCCCACGTGTTACCCCTATGTTGATTGTTTCTCATTAACCAAATATCTTACTAACCATGAATGATTTCACATTAAACAAATAAAACCATACGAGTGATTCATTAACAAGTTTGCAGGTTTTTACAACGCCCGACATAACCTAATATATACATAAGACTGGAGTCCTACAATTTACATGTCTACAGAGCCTCTAGGATACAAAAAGGGGAATACAATACTTGCCGGTAACAAGGCTCCGTCTATACCTTACAAAACCAAAATGAAATATAAACAAAAGTGGCATGAACCACACAGGGCCCCAAGGAAGAAAGGGGCTCACCAAGACGGGCAGTGGAAGGAGAAGGATACTACTGCCGATGAGCTGAAGTGCCTGCTACTGATCCACCTACAATCATAACACAAATGTAGCGTCCCCGACAAAAGGGACGTCAGTACACTTGAATTGTACTGGTATGTATGGACAAACTTTGTCCCAAGTAAACTCAAGCCGTTAAACAAGGATCACGATGACAAGACAGACGATAGATTACATCAAGAAATCAATTAAGCTAACTAACCATGTTTCCAACCTTTTATTCATTTCAGATAAGCCTCAACACAAGCACCTTTAAGGTCAACAAATAGAACAATAACCAATCAACCACATAAATTGCAAGTAGTCAAACATAGGGGCAATCAGTGCCCCCCAGGTTGCAAACTCTCCTGTTGTCTCCTTTCACAATTTCATATTAATTGATTTTTGTATAAATTTTCAATAGCGATTTCGATTGCTTTTCACCCTTATTACCCCTGACCACCCTTATTACCTCGGCCACCCTTATCACCCCAACCCACACCTTATTTCTTCGTGTTGCGGCGCGCAACCCGATCCCACCGTACAGTTTTCAAACACAACAATCACAAACAGCAGATAAGGTACTACACACAATTACAACAAGTTCAAATAAGCAACTTACACATTGGTTCATGTTCTCAATTACTTCTCAAGCCAATATCAAAACCAAGTTACAAGTGTTCCAAAATCGAGAATGCCCACATAATCATGTTCAACAATTTACCACCATTCAAGTGTTTCAAATTCCTTCCACAATAAGCCAAATATGCCATCACAATGGTTGTTCCCAATTCTTTACCAATCTCGGTTACCTTTTTATCTTTCAATTCATATTTCATACCACACCACACGTAGTTCAACATCAATCGAATTGTCAACAAGGAAATCAAAGAATTGCGTACAATTTCTCAATTTAACACATGCCAAAACAATTCGCACACATTTGGGCGATTTTACAAGAATCAAAATTAGCCATACATACCTGGTATCGAGTTTTTCTTCCATTAACTTCCTACTTTATGCTTACCCAAGATATCCCACTCTTGACAACCTTGTTCTTGAAGACTCTTACTTCTACTCACTTCTTTTACTAGAAATCAAGTTCAATAATCATGCATGAGTGAAAAATCTCATTTTCAAAAGCTATTATATGCAAATCTCTCTTTACCCATTTTAAAACTGAAAATCAAAGAAAATAGTTAGGGTTTTTACCTTGTAAAGATTGGGGAAGTTGAATCTTGGCCCTAGAATCCTTTAGACTAAATGGTTGGAACAATCATTGAAAATGAAGAACTTCTCTCTCTAAAACCCCTCTCTCTCTCTCTCTCTCTAATTTTGGTAAGATGATATGATAAAATGAAGGGGAAAGGCGTTATATTAAAGAAGAGATCGGGTCAAATTTTATAAAATTTATGGGCCGGGTCAATTCTGCGGTCGCATCTGCGATCGCAGAATCAACATGCGGTCCGCAAAGTGACCGCGGAATGACCTCAAAATTTACACAAGTTATGTTACGGAATGCGACCACAATGCGGTCCGCATTCTTGATCTGCGGTCGCAAAGTGCACCGCAGATTCATTATGCGATCGCATATCGACCGCATTTTCAACATGATTTTGGGAACCCTTCTGGTAAGCTTTGCGGCAAGAATGCGGTCCGCATAGCGGATCTGCGGTCGCATTCTTGACCGCAAAATTGACACTTTTCCTGGAAAAATTGATTTTCTACATTTTTGAAACTTAAATCACTACCAAGGGTCCGAACCACGGCTCGCAAGCTCGCCGCGAAGAATTCTACGCATTCCTAACACATTATTCGGACCATGACACTATAGCTACTAGGCTTTATGCACAAAATTTTACGGGGCCTTACAATAGGAGAAAAGACAATCGACTTCTTCGACAAATGGCTCATCAAATACTCTCAACGCCATATCATTCAACCGTCAACGGCCAGGCAGAGTCGTCCAACAAAACCATACTAAACATTTTGAAGAAAAAACTCGAAGACGCCAAAGGATTGTGGCCCGAGCTACTGCCAGAAGTATTATGGGCACACAAGACTACCCCCAAATCCTCCACAGAAGAAACTCCCTACTCATTGGTCTACGGGATCGATGCCATCATACCGGTCGAGGTCGGCGAACCAATCCTAAGGTACTCGCACGCAAGTGGAGAAGAGAACGACGTGAACCGACTACAAGATCTAAATGAAACCGAAGAAAGGAGGGAAATGGCCCACATCAGGCTAGTGGCCTAAAAACAACAGGTCGACAGATACTACAACAAAAGAACAAAAATCCGTCTGCTCAAGATAGGCGACTATGTGTTAAGGGCCAAGACATTGGCATCCAAAGACCCTAACGAAGGAAAATTGGGCACCAATTGGGACGAACCCTACAAAATCACGCAACAACAGACAAAGGCTCTTTCAAATTAGAAACCATGAACGGGAAGATACTCCAAAACAACCGGAACATCTCCCACCTCAAACGTTTCCATTTCTAAAGGGTATCCCCCAAGCCGTACTCTTTTTCCCTCATCCGAGTTTTGTCCCAATTGGGTTTTCTCGGAGAGGTTTTTAATGAGGCAGCGAAGGAGATACTCGAAAATGTGTATAGGTTCATATCTGATACCCCAAGCATACCAGAGATCGGCACGAATGGCGTATCACAGGGACTAGGGCTACGGCCATGTCCAGTGTATGAAAGGCTACGGCCATCTCCAATATATGAAAAGCTATGGCCATCTCCAAATTATGAAAGGCTACGACCATCTCTAATAAATGAAAGGCTACGGCCATATCCAATGTATGAAAGGCCATGGCCATCTCCAATGTAAGGAAAGGCTACGGCCACCCATGCAAACAAAAGTAAGGACCTAACGACGCGAAAAACGACTACGGTCGTTCTCAATAAGCGGAAGGCCATGGCCATCCATATGAACAAAGGGCTAAGGTCCTGCTGGCGTAAGAAAAGGCTACATCTATCCATGCAAACAAAAGGCTAAGACCCTAACGACGCGAAAAAAGACTAAGGTCATTCTCAATAAACGGAAGGCCACGGCCACCCATATGAACAAAGGGCTAAGGTCTTGATGGCGTAAGGAAAGGCTACGACTATCCATGCAAACAAAAGGCTAAGGCCCTAACGACGCGAAAAAAGACTATGGTCGTTCTTAATAAACGGAATGCTACGACCACCCATATGAACAAAGGGCTAAGGTCCTAATGGCGTAAGGGAAGGCTACGGTAACCTCCAATAAATGCGAAAGGCTAAGGCCTTGACGACGTAAGGAAAGACTGCGGTCACCTCCAATAAATGCGAAAGGCTAAGGCCTTAACGACGTAAGGAGAGACTACGATTACCTTCGATATAAGCATAAAGGGTTAACGCCCTAACAGCCTACAGAAAGACTACGACAAATAAAAGGCCACGCCCCGAACAATATAGAAATCGCAAAAGAAGACACGATAAAAAAACAAGCAGTTCTCATGTAGTCACCAAAAATCTTATTGATAAATTACAAGGTAACAAGATGGTCTCGATTAACAAAAGAGAAGAAAAATCCTAGCTAACCGCCATGACCCCCATCGCCCTCCTCCGCGCTGGCTGCATCGTCATCACGGTCCCCATTGCCTTCATCCTAGAACACCCTATCGATCCAGGATCCGGTGCCTAGCTGGTCTACATCCGCAAAGGAACCGCCCGTTTGGTCCAGAGAGTCGGGGTCATACCCGCAAACCTCACGTGCAACCCTGATGAGGCGACTCTGAGCTTCGGCCTCCGCCTCAGTGGCTCTACCGGCGGCTACCAACTCCTCAAACACAGTCCACCTCGCCTCAGCATATACGAGCATGTCGTGAGCCTCGCGGGACGTATCACTAGCGAGGGAAATGATCCCCACCTGCTGAGGAATAGCCACCTCGGCCATTACGATATTGAGCTCGGCGGTAAGGGCATCATTCCTCGCACGCAACTCTGCTGCCTCCACCATTGCCATACGACCAAGGTCCAACTCCCCCTCCGCTGCTAGAGAATACTCTCCAACTCAGTGTTTTGGGCCACAACGGCCATTAGGTCCGTGTCCGCCCTCTCCAGTTGGGCCGTACGCTTCTGCAACTGCTCCTCCGCCAGCTTCAAGCCCTCACGAAAAATTCGAAACTGAGGGTCTTGAGTGTAGACGTCTGCCAGTGTCCGGTGCTTATCCCAGACCCCCCGGTACTTCTTTGATGCCTTTCGGAGGGCAGTAGCCTTCTTTCACTCCCTCCGGCCCCGCTCCACCTCCAAGATGAGGGTCTGTGAAAAAGGTGAAAAAACGACAAGTCAAAATGACATAAACACCTCAGCACTCACGAGAAAACTACGCAAAGCAACAACCAAGTCATACCTGTAAGGTGGCGCCGGCGACTCGACGAGACAGGTCTCTATCGCTTATGAACTTCAAGGATTCCGCCTCGGCAGCCTCGCACAGTAAGGACATGTCCACTGTGGCTTGCTCGCTTTCCAGCAACAAGTTATATCTTGTGGGGATCATGAGCTGACGGTTGGGACCCGTCATTGTCATTTCCACCCGGGCGTAGTCCTGCTGCGGCACGTCTGTGGGATCAGGAGCTTGTCCGGAAGCAGCCTCCTCCTCATCTATAGCCTCACCGGCGACAGCAAGCGCGCTATCATCCTCAACACGCGGGGGAGCGGAACTTCCTACAACCTCCATTAAGAGGGTTTCCCTCTTCGATTGGATGGAGTCACCTATGAAGACCGATCTCGACTCGGGGCGGCGAGTAATCACCTCCCTCTGTTCCACCACCCCCTTTCCAAGGAGTAGTCGACGCCTCTTTCGCTCCAATGGTTCATCGTCCGCTGAAGCGTCCTCTTCGACAGGAAGAGATGGAGGTAAAATGTGCACTCTAGATGCCGGGTCAATCACCGACTCGATTACAGGACAAGATGTCCCGGGAACGTCCGCAAAGACCAGCTCCCAAATTATGGCTTCGCCCTCTAGATGGGCAGCATCGGCAATGTCATGACCAGACGCTCCCATATCTGCTCGATCATCCTCAGGATGAACAGCCTCAGGGGCACTCTCCCTCATGTGAAACATGTGTCCAAAATCCGTCGACGAATAATAGGCGGCACGACATCTCCGTCTCTCCGATACACTCTGAGCTGCCAACACAATTATAAAAGTGCGTCAGATAAAAAATGATGACATCCAAATAGGATATAAGTTCGCCAAATCAGAAATCACCACCATACCTGGAAGACTGTATTTTGTAGTGAAGGCGGCCCATGTCCTACACTCCTCAGCAAAGGGGATCAGCCGCCCCACCCAAACTTTTATGTCCGGTACAGATTGGGGTGTACGCACCCTCACTACATCCATACAAAATAATGAGACGACGAAAAAGTTGAACAGACGTAAAGAAAGTAAACGTAAGAAATAACACTTACGGTCATCATTCCATGCCTCGGGAAATCCGGTCGGGTCCGACACCAAATCCGAGGTTCGAACGAAAAAGTATTTCATCCAGAATTGACGGTTGGGTTTGTCGTCCGTCTCGATGACCAAGCACTGCGTCCCTCGGTTCTTTAGTTAAAGCATCGTCCCTCTCATGAAGCTGGGACTGAACAGTTGCAGCATGTGATATACTGTGACGTCCAAGCCGGCTTTCTCGGCGTACGTCGTCAGTATACAACATATCTTCCATGTGTAGGGGTAAGCTGAGCCGGAATTACGTTGTAGAACCAGCACAGCCCCCCCCGTCAATGGATAGATGGGGAGTTTGCACCCCATTATGAAAGGGTACTCATAAAAGGCGTAGAACCCAGGCCTATGTACATTGGCGAGGTCCCTTCCAGCCGCCTGCATAATGGCCGCCTCCGGGATCTGACAAGTCACCCGGAGTTCATTTAGGAGAGGTTCAGTGAAAGTAGACCTCTCCCATGCAAGTGTATGCTCTTTTGTTGGGAAATCCCTCCGAACATATAGTTCACGGGGGAGGAGATTATCTACGGTTATGGGGACGAGTGGTTTGCGAGACTTCTAGCCATCCCCTGATGGACGGGAAACCCTGGAAGTATCTTCATCCTTGTCTGTTCCACGACGGTGATCACCCTTAGCCATTTTTAGAAGTTTTATACTAAAGGTATAACGATGAGACACAAGGTCAACGTAAAAAGTTACAATTCTATCAAGAAAAGATGAGAAAAAAAGTTTGGGAGAACTTTCTAATGATCCAAAGAATGGAAAGTCTTGAAACCTCGCACTATTTATAATGAGCCACTACACGAGATTCGAAGAGTTTTGCACCAGAAAAGATGCGGGAAACCAAAACGTCAAATCACCTTTATGGCCTGCCTCGGGAGCAACCGCAATTATGACGCACGTCGTCAGCAAGCGACGGTTCAGAAGAACGTGCCACGTGCATGTATACGGATAGATCTAGTACGGGTCAAATTTATCCACCCATTGCATATATATGCCGAATACATCTCCAATAGGTGTAAAGACTAACTGTATGGGGTCAAATCGGATGTAAGACGGGTCGAACACGTATCCTTATGTGGCCATAGATGTTAGATGATACCCTCTCTCATGTCTATACGACAAAAAGGGTACGCCCTTGACCATATGGGCGTATCAGCAAGCTCCCCGAGTAGACGTCCCGACTTACCCTCCCCTATACCTTCATTGTAATAATAGTAGCTTTGAAATGATGTAATGTGTTGGTGAGGGGACCATCCTTCTATATAAGGAAGGTTCCCCCTCATTTGTAAGGCAAGTGTTATTAGTCAATAATAATACAACTCTTTCTTGATCTATCATTTTCTCTCTATTTTATCTCTCTATTGCTAACTTGCTCAAATATTTCACCAAGATCCACTACAATTTCACAAGAACAACTTATATACGAATTCGAAGATCGATCTTTAGATATATTACTATTGATTCCGATTTACCCTTTCTATAATCTTTGATTGTCCCTA
Organism: Nicotiana noctiflora; assembly: GCA_032618575.1. Lineage (NCBI taxonomy): Eukaryota > Viridiplantae > Streptophyta > Magnoliopsida > Solanales > Solanaceae > Nicotiana > Nicotiana noctiflora. The sequence continues at coordinate 9,431 of JASVEL010013619.1, forward strand.
ACTCATAAAGCAACCGATAGCTTTTGGGTCAAACATATAGCTACTCAAATCAAAATTACGGGAGAACTCTTAAATCTTCAAGGATTAAGTATTCTTACTAAAATTAAAAACAAATCATAATAAATTGTAAAATTATAATATAGTTAAGCTGAATATATAGGGGGCATATATAGTCCCTTCATTAGAGTTAGCTAAATAGGATTAATAATTATTTTTCTGTTATAAAATAAAAGCGATTTAGTAAAACATGAACAAGATATAGAGAGAAAGAGAGAAGGAAGAGATTTTCTTCTTCAATTGTGCGTATTTTCTATCTATTACAAGACCTTTATATAAGCATAAAAAGTGAAGAAAATATGTCATGGAATATGTCATTGAACATACAAAATATGTCATTAACTGTGATGACCCGGCCCATCATCATGTGATTTATCACCCTGTTACCCCCGTTATATGCTTGTCGATGTTGTAATATGCATGTTCGGTAAGTTGAGTCAACCCGGGTTGAGTTTGGTTGAAATTGAGACAAATATTCTCTTAGAAGAAGGAATAGTTGGGAAAAGTCAGCCGGATGTTGACTTGTGAGTTAGAGAGCTTAGAATCGAATTATGATGATTCGGTCAGCTCCGGGAGGTCAAATATGAGCTAGGAGAGCGATCGGAAGTGAATTTGGAGGTCCGGTGTAGTTCTAGGCTTGAATTGGCTAAAGTTGAATTTTGGCGATATTCGATCGATAGGTGAGATTTTGATCCGGGAGTCGGAATGGAATTCCGGCAGTTGCAGTAGCTCCGTTAGGTGATTTTGGATGTGCCTGCAAAATTTTAGGTCATTCGGAGGTCGTTTGGTCGGGTTTTTGATTGAATGTCGGTTGCGGAAGTTTGAATGAAAACTTAGGCTTGAATTGCTTGAATTCAATGTTATTCCGTGTTAAAGTATGAGTTTTTATCATTGGAGCAAGTTCGTATGGTGCTATGGAGTATATTTGTGGCTTTCGTTGGGGTCCCGGGGGACCCGGGGTGGTTTCGGGAGGTTAAACGGGGGAATTTTTAAGGTTTTGCAGGTCTGGATTTTTGGGCTTCTGCTATTTTCGCTTCTGCGAGTGGGGGACCGCAGAAGCGGACGCATAGGGGCGGATTTGATCTCGCAGAAGCGAGTTTGGACTGGTTGGGGCATTTCCACAAAAGAGGCCCAGGATGCGTAGGAGCGGGACCACAAGAGCGGAATTGTCATCGCAGATGCGAAAGGGGGCTTGGCCAGGAGGTTCCGCAGAAGCGGATGATGTAGCGCAGGAGCGGACTCGCTTCTGCGAGTCTACGTCCGCAGAAGCGGAAGGCAGGTGACTGGTGAAGATCGCGGGAGTGGAGGTGTGTTCGCAGGAGCGGTCTCGCAGGTGTGAGACCTGGGCCGCAGAAGCAGAACTGGGCGGCTTGGTGTGGTCTCGCAAAAGCGACCATTTGGTCGCAGAGGCGGCATCTCAGAGGCGGATTTTAGTCTGCAGAAGCGGAAACTGTGCTTGTGTTAAAAATAACAGAAGGGTTAAAATTTCATAAGTTGCAAAAACATTAGGCTCGGTTTTGAGAGGCGAGTTGGGCGATTTGGGCGAGAAATTGCTGGGAGATCATCGGGTTATCATCGGAGGTAATTTTTATGGTTCATTTACGCGTTTTTATCTTGAAATCCTCCTCTATTTCACTGAAATGGGATGAATTAATGGGGAAATTTAGCCTAAGTGAGGGTTTTGGTAAATTGTAGATTTGAGTGGGCAATCGGAGTCCGATTTTGGAAAAATTTATATGCATAGACTCGTATTGAGACGAGGGTTCCGAATATGTAACTTTTGTAATTTTTTAAGAAGTGCAATAAAGTCGAGTTTTGACAACTTCGTGGGTTTCGGTGCAATTTGAGTTATTTCGAATGGGTTGTGTGTTATTAGCATATATTGATGTATTCTCTATGATTTTGAGCAGATTTGACATCCGAGGAGATTGATTTGCAAGGCAAGTGCAAGGCGGACTGAGGCTTCTACCGGTTCGAGGTGAGTGGTGATAGTAAATAATGTACTGAGGGTTTGAAACACCGTACTAGCATTTTATAGTGCTATGTTGAGATGAAACACGCGTCTTGTGACGGGCGTGGTGACATTGTGATTGGGGGTTTGGACTTGGTCCTTCCTAGCTAATAGAATACTGTGTATTATGACCGATAATGAGATTATGACTGTGTAATTGGGCTAATAGCCATGTTTGGGGCCTTGTGCCGATCTGTAGAGCATTAAGGAACCTGTAGAGCTAGGTGACCCTTATATCGTGTTGGAAACTTACACTCAGCCGTAAAACTAGTTGAATAGCCTATTAAGAGCCAGTACTAGATGTGTACTGTGAGAGATAGATTACTTAGGGTGGAAGTTCCTTGATTTAGCTGAGTGGGCCTGAAAGGCCAATCCTATACTAATTGGGGCAGGGACGAGGACCAGTTAGGAGGTATTATATACATATATATCAATATTGGATCGGGCTGCACGCCGCAGCAGTATACATATTGGATCGGGTTGCACGCTGCAGCAGTATATATATTGGATCGGGCTGCACGCCGCAACAGTATACATATTGGATCGGGCTGCACGACGCATCAGTATATATATTGGATCGGGCTGCACGCCGCAGCTGTATACATATTGGATCGGGCTGCACGCCGCAGCAGTATATATATTGGACCGGGCTGCACGCCGCAGCAATATACAAATATTAGATCGGGCTGCACGTCGCAGCAGTATATAAATTTTGGATCGGGCTGCATGCCGCAACATTATACTAATTCGGATACTTATACCTTATAGACACATGTATATGTCTCCATATATTGAGATGGTTGTACACCGTTGTGGTACGAGTGAGGATTTAGTCAGTGTGGGACCTTGATGAGATAGATGTGGACTGGTGATCGGAGTACTTACTATAGTGATGACTTACCTGTGGGGGGTTTGCCTTAGAACTATTTAGTGATAGCGCAGGAGTTCTTACTTTCAGTTATTGTTTATTATTATTACTCACCGAGTTGAAATATACTCACCCCACTCCCCTGCACTTTTTGTGCAGATCCACAGGTGCCCGAGAGCAGTTGAGTTGTTGTTGCTGCCTGCACACATCTACTTCTTGCGGAGACTACGAGGTAGCTGCCGTCGTCCGCAAAACCTGTTTTCTCCTTCTTTATCATTCTGTTGCTTCATCTTGTAGAGACTTGTTTGTACTAGGATGCTTATTCTGTAGAGGCTCAGACTCGTGACACCACGATATGGTTGGGACCGCATTTTGTATGCTTGACTATTACGTTGCCATTTTGATATGATCACTTGCTGTTTAAGTTTAACTGGATTAATTGGAATTAATAAATGGGCTGGTTAAGAGGTAATATGGTCGGGCTTGCCTAGCATCGTGTTGGGCGCCATCACGACCGGGGTTTGAGTCGTGACAAGTTGGTATCAGAGCCTAGGTTAATAGGTCTCGCGAGTCATGAGCCGGTTTAGTAGAGTCTTGTGGATCGGTACGGGGACGCCTGTACTTATCCTCGGGAGGCTACAAACCTTTTAGGAAAGCTTCAATTCTTGGAACTCTTGTCGTGCGATTACTTTTGACTTGAAATGAACTTTGACATTCTATTCTCTCGCAGATGGCGAGAACTCGAGCTTCCGGACGGGGAGGACGACCACCACTACCACCTGCTAGAGGCCGTGGATGCGGCCGTGGTCGTGGCAGAGGCCGGGCAGCTGATGCGGCACCAGCTGGCCCATAGCCCCCAGTTGCAGAGGTTCCAGCAGCGTCAGATTAGGCACCAGCTGTGCCCATTGTCATTCCGGGTCTACAGGAGACCCTGGCTCAGATACTAGCAGTCTGCACTGGCCTAGCACAGGCGATTTCAGTTACTACTGCAGCAGCTGCATCGGGGATCGGGGGTGGTCATCAGACCCCCGCAGTACGCACTCCAGAGCCAGCAGTGCAGGGCTTACAGACACCAGAGGCTCCTCCAGTTCAGCCTGTGGTTCCGGTTCAGCCAGCAGATCAGATTCAGGGGGACAGGGTCCCAGCTATGACGGACGATGAGCAGCGTCGTCTCGAGAGGTTCACCAGGTTATCTCCTCCAGTGTTCACTGGTGCTCCGGGCAAGGACGCCCAAGGTTTTCTGGACAAGTGTCGTCGGATGTTTCGTACGACAGGGATATTGGAGTCCAGTGGGGTATCTTTCACTACCTTTCATTTTCAGGGGCCAGCTTTTGCTTGGTGGGAGTCTTATGAGCGCCACAGGCCAGCAGGGGCAGCACCACTATCATGGATAGAGTTCTCCACCATGTTCTTGGAGAAGTGGGTGCCTCGATCTCAGAGAGAGGAGATGCGTAGGCAGTTTGAGGGTCTCCGTCAGGGGGACATGATAGTGTCAGAGTATGAGATCAGGTTTACAGAGTTGTCTAGACACGCACCGTGGTTGGTTCCTTCCGACAGAGAGAGGATTGGACACTTTGTGGATGACCTCATTTATCCCATTCGTATTCTGATGACTCGAGAGAGGGTTTTGAGTTGTACATTTGAGGAGGCTGTGGATATTGCTCGCGACATAGAGACGGATCGTCGCAGAGAGCGGGATGAGACGGATCGTCGAGGTTTAGCTAGTTCCAGTGGCAGTCCGACCAGAGGCCAGAGTCAGCAGAGCCGAGGTTGCTCTTTCAAATCTTCGCAGTCGGGTCGCTCAGATCGCCGTAGGTGGTCTCCTAGACAGGATTATCAGGGTTCGCACCAGAGCCAGCCAGCTCTCAGTGCCATGCCAGCTCAGAGTTCTTCACAGGCCCCATCCGCTCGGGGTTCATCTCGGCCTAGTTCATCAGCTGGCCACTCCAGCGCCAGAGGTCCTTATCAGTCTCAGTACCCAGCGCCGGGGAGTTGCTATGAGTGCGGAGAGTTTGGGCACCACCGTAGGGAGTGTTCCCGTCTTGTTTCCAGATCTTATCAGCAGAGGGGGCTGATCATCTGGTCCTTCTACTTAAGCACCCGCCCCGCCAGCTAGGGGTGAGGGTCAGTCAGCTAGGGGTCGCCCTCGAGGGGAGGCCGATCAGACGGACAGGCTAGATGCTATGCTCTTTAGGGCTGATCTGAGGTCGTTGCTTCTAATGCGGTTATCACATGTATTATTTTAGTCTACCACAGAGATGCCTTAGTGTTGTTCGATCCCGCTTCTACTTATTCTTATGTGTCTACATATTTTGCTCCTCATTTGGGCACGACCCGAGGGAGTCTTGAGCTGCCGGTGCATGTATCTACCCTGGTAGGGGATACTATTGTTGTGGACCACGTATACCGGTCCTGTTTGGTCACTATTGGAGGTCTGGAGACCCGAGTAGACCTGTTTCTTCTCGGCATGATTGATTTTGATGTTATATCGGGCATGGACTGGCTATCTCCATGTCATGCTATTCTAGACTGTCATGCTAAGACAGTCACCTTGGCTATGCCGGGCATTCAGAGGATCGAGTGGCGAGGCACGACTGAGTATGTACCTAGCAGGGTAATATCTTTCCTCAAGGCCCAATGAATGGTTGGGAAGGGATGTCTCTCTTATTTAGCATTTGTGCGGGAGGTCGAGGCCCGGACTCCCAGTATTGATTTTGTTCCCATTGTGCGAGACTTTCCTGATGTGTTTCCCTCAGACCTGCCGGACATGCCGCCGGACAGGGATATTGATTTTGGGATTGATTTGGTGCCAGGCACTCAGCCTATTTCTATTCCTCCATATCGGATGGCACCAGCTGAGTTGAAGGAATTGAAGGAGCAGCTCTAGGAACTCCTAGATAAGGGGTTCATTCGGCCGAGTGTGTCGCCGTGGGGTGCACCGGTCCTATTTGTTAAGAAGAAGGACGGATCCATGAGGATGTGTATTGACTACAGGCAGCTAAACAAAGTAACAGTGAAGAATAAGTATCATCTGCCTCGTATTGATGATTTATTTGATCAGCTCCAGGGAGCTAGGGTGTTCTCGAAGATTGATCTTCGTTCAGGCTACCATCAGCTGAAGATTAGAGAGTCTGACATTATGAAGACTGCATTCCGGACCAGATATGGTCACTATGAGTTCCTTGTGATGTCTTTTGGGCTGACCAACGCCCCAGCAACATTTATGCATCTGATGAACAGTGTGTTCAGGCCCTATCTGGATTCATTTGTGATTGTGTTCATTGATGACATTCTAGTTTACTCTCGTAGCCAGGAGGAGCATGCTCGACACTTGAGTATTGTATTGTAGAGATTGAGAGAGGAGAAGTTGCATGCCAAGTTCTCCAAATGCGAGTTCTGGCTTGAGTCCGTGGCATTCTTAGGGCACGTGGTGTCCTGTGATGGTATTCGGGTAGATCCGAGGAAGGTCGAGGCAGTGCAGAGTTGGCCCAGACCGACCTCAGTTACTGAGATCCGTAGCTTTCTGGGATTGGCAGGGTATTATCGCCGATTCGTTCAGGGATTCTCTTCTATTGCTTCACCCTTGACTAGATTGACTCAGAAGGGTGTTCCTTTCATATGGTCCGAGGAGTGCGAGGAGAGCTTTCAGAAGCTCAAGACAGCACTGACCACAGCACCAGTCTTGATTCTGCCGTCAGCTTCAGATCCTTATACTGTGTATTGTGATGCCTCAGGAGTTGGCATTGGTTGTGTGTTGATGCAGGAGGGTAGGGTCATTGCTTATGCTTCTCGTCAGTTGAAGCCCCATGAGAAGAACTACCCTGTTCATGATTTGGAGCTAGCAGCCATAGTTCACGCTTTGAAGATTTGGAGGCATTACCTGTATGGTGTCTCATGTGAGGTGTACACGGATCATCGCAACCTTCAGCATTTATTCAGACAGAAGGACCTTAATTTGAGACAACGAAGGTGGTTGGAGTTGCTTAAGGATTATGACACCACTATCTTGTATCATCCGGGGAAGGCCAATGTGGTGGCCGTTGCTTTGAGTCGGAAGGCGGTTAGTATGGGTAGCCTAGCTTTCATTCCAGTTGATGAGAGGCCATTTTCTTATGATGTTCAGGCCCTAGCCAATCGGCTAGTGAGGTCGTATATTTTGGAGCCGAGTCGAGTGTTGGCTTGTGTTGTTTCTTGATCTTCCTTATATGATCGCATCAGGGAGCGACATTATGATGACCCACATTTGCTTGTCCTTAAGGACAGAGTGCTGCATAATGACGCTAGAGATGTGACGATCGACATTGATGGTGTTCTGATGATGCAGGGCCGTATATGCGTGCCCAATGTAGATGGTTTGCGGGAGTTGATACTTGAGGAGGCACACAGTTCGCGATACTCTATTCACCCAGGTGCCGCGAAGATGTACCAAGACATGAGACAACACTACTGGTGGAGGAGAATGAATATGGATATTGTTAGGCATGTATCCAGGTGCCTCAATTGCCAGCATGTCAAGTATGAGCATCAGAGACCGGGCGGTGTTCTTCATCGTATGGTCATTCCCGAGTGGAAATGGGAGAGGATCACCATGGATTTTGTTACTGGACTCCCTCGGACAGCGAGGAAGTTTGATTATGTATGGGTGATTGTTGATCGGCTGACTAAGTCCGCACATTTCATCCCAGTTAGTACTACTTACTCATCGGAGCGGTTGGCGGCGATCTTTATTCGGGAGATTGTCAGGTTGCATGGGGTCCCAGTGTCTATTATATCTGACAGAGGCACTCAGTTCACTTCTCAGTTTTGGAGAGCATTTCAGCGAGAGATGGGTACGCGGGTTGAGTTGAGCACCGCATTTTACCCCCAGACAGACGGGCAGTCTAAGCGCACTATTTAGATTCTGGAGGATATGTTGCGAGCATGTGTGATCGACTTTGGTGGTTCGTGGGATGAGTTCTTGACACTTGATAAGTTTGCCTACAACAACAGTTAACAGTCGAGCATTCAGATGGCCCCGTACGAGGCATTGTATGGCAGACGGTGTATATCCCCCGTGGGATGGTTTGAGCCTGGTAAGGATAGATTGATAGGGACCGAGTTAGTTCGGGACGCTCTGGATAGAGCGAAGTTGATCCAGGAGAGGCTTCGTACAACACAGTCTCGCCAGAAGAGTTATGTAGACCGTAGGGTTCGAGAGTTGTCTTTCATGGTTGGTGACATAGTATTGCTGAAGGTTTCACCCATGAAAGGTGTCATGAGGTTCGGGAAGAAGGGGAAGCTGAGTCCCAGGTACATTGGTCCTTTTGAGATACTCAGGAGAGTTGGAGAGGTGGCATATGAGTTGTCCTTTCCACCCAGCTTGTCCAGCGTTCATCCGGTATTCCATGTGTCTATGCTCCAGAAGTATATCGGGGATCCGTCTCATGTATTAGACTTCAGTACCATTCAGCTTGATGGTGATCTATCTTATGATGTGGAGCTAGTGGCTATTCTGGGTAGACAGGTTCGAAAGTTGAGGTCCAAGGAGATTGCTTCAGTCAAGGTGCAGTGGAGAGGTCGGCCCGTGGAGGAGGCTACTTGGGAGGTCGAGCAAGAGATGCGGAGCAGATACCCTCACCTATTTGAGTCTCCAGGTATGTTTCTTGACCCGCTCGAGGACGAGCGTTTTCTTAAGTTGGGGAGAATGTGATGACCCGGCCCGTCATCATGTGAGTTATCACCCCGTTACCCCCGTTATATGCTTGTCGATGTTGTAATATGCATGTTGGGTAAGTTGAGCCAAACTGGCTTGAGTTTGGTTGAAATTGAGACAAATAGTCTCTTAGAAGAAGGAATAGTTGGGAAAAGTCAACTGGATGTTGACTTGTGAGTTAGAGAGCTCGGAATCGAATTCTGATGATTCGGTCAGCTCCGGGAGGTCAAATATGAGCTAGAAGAGCGATCAGCAGTGAATTTGGAGGTCCGGTGTAGTTCTAGGCTTGAATTGGCTAAAGTTGAATTTTGGCGATATCCGATCGATAGGCGAGATTTTGATACGGGAGTCGGAATGGAATTCCGACAGTTGCAGTAGCTCCGTTAGGTGATTTTGGATGTGCCTGCAAAATTTCAGGTCATTTAGAGGTCGTTTGGTCGGGTTTTGATCGAATGTGAGTTGCGGAAGTTTGAATGAAAACTTAGGCTTGAATTGCTTGAATTCGATGTTATTCCGTGTTAAAGTATGTGTTTTTATCATTGGAGCAAGTTCGTATGGTGCTATGGAGTATATTTGTGGCTTTCGTTGGGGTCCCGGTGGACCCGGGGTGGTTTCGGGAGGTTAAACGGAGGAATTTTTAAGGTTTTGCAGGTCTGGATTTTTGGGCTTCTGCTATTTTCGCTTCTGCAAGTGGGGGACCACAGAAGCGGACGCGTAGGGGTGGATTTGATCTCGCAGAAGCGAGTTTGGACTGGTTGGGGCATTTTCGCAGAAGCGGCCCAGGATGCGCAGGAGCGGGACCGCAGGAGCGGAATTGTCATCGCAGATGCGAAAGGGGGCTTGGCCAGGAGGTTCCGCAGAAGCGGATGATTTACCACAGGAGAGGACTAGCTTCTGCGACTCTGATGCGCAGAAGCGGTAAGGCCCACAGGAGCGGAGGTGGTTCCGCAGGAGAGGATGCGCGGAAGCGGTCCGTGGCTCGCAGAAGCGGAAGTGGCCAATTAGGCCTGGGTTTCGTAGAAGCGACCATTTGGTCGCGAAAGCGGTATCGCAGAGGCGGAATTTGTCCGCAGAAGCGGAAATCCGTGCATGTGTTAAAAATAACAGAAGGGTTAAAAATTTATAAGTTGCAAAAACATTGGGCTCGGTTTTGAGAGGCGAGTTGGGCGAGAAATTGCTGGGAAATCATCGGAGGTGAGTTTTATGGTTCATTTACGCGTTTTTATCTTGAAATCCTCCTCTATTTCACTGAAATGGGATGAATTAATGGGGAAATTTAGCCTAAGCCAGGGTTTTGGTAAATTGTCGATTTGAGTGGGCAATCGGAGTCCGATTTTGGAAAACTTTATATGCATAGACTCTTATTGAGACGAGGGTTCCGAATATGTAACTTTTGTAATTTTTCGAGAAGCGCACCAAAAGTCGGGTTTTGACAACTTTGTGGGTTTCAGTGCAATTTGAGTTATTTCGAATGGGTTGTGTGTTATTAGCATATATTGATGTATTCTCTATGATTTTGAGCATATTTGACATCCGAGGAGATTGATTTGTGAGGCAAGCGCAAGGCGGACTGAGGCTTCTACCGATTCGAGGTGAGTGGTGATAGTAAATAATGTACTGAGGGTTTGAAACCCCGTACTAGCACTTTACAGTGCTATGTTGAGACGAAACACACGTTTTGTGACGGGCGTGGTGACATTGTGATTGGGGGTTTGGACTTGGTCCTTCCCGGCTAATAGAATACTGTGTATTATGACCGATAATGAGATTATGACTGTGTAATTGGGCTAATAGCCATGTTTGGGGCCTTGTGCCGATCTGTAGAGAATTAGGGAACCTGTAGAGCTAGGTCACCCTTATATCGTGTTGGAAACTTACACTCAACCATAAAACTAGCTGAATAGCCTATTAAGAGGCAATACTAGATGTGTACTGTGAGAGATAGATTACTTAGGGTGGAAGTTCCCTGATTTAGCTGAGTGGGCCTGAAAGGCCAATCCTATACTAATTGGGACAGGGTCGAGGATCCGTTAGGAGGTATTATATACATATATAAAAATATTGGATCGGGCTACATGCCGCAGCAGTATATATATTGGATCGGGCTGCATGCCGCAGCAGTATATATATTGGATCGAGCTGCACGCCGCAGCAGTATACATATTGGATCGGGCTGCACGCCGCAGCAGTATATATATTGGATCGGGTTGCACGCCGCAGCAGTATACATATTGGATCGGGCTGCACGCCGCAGCAGTATATATATTGGACCGGGCTGCACGCCGCAGCAATATACAAATATTAGATCGGGCTGCACGTCGCAGCAGTATATAAATTTTGGATCGGGCTGCATGCCGCAACATTATACTAATTCGGATACTTATACCTTATAGACACATGTATATGTCTCCATATATTGAGATGGTTGTACACCGTTGTGGTACGAGTGAGAATTTAGTCAGTGTGGGACCTTGATGAGATAGATGGGGACTGGTGATCGGAGTACTTACTATAGTGATGACTTACCTGTGGGGGTTTGCCTTAGAACTGTTTAGTTTAATGCATGTGTTCTTATTTTCAGTTGTTATTTATTATTATTACTCACTGAGTTGAAATATACTCACCCCACTCCCCTGCACTTTACGTGCAGATCCACAGGTTCAGGAGGGCAGTTGAGCTATCGCAGCTGCTTCATTACTATTTTTGCAGAGACTACGAGGTAGCTGTCGGCGTCCGCAGAACATGTTTTCTCCTTCTTTATCTTTCTATTGCTTTATCTTGTAGAGACTTGTTTGTACTAGGATGCTTATTCTGTAGAGGCTCAGACTCGTGACACCACGATATGGTTGGGACCGCATTTTGTATGCTTGACTATTACGTTGCCATTTAGATATGATCACTTGCTGTTTAAGTTTAACTGGATTAATTGGAATTAATAAATGGGCTGGTTAATAGGTAATATGGCCGGGCTTGCCTAGCATCGTGTTGGGCGCCATCATGACCGGGGTTTGGGTCGTGACATTAACCATTTGAGATGAAGATCATGAAAGAATAGTAGACATTCACCATAAATTAATATTTATCATAACACTCCCCCTTGGATGTCCATAGATAATGTGTCTCGTTAAAACCTTACTAGGAAAAAACCCTATGTGAAAGAAAAAGATTCCAGTGAAGGAAAAAGAGTACACATATTTAGAAATACACCTTTTGGTTGCCTCATTAAAAACCATGCAAGGAAAACCCAGTGGGGCAAAATCTTGTAAGGGAAAAAGAGTACAACGCATATTAACTCCCCTTGATGAGAGCATCAATTCACATCCTTAAGCCTTCACATCCCGATCTTATTTACTAGCTTCTTGAAGGTTGACGCCGGTATAGATTTTGTGAACAAATCAGCCATATTATCACTTGAACGAATCTATTGCACATTGATATCACCATTCTTTTGAAGATCATGTGTGAAAAATAACTTTGGTGAAATATGTTTTGTCCTATCTCCTTTTATGAATCATCCCTTCAATTAAGATATGCATGCTGCATTGTCTTCATACAAAATCGTGGGTAGTTTGTCAAATTTCAAACCACATTTGTCTTGAATAAGATGTATTATAGACATCAACCACACGCACTCTCGACTTGCTTCATGAATAACAATTGTCACACCTCATTTTTACCGCTACAGCACCCCGCGAAGGGATGTAGTAAATGGAGTTTTTTTCGATTAAAGACAATCGGAACGAGATTTATTTATTTAATTCAGAGTCACCACTTGGGAGATTTATGGTGTCCCAAGTCACCGGTTGAATTCCAAGTCGAGAAAAAGAATGACTCTGCATTAAAGTCCGTGAACCAAAAATCTGGATAAGGAATTTTGTTAACCCGGGAGAATGTGTTAGGCATTCCCGAGTTTCGTGGTTCTAGCACGGTCGCTCAACTGCCACATTTGGCTTAATTATCTGATTTTAACAATTACGAGCTTATATGCAAGTTTAAAACTCTTTACCGCTTTTGTTATTATTACTATTATTATTATTTTAATAAAGAATTGCAACATTGTGAAAATTTATATCGAACCACGTCACATCAATGTACCCGTGGTTATCGACACATTTTGACTCCATTGAGATTTGGATTTGAGTCACATAAATGTGCACCCAAGTTTAAGAAAGTAATGTTATTGAAAATACGCGCCTAAAGAAACTAACACGTTATTTTGGGAAGCGACCGTGAAATTCTCTAAGTGGCTGATCCCAAGTTCTAAGTGGGCCCCGCAATCTATGCATTTCACTAGGCGAGACTCGTCTCGTTTATTTTTTTAAAAAAGGACAATCCTAAAGTGACTACATTTTTTCTATTAATTTTGTCTCTAAAATAAAAGATAAAAGGTCCTAATTTATTACATGTTTATAAGCTCGAGCCTCTTATTAGTTATTGGATTAATGTGAACGGAAATTACACTCGAGCTTGCATAAAGGAGATTGTTTCGTGCCTTATTCTACAAGCGAATATTACTAAAGCTGAACTTATAAATAGCATGCGAGTTTGACAAAATATTAGAACAAACTAACCATTCTCTAATTGGTTTAAACTAACAGTTTTAGATTAGTGGGGCCACCGGAATTAACAACTAGAAGATGTTGTCAAACTGGATTCAAATACTGGCCTATATACTGCCTAATGGAATTAGCTTCTTGGTAGAGTTAACTAAATGATTAAAGCTACATTGCACCGGGAAGAATGACTAAATTAATCCATTAGGATACACAGTCCTAAAGTGTGCCTTCAATACAAACAAACACTAACTACAACTGGTAACTACATCCTAATAGTTCATTATAATTATAACTTTAATTAATCCAGATCAAACTGAATTTAGTCCAGCTATACAAAGCTGGCAGAAATCTACACAACAATAGTATAAGAAATGTTCTAAAATACAATTATGTAAAGAAGAAAAAGTTAAATCAAAACTTCAAACTTCCATTTTTCATATGTATTCATGCTTCTACATTTTTCAGCTTACAATCGCCAGTGTTATAGTCTTGTACATGGTATTGGAAATAAGAGAAGGGGAAGATGAGAATCAAAATCAGTAGTAACAATACTGCAGAGCAATAGCAACGATAACACCAAGCAACTCAATGAAATAGTGGCAAATAACCAAATAGCAAACCTAGGAAAACCACTTGAAACCCCAGCGATGCCAAATGGAATCAGTGACCCAGGAATAAAAGCAGAACCAAAAACAGAAGGCAAAGATTGACTCAACAATGCAATGGAACAGTAGACTTCTGGTTTTCTGTTCTATTTTCACTTTTTTATAACTCAACACTCTCTTTTCACTCAGACTTTTTTAGAGTCAAAATCCAGTCCTTTCTTAGTCAGAAATTAGCCTATTTATAGCCAAAAGCAGCCCCTTTACAGCCCTTGAAAGCACTCAATTTAATTAAAAGAAAATAGCCCATCCTATTCCCCTCAACCCCCACTAAGTTATGTTTCATTCCTTTTTTAATCAAAGGGGTTATGGGCGATCTATACTAGTCAAGTTAAACCCCACATACTACTATGTTAGATTCCCCACTGATAATTAAACTTATGACATTTATTAACCACTAGACTCCCTTAACCTTAAATTGATCAGAACTCTATTAAAACACAAAACCCATTAAATTCCCTATATATTACATGCCCTGTCCCAAGCCTTATTAGTCTGATGATACACCTAATATAAGTTCAAACCTAAAATTAACTTTTGGTTGATATATCTACAGCTATAAACCAACTCCTAGTATCAAATTCACATAAGTGATTCACAACATGAGACCATATAAACTCAAAAAAGGGTTATCAATCAAATGGAATGAGTTTGTCTTATTGGGAACCAATTCTAACCAACTCAAACCAAACGACCAAACGGGTAGTTGATAATGCAAGCTATGATTGAAGCGGTACCAATCAGGACATCTCAGTACAAGTTTAACACACACAAAAAAAATAGGCTGGTAATCATATTGGAATGAACAAGAGTGGCCTATTATCACGATTCTTCTACCTTTCTCAGAAAACTAATCGACGATACTTGTTCAATCGATTACATATATACGGTTAATAACAAACCAACCGAATCAAACAGAACAATCCAGGTGACTTATGTGTCTTTGACGAAAATAAGGAACTATTATGAATCTAAATTAATCTACCAAACATATTTTAATCGAATACATGGCTTAACATATACTCAATTATGAACAGAAGAAAGACTCGACCAAATAAAAGGTCAGGTTGGAGATGGACAGAACAGTTGATACAAAAAATAAAAAATCAATAAACCAAACTAAACAGATAAACATATATAAACATGAACATAGAACAAAAGGTAAAAGAAAAAATACCTCAGCACTTCAGAAACTAGACGACCCCGGGTTCGAACTCAGACTCGAACACTTTGAGGTCGAATGGACCTTAATCGAGTGTTCTCAATTGAGAACACTTCCACAAGGTCAATTAGACCCCAAATATTCCTTTAATTTGGATAGAATCCATGGTTTGGAATTTCTAGGGTTCTTACGTTCGATTTGGGGTTCGAACGTTTCTAGCCAGATTCGAACCAAACCAAGAGTGGTTTGGTAACGAGGGAGGTCCGGGGGATGTCTGGTGTGAGTTTAGGCTTGGTTGGGGTATGATCGAGTTCTGCCCGAATCTTCAAATGAAGATTCGATATGTTTGGGAATATTCAAAGCAAACGGTTACTAGGATCGGATTGGGGGTGGTTAGAAGCTTAAAGGGTGTTAGTTTGGTGACCGGAGACGTTGTTGCCGCCGGGTTTCAGGCGGAGGTAAACTAAGGCGGCTAGGGTTTGGTAGAGTTTTTCCTCTGAGAGAGACGACGATGAACAAAGAGAAAAAAAGGGGGGGTCTTAGGGGGCGTGGGGTGAGAGACAGAACTCATACAGGGGCGGGTGGTTTGATCTTGGCCAATCAATCAAGAGAGATTGACGGCCATGATCTCTAACTTGAAGGGAACGACACCATTTTGCTTAAGTTACAAGACTGGGTCGGTCTTAGACTGGAACGGTTCGGGTTGTGAGGTATGCTTGGAACCGTTAGATCACAGGAAATGAACGGTTCAGATTTGACACCTGGAATGGCGTCGTTTGAGCTTGGTCGGAAGCTGAACTGGACCGTTAGATCTGTTTGATCAATGACCCATATTCGAGATGCAGAAACGGCGTCATTTGAGGCATCTTAGAGGTCAGGCAACTGGACTGGATCAATGGTATTGAGATTGGGCCTTGGACTTTAATTTAAAATTGGCCCAACCGAGTTTTGCCCACTATTTTCATTCTTCTTCTTTTTCTTTTAATTCCTAAAAACCCGAAATTCCTACATTAAATTGTAACATCAAAATTAAACCAAAATATTAATTGACCCTAATCAACAATTAACACATAAGACTAGTCATTAATTAAAACAAAATCACACAAAAATGATAAACATACAAAATACCTATTTTTGTGATTTTCCTCTTTTACAACAAAATTATGGATTAATTAATTCCTAAGTGCACAATTAGATCCTAAGTGTGCATGCAACATATATTTTTATATTTTTTAATCAATTATAACAAGATAAACATTTGCGGACAAAACACAGATAATTATCCAAAAAATGCCACGCAAAACATTGTCAAAATTGTTCACACGGTAATTTGTTTTATTTTTTGATTTCTTTTGGAGTAGTTTTCGTGAAGCAAAAATCACGTACTCACAGCCGCCCATCTTTGTCCGAAAATACGAAGAGTTTTCATGCAAAGATAAAGTGAGTAGATACGAGCAATTTTTGCCCGTTGGAATACTCCGTGTGAAGCATTTTTTGAAAAGATGACTGAACCTTTGCTTGAAAGGGTCTGCAACATATCCTTGGCTAAAAGAGAATCAGGTCAATATAGTTCGGGAAGTTTTGGTAGATGGGACTGCCGTGAAACTGTGCTTTTGTTGTTACTGTTGTTGCTACTGCTTACCGACCTCCTTATTACACCAAATGCAAGAAGAAAACCAAGAAGCTAGACTACACTAGGAATTACAAAATCTTATCTATCTTCAAAATTGCTCTTGTAGTCTTCCTTCTGATTTATGCGGTGGAATTTATGCTGGGGGTATTTTGTTGTGACCCTCCGCATTACTGCCTTCTGACTTCAACCTTCTCTATTCTACAGGCGGGGCTCCTGACTCCAACAACAACTTTGAATATAAAATCGCCTCTCCTCTCTTCAGGTGGACTCATCACTTTATCAATAACTCTGAAAAATAAACTACATTTGGCGATAATTTATGAAATATATATTTTGGCAATGTTTATACAAATAGGACCACTCGGTTCGAAATAAATTAAACGTCCTTTTGAGAAAAGATTAAATTCAATATCCTTTTTGAAGGCGGATAGTCCCATCATATCCTATTTGAGGGCGGATAGTCCTATCATATTCTATTTGAGGGCGGATAGTCCTATAATATCCTATAAGAGGGCAGATAGTCCCATAATATCCTATTTGAGGGCGGATAGACCCATAATATCCTATTTGAGGGCGGATAGAACCAAGTATATCCTATTTGAGGGCGGATAGAACCAAGTATACCCTATTTGAGGGTGGATAGAACCAAGTATATCCTATTTGAGGGCGGATAGAACCAACTATATATCCTATTTGAGGGCGGATAGAACCAAGTATATCCTATTTGAGGGCGGATAGAACCAAACATATCCTATTTGAGGGCGGATAGAACCAAGTATATCCTATTTGAGGGTGGATAGAACCAACTATATCCTATTTGAGGGCAGATAGAACCAAGTATATCCTATTTGAGGGCGGATAGAACCAATATATCCTATTTGAGGGCGAATAGACCCATAATATCCTATTTGAGGGCGGATAGTCCCATAATATCCTATTTGAGGGCGGATAGTCCCATAATATCTTATTTGAGGGCGGATAGACCCATAATATCCTATTTGAGGGCGGATAGACCCATAATATCCTATTTGAGGGCGGATAGTCCCATAATATCCTATTCGAGGGCGGATAGTCCCATAATATCCTATTCGAGGGCGGATAGTCCCATAATATCCTATTTGAGGGTGGATAGACCCATAATATCCTATTTGAGGGTGGATAGACCCATAATATCCTATTTGAGGGCGGATAGTCCCAAGTATATCCTATTTGAGGGCGGATAGAACCAAGTATATCCTATTTGAGGGCGGATAGAACCATAATATCCTATTTGAGGGTGGATAGTCCTATAATATCCTATTTGAGGGTGGATAGACCCATACTATCCTATTTGAGGGTGGATAGACCCATAATATCCTATTTGAGGGCGGATAGTCCCAAGTATATCCTATTTGAGGGCGGATAGAACCAAGTATATCCTATTTGAGGGCAGATAGAAGCAAGTATATCCTATTTGAGGGCGGATAGAACCAATATATCCTATTTGAGGGCGAATAGACCCATAATATCCTATTTGAGGGCGGATAGTCCCATAATATCCTATTTGAGGGCGGATAGTCCCATAATATCCTATTCGAGGGCGGATAGTCCCATAATATCCTATTTGATGGAGGATAGACCCATAATATCCTATTTGAGGGCAGATAGTCCCATAATATCCTATTTGAGGGCGGATAGTCCCATAATATCCTATTTGAGGGCGGATTGACCCATAATATCCTATTTGAGAACGGATAGTCCCAAGTATATCCTATTTGAGGGCAGATAGAACCAAGTATATCCTATTTAAGGGCAGATAAAACCAAGTATATCCTATTTGAGGGCGGGTAGAATTAAGTATATCCTATTTGAGGGCGGATAGAACTAATATATCCTATTTGAGGGCGGATAAACCCATAATATCCTATTCGAGGGCGGATAGACACATAATATCCTATTTGAGGGCAGATAGAACTATAATATCCTATTTGAGGGCGGATAATACCATAATATCTTATTTGCGGGCGGATAGACCCATAATATCCTATTTGAGGGCGCATAGTCCCATAATATCCTATTTGAGGGCGGATAGTCCCATAATATCCTCTTTGAGGGCGGATAGACCATAATATCCTATTCGAGGGCGGATAGTCCCATAATATCCTATTTGAAGATGGACAAACCTGACATGTGGTGCTTGATTTGGTAAACAAAGATTGATGCAGCACAAAAAGCTTGATATGATGTAGAGGTCTTGATATGGACATAGCTTCCGTCCATGTTCTTAAATCAAAGAAAATTTCGCCAGTTTAAAGTGCAGTGAGTGGTCGTGCCACTCATGCTAGGGATGGTTTTTTCCTTTATAACTTGAATTGATTTCCTCGTTTTTCCGAGAAAATTTTCAACAATGGCAGAAAGTGTTCTGCCCTAGTTTTGGTGATCTTCCTTGTGGCATGCCTTTCTGCTATCAATAATATTTTCTTTCCCTGCTTCAAATCTAAGAAACTTTTGTTAGTTTAAAACGTGGTGAGTGGTTGTGCCACTCTTGATGGGGATGGTTTCCCTTATCACTTGAATTAATTTCCTCGTTTCTCCGAGAAAATTTTCAACAATTTTCAAAAACAATTCTGCCCCAGTTTTGGTGATCTTCCTTGTGGCATGCCTTTCCGTTATCAATAACATTTTCTTTCCCTACTTCAAATCAAAGAAAATTTTGTTAGTTTAAAGTGTGTTGAGTGGTTGTGCCACTCTTGATGGGGATGGTTTCCCCCTTTTTCCTTTTCCTGCTCTACGTTCCCAAAATTTGTTGGGGAATGATGTTATTTGTTGGGGATGATATTCCTACAGGGGATGGTTTTTCCCTATTTTCCTTCCCTGCTCTGCGTTGTCTGACCCTCTTGGTTGATAATCTTCCAGGGATGCTCTTTCTTCCCGATTATCCTTATTCACAAATTTCTTAACTGTTGTTTTTCATCTTTCCTCCATATCTCCCCTAAAATTCTAGACCAATCCATTATTTGGTCTTGCAACAAACGTCCCTTCATTTTATCGTCTTGTCATGGGCCTATTCACATTTTTCTTGGCACCATTTTGGCGATTGGTAGTAAGCTCTGAAAAATCCTTCTAAAAAACAAACTACTGGAGAACAGGTCTTTAAATAAAGAAATGAAAAGTGATGACTGTAAAAGATAGAAAAATAAAAAGTCTTTCTGAACAAATGTTGGGGAGAAGAAAAAGGAAAAGAACTTATCTGAATGGTATAACCGATCCCAACGATCATGTCGTGCATTCCAAATTAGTCAACCCAATCTATTTGTATCAATCAATCTTTTTGATGGCCATACTTTGCTGGGGATACACAAACACCCAAATCTTTGTCAAATACGGATCCTTTCCGCCAATCTTACCTTGCCGCCTCGTAGTGCCCTTCGAGGAGTTTTTACTAATGAGACTCTCTCATTTCTCTCAAACTCCCATCGCCTTATGGTGCCTGTAAAGGTTTTCACCATAAAACTCTCTCATTTTGTTTCTCTCAGCCTTCGTCGCCTTATGGTGCCCGTGAAGGTTTTCACTGATACGACTCTCTCATTTTATTTTTCTTTCTCAACTAGGGATTGGAGTGTTATCGACAAGATTCTCTCTACTGGGGATTCCTTTGGCTATCAATTCCTTCAACTTATGATCCTTATTCAGTTGGGGATCAGTGTGCTCTTCTCGGCTCTTATTTGCCTGATTCGGCACCTCTCGGATACTGATCGGGAGGTCTTTTTTGGACATCAATATGGGTTTTTGTGTGGGGGTAAAATAAAAGGGTATCAAAATTCAAAATAACTTTAATGGGTAAAACATTACAACTCTTGGAATCAAACTTTTTTTTCCAAAATTCAAAACATAACTTCTGCCCCAGTTTTCTTGCTTGGGGGATTTTTGATTTTTATTACACTTTGACCGAGCTGTGAGGCGCCCACGTATCCTCTTTGAGGAATCAGGTCGAACGTAGTTCACTAGATTCCTTTGTATTTCTTGTGATTTTCCTTTTTGTTTTTGTTATTATTATTTTTTTTTAAAAAATGATTCCAAGAGAGGTGTATGAAAGAATAAATAAGGCTCAAAGGGGAAGCAAATGTTAAAGTGTTTGCATAGTAGAAAACTTGTCTCCGTCATTTCATTCTCCGATAAATGCCAAGTACAAACAAACAAAACAAATAACAATTACAATTAAAGAAATTACACATTATATCTCTTGACTGCGTCAGAATTGATAGCTATGTCGATACATCTTCCCTCGATATCTGTTAGAAATAAAGCGCCATTGGATAACACCCTGGTCACAATAACGGCCCTAGCCAATTCGGGGAGAACTTGCCCTTTGCTTCGTCCTAATGTGGCAGGATTCATTTAAGCACCTGCTGTCCCACTTCAAATTCCTAGGACACACCTTTTTGTTATATGATCTTGCCATTCTCTTTTGATACAATTGGCCATGACATATTGCTGCCAATCTCAATCAAGCTCAAATGTTCCAATCTGGCTTTGACCCATTCATCATCGTTAATCCCAGCCTCAGCGACAATTCGGAGGGACGAAATTTCAACTTCTGCTGGTATCACTGCTTCAGTTCCGTATACCAACAAATAAGGAGTTGCACCTACTGACGTGTGAACAGTAGTGCGATAACCCAACAATGCAAATGGTAGCTTTTCATTCCATTACCTGGACCTTTCTACCATCTTTCTCAATATCTTCTTTATGTTCTTGTTGGCTGCCTACACCGCTCCATTCGCCTTAGGACGATACGAGGTGGAATTACGGTGTGTAGTATTGAACTATTGACATACTTCTTTCATCAAACTACTGATAAGATTAACACCATTGTCCATGATGATCACCTTCGGGTTCCCAAATCTACAGATGATATGGTAATGAATAAAATCGACCACCGCCTTCTTGGTTACCAACTTAAAAGTCTTAGCTTCAACCCATTTGGTGAAATAGTCGATGGTTACCAGAATGAACCTATGACCATTGGAAGCTACCGGCTCGATAGGTCCAATGACATCCATGCCCTATGCAACAAAGGGCCAAGGTACTAACATTATATGCAATTCAGTCGGGGGATAATGAATCAGATCTCCGTGTATCTAACATTGGTGGCATTTTCGCACGAAACTGATACAATCACGCTCCATAGTGAGCCAATAATATCCTGCTCAAAGAATATTCTTTTCCAAGACATATCTGCTCAGATGTGGTTCACAAACTCCAGCATGTACCTCTATCATCACTGTCGCCGTTTGACCTGTATCTATGCATCTCAACAATCCCAAATCTGGTGTTCTTTTGTATAACACTCCTCCACAGTAAAATAATCCATTTGCCAATTGCCGAATGGATCTCTTCTGATCTTTGGTGGCTTGCTCCGGGTATATCCCCCTCTTGAGGTATTCCTTGACATCATAAAACCATGGCTCGCCATCCATTTCTTCCTCTATCATATTGTAATAAGCATGCTGATCACGAACCTGAATATGCAACGGGTCAACATGAATCTTGTCTGGGTGGTGCAACATCGATGCTAAAGTGGCCAAAGCATCGACGACCTCATTATTAACTCTTGGGATGTGCCTGAACTCCACTGATTGGAATTGCTTACTCGGATCATGCAAGCATTGTCGATATGGTATGAGCTTCAAATCTTATGTTTCCCATTCACCCTGAATCTGATGCACCAGGAGGTTCGAGTCTCCCAAGACCAAGACGTCTTGGACATCCATGTCTGTAGCTAACCGTAAGCCCAAAATGCATGCCTCCTACTCATCCATGTTGTTGGTGCAATAGAAACGCACCCGAGCCATAACAGGATAATGATGTCCTGTTTCGGAGATAAGTACCACTCATATTCCAACTCCTTTTGCATTTGCAGCTCCATAAAAAAAATCTTCCATACTGGTTCCTCGTTCAATTCCAACTCATTTATATGTATCACTTCTTCATCAGGAAAATACGTCCTCAAGGGCTCGTATTCCTCGTCAACAGGATTCTCATCCAAGTGATCGGCCAATATTTGAGCTTTCATGGCCGTCCTCGTCACATAGACGGTGTCAAACTCCGTGAGTAATATTTTCCATTTTGCTAAAATCCTTGTGGGCATAGGCTTCTGGAAAATATACTTCAAGGGATCCAGGCGTGAAATAAAGTAAGTAGTGTAAGATGACAAATAATGCTTCAATTTCTGTGCCACCCAAGTTAGGGCGCAACATGTTCTCTCAAGTTGAGTGTACTTAACCTCATAGACTGTAAACTTCTTGCTGAGATAATATATGGCTTGCTCCTTCCTTCATGTGATATCATATTGCCCCAGTATGCAACCAAATGAATTCTCCAATAACGTTAGATAGAGAATCAATGGTCTTCCCGATTCAGGTGGGACCAATACAGGTGGGTTTGATAGATACCTCTTGATTTGGTCAAAGGCTTCCAGACATTCTGTCATCCATTCTACCGCAACATCTTTCTTTAGTAGCCGAAAAATAGGTTCACAAGTCGCCATGAGTTAAGCGATGAACCTGCTGATATAATTCAACCTTCCCAACAGACTCATCACTTCTACTTTGTTCTTCGGTGACGACAACTCTTGGATGGATTTGATCTTTGATGGGTCCAACTCAATGCCTCGCCGACTGATGATAAATCCCAACAACTTTCCCGATAGAACACCAAATGCACATTTGGCTGGACTGAGCATAATGTCGTACCTTCAAAGTCTTTGGAAAAATTTCCTTAGGTCTGCTATGTGGTCTTCCTGACGCTTGTATTTTATGATCACATCATCTACGTACAGCTCAATATCTTTGTGTATCATGTCATGAAACACAGTAGTCATTGCCCTCATGTACATTGCCTCGGCGTTCTTCAAGCTGAATGATATTACCCGGTAGCAATAAGTCCCCTATGGCGTAATGAAAGTCGTCTTTTCCGCATCTTCTTCATCCATCAGGATCTTGGTACCCACCATAGCAATCCACAAATTACCCGATCTCGTGTCCGGCACAATTATCGATTAAAATATGAATGTTGGGTAATGGAAAGTTATCCTTTGGGCTCGCCCTGTTTAGATTGCGGTAATCGACATATACCTTAATCTTCCCATCTTTCTTCGGCACTGGAACCACATTAGCCAACCAATCAGGATATCGAGAGACGCGAATAACTTTTGCCCGCAACTGCTTGGTTATTTCTTCTTTAATCTTCACACTCATGTATGTCTTGAACTTCCTCAATTTCTGCTTGACGGGAGGGCATGTCGGGTTAGTGGGCAATTTTTGAACCACTAGATCGATGCTTAAGCCCAGCATGTCATCATACGACTATGCGAAAACGTCTTTGAATTCAATGAGTGTTTTGATTAATTCTTCCCTGATATCTGGTCCAATGTGGATGCTTATTTTGGTTTCCCTGATATCGTCAGCATCCCTAAGTTGACGGCTTCAGTGTCATTCAAATTGGGCTTAGGTTTCTCTTCAAACTGGCTTAATTCTCTGTTTATCTCTTCAAAGGCTTCATCTTCACCGTATTTTGATTTATCATCATAATCGACCTCTTGTACAATTAGTTCGGAATCAGATTAATTTTTTAGACTAGGTTTAAGATCCGTTGTGAATGCCCTATCATTAGAACCAATATAAAGAGAACTGTTCAAAAAGAAAAAAAAACAACAAAATTAAAACAAAAATAAGAAGGCAAAACTTTCACTTTATTAAAATGCGGGATAACAAGACTTCACACTTTTGCCAAATACAAAAATAAAACAAAATCGGATTACAACCCTTGAATAATCCAGAAAACAAGAAAGAAAATCAAAGCCCACTACCAAGACTCCCTCCGGGTAGAAATATGAGTAGCCGTCCAATTGTTGATACTGGCCCTAGGCCCCACAAACTGTATATCTGCCATGTTGGAGCCTTCTCCAGCTTCTATCACGTTGACGTCGGCGAACAACTTTTCAAAACACTGATCCAGATCTCCATATGACCCAATCAATGGTCCGAGAACTTTGGGGACTGATAACCTTTTGATGCCTGATTTAATAAAGGATCTAAAGAGACGCAGAACCAGCTTGGGAAGAACCAAAACTCTCTTCTTCGATTTTTGAGCCCGTCTTACATCTGCTGTTGCAGGCTTGAAGCCTAGCCCAAAAGTATCCAAATTCTTTGGCAAAGAAACTGGCAGGACAATACCCTGCAGATCAACCCCCAAACCTTTTCCTGGTACAAACCTGTTGTTTAACATTTCTGAGGCTATCATGAAGGTGGCCGCTACGATTCTGGGATGTGGAAGGTCCTCGCCTTCAGAAATTTTATCAGTTGAGACTGCATCAAAAATCTGGTAAATCCATGGACCTTTGTCGTCATCGGTTTCTATGAATGGCACAATGGCATCACCCACAATGCATGTACCGGCATCCCCGTGCACTACTATTTCTTGCCTGTCCTACTCAAACTTCAACCTCTGATGCAATGTAGAAGGCATTACTTTGGCGGCGTAGATCCAGCGTCACCCCAATGGAAGATTGTATGATACTGCCACATCTACCACTTGGAATTCCATGGTGAATTCTACTGGACC
This sequence comes from Nicotiana noctiflora, assembly GCA_032618575.1. NCBI lineage: Eukaryota > Viridiplantae > Streptophyta > Magnoliopsida > Solanales > Solanaceae > Nicotiana > Nicotiana noctiflora. The sequence goes on from JASVEL010013619.1 coordinate 34,676, forward strand.
AATTGTCAATTCCACTATGATATCCCCCACCGTGTCAATGCCACACCCATCAAAACCTCAGACGTAGGCATTGTTCCTGTGAATTTGGTCATGATCAACCTTCAGCTTGTTCAGGGTAGTCAAAGTGCAGATGTTGGCGCTTGACCCATTATAAATCAATACTCGGCTGACCATCGAGTCTTCGCATTTCATGGTCAAGTATAGGGCTTTGTTATGTTATGTACCCTTTACTGGCAGTTCATCATCAGAAAATGTCACACGGTTCACCTCGAAGATTTTTTGCACTATCCTTTCCAAATGGTTCACTAAGATTTTGTCCGGAACATGGGCTTCGTTCAGGATTTACATCAGTCCTGGCAATGGTCTCTGGAATGGATCAAAAATGATAGTAACGAAATCTGTGATAGGGTATTTCTTCACTGCTCCACAATGGAGTAGTCTTGTGCTTTCATTTTCTTCAAAAACTCCTCAGCCTCTTCCTCCGTCACTGGCTTCTTTACCACCGCTGGGTTGGACCTTCTTAACTATATGGGAGTAAAACACCTCCTCGAACGAGTTAACCCCTGGGCCTCACATATTTCTTCTGCAACCTCTTTCCCCTTGTGCATTACCATCACTTTACTATAGCTCCATGGCACGGCTTTCTCGCTGGTTATCAGCAACTACAGTATTGGCCTGAAAACAACTGGCCCTATGCATGTTGGCTTGCTCGGTTCCCTTGCACCGTTACTTTGGACGGCTCTAGATTCTTTGCAACAATAAGCGAATTCTTCCCCATCACCACCACTGGCTTGACGTCTACCTTTTCCAACTGTACCACCTCTTTTCTACTGGTCGACTTTTCTTTTGGGTTGGCACGGATTATCATCACTGTCTGTGAGGGTTTCTTTATCTCCCCTCCTTCGTGCACAAGTTCGATCATATGGGTTTCATGGTGTGATGTCAATGGGTTATGATTGATGTTAGGTGCATCTATTGTCTGAACCTCGATCTTATTGGAGTCAATAAGATCTTGCAATAAATTCAATTTCCAGCACCTCTTAGTATCATGTCCGGCAGCCCCCGAACAATACTCACAGCTTACCGAGTGGTCCATATTTTTGGGAAGGGGTTTTGGTAATATGGGATCAACAGGACTCAACAAGCCTAACTTCTTTAATTTGTGGAACAAAGCAGTATAGGTTTCTCCCAACTCAGTGAATGTTCTCGGTCTTTGCACCTTTTCATTTCTAAAAACCTGATTCCAGCGAAAACCTGGCCCTGAAGGGTTCCTGTAGGCCCTTAGTGGTGGATAGGTGTTCTGTAGAGGTGGATACGTATTTTGTGGAGGTAGGCAGGTATTTTTGGGAGATGGCACGCGCCATTGCGGACGAGCCGGAGGTTGGGTATATGTCGGGGCCTAATGGACGGAGAAATATGGTTCTTGTGGTGGGTAGTAGGGCTGTGGATGGTGATTTGGAGTGTGTGAGTAGTTTTGGTGATGGGGGTATGGATTGGTAGTGAGGGGAAGGACCTCTCGATCTGGACCAATTACCTGCCTCTACCGTTGCGACCTCTTCTCTTCTCTTCTTCCCGAGCGTACCTACCGTGTCGCTCTGGATGGCTTGAGTAGTTGCTTTAATCACCGAATAGCTCAAGATTTTGTTGGACTTAAGTCCCTCTTCGATCATACCGCCCATTTTCACCTCCTCGTTAAAATATTTTCCAATTGATGTCACCAAATGACCAAAGTAAGTTGGCTCTAGAGTCCGCAGAAAGTAGTCCACCATTTCCCCCTCTCTCATTGGAGGATTAACCCTTGCTGCCTGCTCTGTCCAGTGGAAACCAAATTCCCGAAAGCTTTCTCCGGGCTTCTTCTCAAGTTTCAGCAATGTAAGACGGTCAATGACGATCTCAAGGTTGTACTAAAAATGACCTGCAAATGCTTGTGCTAGATCGTCCCAAGTGTACCACCTGCTCGGATCCTATCTTGTGTACCATTCCAGCGCAGACCCGCTCAGACCCGCTCAGACTTTGCCCAAAGTAAGCTATCAACAGCTCATTGTTACCACCTACTCCTCTCATCTTGCTGCAAAAACCTCGCAGATGTGCCATTGGATCGCCATGCCCTTCGTATAGATCAATCTTGGGCATCTTGAACCCTGCCAGTAATTGAACGTCTGGGAAAGGGCACATGTCCTTGTAGGTCACGCTGACCTGGTTGCTTAACTCGTGCATGTTCCTGAAGGACTGCTCCAGGCTTTTAAATTTTTGGAGCGCTTCGTCCTGCTCTAGGCTCTTAGCCGTCTTTTCAATCTCTGCTGGGACCTCAAAGTGGGGATTATAGGCATGTGGCTCGGGTGCTTTGAGTGTCGGTTCAGAGGGTAATATTGGTTATTGTGAGCCTAAAACTGCGTCTCGCTAGAAGACCTTTGTAGCATGGCTGGTGGGGGTGTCACAAAAAAGGGAACATTTGGTGGGGGAAGGTTTTGATTGGGTGGTGGAGCTTGGGGATCATATGGATTTCTTCCCTGGTAGTAGTGGTGACTTGGGAAGCTTTTCAAAGGGTCGTAGGGAGGGTATTCCTGCGTGTGTCCTGGTGGGAGAGTATGAATAATGGGTGGTTCGGGCCCTTTCTGTACCCTAGCCAAGGCTAGCTGCATTTCATTCATCTCTAGTCTCATGTTTTCCATTTTTTCCATTGCCTCCTTCAGCGTCTGACTTTCCGTCTTTTCCTCCTCAACACTGTTTTCTGAGTTAGTCATGCTTTTTGGTATGAGACCTTTAGATCTTGTTTGATAATGCTATGGTGCCAGTACGTTCTAACAACTAACTGTTTGAAATTGGAATAACAACAAACTTGCCAGTGTTAGAGTTTTAACACATATTGTAATTGCACATAGGGGGATGCAATGTTCCTAGGCAGTTCAACCATTTCTAACATGTTCTCTGATCGTATGCATCATCCCGACTTATTTTATTTGTGTCCTTTTCGAGTATTCCTGAAACCCTATTTCTTTTCTTTTTTTCTTTTTTTTTTCTTTTCTTCTTACTTTTTTCTCCTTTTTAGTGATGGTCGAATCTTATGGGGATTGCCTATGTATCATGTCCCCGCATAAATCAGATCATGTGTAGTTCTCTCCAATAGAACTGAATTTGAAAATACGACTTTTTTTTAAAATAAATCAAATTAAAAAAATATTCCTCTTTTTTATTTTCCCAAAATTTCGGCAGAGTTTCGACACTACTTAGGCATTGGTTTAAAAAAAAGTAGTTATCGCTACACCCGACTTTTTTTTCCTCATAATTTTCCAATATTCTCGATTTTCATAAGCCGGTCAACATGCAAGTCTGAAGCAAATAAATGCGTAAAACAAACAGGATGCAGCAGGATGGTCCTTTTTATTTGAGGTTACCTGTCCTAGACGGACCCAACCCCTGTGTTGAGTCCCCTAAATCAAATGTAACATGATGCAAATAAGCGTTCCTACTAGGGATCCGATATGAAGTGAACTTATTCTAAGTTTTAACTTGGGTTTATTGTTCTAGACCTGGCTTCCCCAAGCGGACAACTCGAGCCGAGGATGGGAGCTGTGTACCGGTAACCAAAAGGCCATCCGATTATGCAACTCCTCTGAATACTCGTTCTATTTTTGGAGATATGACACTAACAAAAAGAAGTCACGACCAGCGTGCACTCCTCAGGAGAGAGAAGAGAGGGGTTTCTGTCACGCCCCAAATCGAAGGACATGACCGGCGCCTGACCGGGTTGCCCCAATCAAGCGGACCTGGGTTCCTTCCATTCCCACGCGTTACCCCTGTATTGATTGTTTCCCATTAACCAACTATCTTACTAACCCTGAACGATTTCACATTAAACAAATAAAACCATACGAGTGATTCATTAACAAGTTTGCGGTTTTTTACAACGCCCGACATAACATAATGTATACATAATACTGGAGTCCCACAGTTTACATGTCTATGGAGCCTCTAGGATACAAAAAGAGGAATACAACACTTGTCGGTAACAAGGCTCCGGCTATACCTTACAAAACCAAAATGAAATCTAAACCGAGTGGCATGAACCACACAAGGCCCCGAGGAAGAAAGGGGCTCACCAAAACGGGCGGTGGAAGGAGAAGGATACTACTGCCGATGAGCTGAAGTGCCTGCTACTGATCCACCTACAATCATGACACGAATGTAGCGCCCCCGGCAAAAGGGACGTCAGTACACTTGAATTGTACTTGGTATGTATGGACAAACTTTGTCCCAAGTAAACTCAAGCCACATAATCATGTTCAACAATTTACCACAATCAAAGTGTTTCAAATTCCTTCCACAATAAGCCAAATATGCCATCACAATGGTTGTTCCCAATTCTTTACCAATCTCAATTACCTTTTTATCTTTCAATTCATATTTCATACCACACCACACGTAGTTCAACATCAATCGAATGCTCAACAAGGAAATCAAAGAATTACGTACAATTTCTCAATTTGACACATGCCAAAACAATTCGCACACATTTGGGCGATTTTACAAGAATCAAAATTAGCCACCCGGTGATGAGTTTTCTTCCGTTAACTTCCTACTTTATGCTTACCCAAGCTATCTTACTCTTGCCAACCTTGTTCTTGAAGACTCTTACTTCTACTTACTTCTTTTTACTAAAAATCAAGTTCAATAATCATGCATGAGCGTAAAATTCCATTTTCAAAAGCTATTATATGCAAACCTCTCTTTACTCAATTTAAAACTGAAAATCAAAGAAAATAGTTAGGGTTTTTACCTTGAAAAGATTGGGGAAGTTGAATCCTTGCCCTAGGATCCCTTGGAATTAAGTGGTTGGAACAATCTTTGAAGATGAAAGATTTCTCTCTCTAAAAACCCTCTCTTCTCTCTCTAATTTTGGTAAGATGATATGAGAAAATGAAGGGGAAAGGTGTTATATTAAAGAAGAGATCGGGTCAAAATGTTACAAAATCTGGGCCGGGGTCAATTATGCAGTGCACTATGCGACCGCAGAATCAACATGCGGTCCGTATAGTGATCGCAGAATTGCCCCAAATTTACACAGGTTCTCTTAAGGAATGCGGCCAGAATGCGGTCCGCATGCGTGATATACGGTCGCAAAATGCACCGCAGATTCATTATGTGATCGCATATCGACCGCATTTTTTACATGATTTTGGGAAGCCTTCTCGTAAGCTTTGCGGCAAGAATGCGGTCCGCATAACAGGTTTGCGGTCGCATTCTTGACCGCATATTTGACACTTTTCTGGAAAACTTTATTCTCTCTACGCATTCCTAACACATTATTCGGACCATGACACCACAGCTACTAGGTTTTATGCACAAAAATTTTACGGGGCCTTACATCCTCCCCCCTTAAGATCATTCGTCCTCGAATGAGGATTTGAAAATGAGTTGGCTTTGAAAGACATGCTATGCAAACTATCAAAATTTTAACTAACTCTTATATTTTAGAAAAATTTCGCCAGAGTTTCCTTTGTATTATGGACATATCCACCTGTCAGAGGGCCCCGAAACACATTACCAAACAACAATACACAAATACAACACTTTCCACAACTGGTATACACTTTCTTACTTCAACGAATGCACATGTTCTATCACATTGTTACAATTGCACATAATGAGTTCTTACCTTGTTTAACCATCTTAATACACTATGTACACACAAACAAACCATTACCAATCTACACTTACTATTAGTTGCTTATTTAACACATAAATCTCGTTACAAAACGAAGGAAACTTTACTAATACTAAGAGAGAAACAACTTGAACAAGATGACAGTTACTAGGAGTAGAAGGGTCACCTAATTTCTTCTAGGCTTGATCAAACAAATGGGGGTACTTTTCCTTCATCTCTTTTTCTGCTTCCCATGTGGCCTCCTCAACTTGTTGACTTCGCCACAATACTTTAATAGAGGCAACTTCCTTATTTCTCAACTTACGGACTTGCCTATCAAGAATGGCAACTGGAACTTCTTCATATGACAAATCTTCATTAACCTCTATAGCTTCGACTGGCATGATGGTGGATGGATCTCCAATCACTTTCTTCAACATGGACACATGGAATACGGGGTGCACTGATGACATCTCAGGAGGCAACTCTAGCCTATAAGCAACTTGACCAATCCTTTGAACGATCCGATAATGCCCGACATACCTAGGACTCAATTTACCTTTCTTTCCAAATCGCATGACTCCCTTCATAGGAGATACCCTCAAGAACACCCAATCATCAACTTGAAACTCCAAATCCCTTCGGCGAACGTCTGCATAGGATTTTTGACGACTCTGTGCTGTTTTCATTCTCTCCTGAATAACCTTGACCTTTTCCATAGCTTCGTACACCATATCCTGGCCCTAGCAATTCCGCTTCACCTACCTCAAACCACCCGATTGGCGACCTACATCTTCTCCCGTACAATGCCTCAAATGGGGCCATCCGAATGCTAGCATGATAGCTATTATTGTAAGCAAATTCTATCAGTGGCAAGTGTTCATCCCAATTACCTTTAAAATCTAAGACACAAGCCCGCAACATATCTTCGAGCGTCTGAATGGTCCGCTCGGCCTGACCATCGGTCTGTGGATGGAAAGTTGTGCTGAGATTCACCTGAGTTCCCAAACCTTGCTGAAACTTCTTCCAAAAGTTAGCTGTGAACTGAGCCCCGCGATCTGAGATGATAGAAAGTGGAGTGCCATGAAGTTTTACTATCTCCTTGATGTACAATCTTGCATATTGCTCCGCGGTATCGGTGGACTTGACAGGCAGGAAGTGAGCTGATTTGGTGAGTCGATCTACTATCACCCATATTGAATCAAACTTACGCTGAGTGCGAGGTAACCCCACCACGAAATCCATATTGATCATCTCCCATTTCCACCTTGGTATTTCTATAAGTTGAGTTAATCCACCGGGCCGTTGATGCTCGGCCTTCACTTGTTGACAGTTCGGACATCTAGCTACAAAGCTTGCCACATCCCTTTTCATACCGTTCCACCAATAAACCTCCTTAAGGTCATGATACATTTTCGTGGAACCTGGGTGTACCGAATACCTGGAAATATGAGCCTCTGCCATCACTCTTTCCCGAAGCTCGTCCACATCCGGAACACATAGCCTATCTTGACACCGCAATACACCATCTTCGCTGCCGAGTACAAATGTTGAGGTCTTGTCATTCATGACTGCTTCCTTCACCCGAACCAATGCTGGATCTATGAACTGTTTTTCCTTGATTTCCGCGACCAATGATGATTCTGCTCCATTATGCACCAAAACATTCCCCTCGTCTGACGCCGGGATACGAACCCCCAAACTAGCTAATTGGTAAACCTCCCGAGCCAGGGGTCTCTGATCCACACCCAAATGAGCCAAACTACCCGTGGATTTTCGACTAAGAGCGTCGGCTACCACATTTGCCTTCCCTAGATGGTACAATATGTTCATCATAGACTTTGAGCAATTCTAACCACCGCCGCTGTCTCAGATTTAGCTCCTTCTGCTTGAACAAATACTAGAGGCTCTTGTGGTCTGAAAACACATCTACATGAACCCCATAAAGATAGTGTCGCCATATTTTCAAAGCAAACACAACAGCTGCAAGTTCCAAATCATGTGTCGGATAATTCTTCTCGTGATTTTTGAGTTGCCTGGAAGCATAAGCTATGACCTTTCCGTGTTGCATCAATACACACCCCAAACCGACTCTGGAGGCATCACAATAAACCACAAATCCCTCTGTGCCTTCTGGCAAGGCCAATACCTGGTGCCGAGGTCAATCTTGACTTCAATTCCTGGAAACTTTTCTCACATGCTTCGGACCACTGGAACTTAACTGCCTTCTGCGTCGGTTTTGTCAATGGGGAAGCGAGGGTTGAGAATCCCTCTACAAACCTCCGATAGTACCCTGCCAAACCCAAGAAGCTACGAATCTCTGTCGGGGTCGTGGGTTTAGGCCAATCTTTCACTGCCGCAATCTTCTGAGGATCCACCTGAATTCCCTCACTTGAAATAACATGCCCTAGAAAGGCTACGGACTCCAACCAAAACTCACATTTTGAGAACTTGGCATACAATTGATGCTGAAGAAGGGTCTGCAATGTTGCTCTGAGGTGAACTGCATGATCTTCCCTGCTCCGAGAGTAGATGAGGATGTCGTAAATGAATACAATCACAAAGGAATCTAGGAATGGCTTGAATACCCGATTCATAAGGTCCATGAAAGCTGTTGGGGCATTGGTTAGCCCAAAAGACATGACCAAAAACTCGAAGTGACCATAACGAGTTCTGAAAGCGGTCTTAGGAATATCCTGCTCCCTGATCTTCAACTGGTGATACCCAGACCGTAAATCAATCTTTGAGAAGAACTTCGCTCCCTGCAATTGGTCAAACGGATCATCCACTCGAGGCAAAGGATATTTATTCTTGATGGTGACTTTGTTGAGCTGCCGATAATCAATACACATTCGAAGTGACCCATCCTTCTTTCTGACAAAGAGAACCGGAGCACCCCACGGCGACACACTCGGTCGTATGAACCCTTTCTCTAATAAATCCCTCAGTTGCTCCTTTAACTCCCTTAACTCTGCTGGCGCCATTATGTATGGTAGAATGGATATTGGCTGAGTATCTGGCAATACATCGATCCCAAAAAAAATCTCCCTATCCGGCGGGATGCCTGGAAGCTCATCTGGAAACACTTCGGGAAATTCATTCACAATTGGCACGGACTCGAGGGTAGGCACCTCTGAGGTGGTGTCCGTTACCCGAACCAGGTGATAGATACACCCTTTCTTAATCATCTTCGAAGCCTTAAGGTAGGAAATAAACTTACCCCTTGGCACTACACCATTTCCTCTCCATTCAATAACTGGCTCGTTAGGGAACTCGAGCCTCATAACTCTCGTCCGACAGTCAAGCTTGGCAAAGCATGAATATAGCCAATCCATCCCCATAATTACATCAAAATCAACCATCCCAAGCTCAATAAGATCGGCTGTGGTAACATGACCACTCACCGTGACAACACAATTTCTATAGACTCGTGAGGCTGTAATAGAATCACCAACCGGAGTCGACACAGAGAACGGCTCATGAAGCTATTCGGGTTCTATCCCAAAACTTGAAGCAATGAATGGAGTAACATAAGACAAGGAGGACCCTGGATCAATAAGGGCATAGCAATCGATAGTCTGAACAGACAGGATACCTGTAACAACATCTGGAGAAGCCTCGGCATTTTGGCGGCCACTCAATGCATAGAATCGGCTAGGTCCACCCTACCATGAGATCCACCCCTACCTGCACCATGCCCTGCTGGAGTTGGAGGACGCAGTGATGATGTAGCAACTGAAGAACTGGATGACTGACAGATCCCCTACCCATAACCTGACTGGGCGCACGGTAGTCCCGCTGGATGTGACCTCTCACCCTGCACCTAAAGTATATCAGGATATCTAGATAGCAAGTCTCTATATGAAATCTCCCACACTCGGGGCATATGGTCATCCCCTGTTGTTGAGACCTCACTCCTGGATGACCGGACTGATGGGTCCCCCTGCTATCTAAACTTGGCCTCGAATGACTACTCTGCTGATAACTGTGCACAGATGGCAGTGCACTCACGGATGGCCCTGAGGACCCCTTCCCTGGAAGTGATCTCCCTGAACGACCCATTGACCGGGCCCTGTTGCTACTTTCTCTTTCTGCACGAATCTTCAATTTCCTGGCCTCTGTGGCCTGAGCAAACCCCACAATCCTCCCATAGTTCATGTCTGAGTGCAAAGCTGCCGTGGCGGCCTCATTCACTACCAAAGGGCTAAGGCCCTGAACAAACCGTCGAACCCGGGCATCCATGGTCGACACTAAATGAGGAGCGTACTTGGACAACCTTACGAACTCCATGTGATACTCCCAAACACTCATACTGCCCTGTTTGAGGACCTCGAACTCCGTGGCACGGGCTACCATCACCTCGGCAGGCAAGAAGTGGTCCATAAATGCATCTACAAACTCGTCCCATCTGGCCGGAGGGCTCCCTTCTTCACGGGAATCCTCCCACATTTCGAACCATGAACGTGCCGCTCCCTTCAGCCTGTAAGAGGCTAACTCTACTCCCTCTATATCTGTAGCCTTCATCACTCTGAGGGTCTTGTATATCTCATCAAGGAAGTCTTGTGGGTCAGCCTTCTGGATCGGTACCTGAAAATTCTGGAGGGGCCAATCGCAAGAACTGGTGGACTCTGGAGCCAAAGGAATCTCCCTGTCCGCTGGAGGATGCAGGGGCATCATGGGATCTCTGGGCCTGGGCGGCTACTAACTGAGTTAACATATGAATGGCTCCCCTAAGATCTTCATTAGAGATACCGAAACCCGAAGCGGGAACTGTATCTGAGTCAGGAACACTGGCAGGAGGAATGGTGGCATCCTCTGCCGCAGCGCTGGAATAGGGACACTTGGGTTTTGAACAGATGGGCCAGGCAAATTCGGGACTGGTGGGTCATTCTCTCCCTCGGCATCGGGTACATGATTAACAGCCGAACTTGGGCCGGCATTGGCCCTAAGGCCGAGCCTAGCCTTCTTCTTAGGTGCCATATTCTGAAAATTTGGGAACAAGGCGCGAATTAGACACAGATATCTCCACATTGCACTTTACCGCACGATATAGATTAACAAAGAAATAGGTAAATTCCTAAATGCCCGTGTAGCCCCCTACTTATATGATGTGGTCGACAACACACCTATAAGAAGGGCACTACTAGACACGGCTCCGAGACATCCTAGGACACTTTAAAACCTTAGGCTCTGATACCAAGTTTGTCACGCCCCAAATCGAAGGACATGACCGGCGCCTGACCGGGTTGCCCCAGTCAAGCGGACCTGGGTGCCTTTCATTCCCACGCGTTACCCCTGTATTGATTGTTTCCCATTAACCAACTATCTTACTAACCATGAATGATTTCACATTAAACAAATAAAACCATACGAGTGATTCATTAACAAGTTTGCAGTTTTTACAACGCCCGACATACATAATATATATACATAAGACCGGAATCCCACAGTTTACATGTCTATGGAGCCTCTAGGATACAAAAAGGGGAGTACAATACTTGCCGGTAACAAGGCTCCGGCTATACCTTACAAAACCAAAATGAAATCTAAACCGAAGTGGCATGAACCACACACAAGGCCCCGAGGAAGAAAAAGGGGCTCACCAAAACGGGCAGTGGAAGGAGAAGGATACTACTGCCGATGTGCTGAAGTGCCTGCTACAGATCCACCTACAATCATAACACGAATGTAGCGTCCCCGGCAAAAGGGACGTCAGTACACTTGAATTGTATTGGTATGTATGGACAAACTTTGTCCCAAGTAAACTCAAGCCATTAAATTACATTAAAACTAATCAAGCCAACCAACCATGTTTTCCACCTTTTACTCATTTCAGATAAGCCTCAACATAAGAACATTCAAGGTCAACAAATAGAACAACAACCAATCAACAACATAAATTGCAAGTAGTCAAACATAGGGGCAATCAGTGCCCCCCAGGTTGCAAACTCTCCCGCTGTCTCCTTTCACAATTTCACATCATTGATTTTTGTATCAATTTTCAATAGCGATTTCGATCGCTTTCCATCCTTATTGCCCCTGACCACCCTTATTACCTCGGCCACCCTTATCACCCCAACCCACACCTTATTTCCCCACGTTGCGGCGCGCAACACGACCCCGCCTTACAGTTGAAAACACAACAATTTCAAACAACAGATAAGGTACTACACACAATTTCAACAAGTTCAAATAAGCAACTTACACATTGGTTCATGTTCTCAATTACTTCTCAAGCCAATATCAAAACCAAGTTACAAGTATTCCAAAATCGAGAAAGCCCACATAATCATGTTCAACAATTTACCACAATCAAAGTGTTTCAAATTCCTTCCACAATAAGCCAAATATGCCATCACAATGGTTGTTCCCAATTCTTTACCAATCTCAATTACCTTTTTATCTTTCAATTCATATTTCATACCACACCACACGTAGTTCAACATCAATCGAATGCTCAACAAGGAAATCAAAGAATTACGTACAATTTCTCAATTTGACACATGCCAAAACAATTCGCACACATTTGGGCGATTTTACAAGAATCAAAATTAGCCATACATACATGGTGATGAGTTTTCTTCCGTTAACTTCCTACTTTATGCTTACCCAAGCTATCTTACTCTTGCCAACCTTGTTCTTGAAGACTCTTACTTCTACTCACTTCTTTTTACTAAAAATCAAGTTCAATAATCATGCATGAGCGTAAAATTCCATTTTCAAAAGCTATTATATGCAAACCTCTCTTTACTCAATTTAAAACTGAAAATCAAAGAAAATAGTTAGGGTTTTTACCTTGAAAAGATTGGGAAGTTGAATCCTTGCCCTAGGATCCCTTGGAATTAAGTGGTTGGAACAATCTTTGAAGATGAAAGATTTCTCTCTCTAAAAACCCTCTCTTCTCTCTCTAATTTTGGTAAGATGATATGAGAAAATGAAGGGGAAAGGTGTTATATTAAAGAAGAGATCGGGTCAAAATGTTACAAAATCTGGGCCGGGGTCAATTATGCGGTGCACTATGCGACCGCAGAATCAACATGCGGTCCGCATAGTGACCGCAGAATTTCCCCAAATTTACACAGGTTCTCTTAAGGAATGCGGCCAGAATGCGGTCCGCATGCGTGATATGCGGTCGCAAAATGCACCGCAGATTCATTATGCGATCGCATATCGACCGCATTTTTGACATGATTTTGGGAAGCCTTCTCGTAAGCTTTGCGGCAAGAATGCGGTCCGCATAACAGGTTTGCGGTCGCATTCTTGACCGCATATTTGACACTTTTCTGGAAAACTCTATTCTCTCTACGCATTCCTAACACATTATTCGGACCATGACACCATAGCTACTAGGTTTTATGCACAAAAATTTTACGGGGCCTTACAGTTTCGGCACAGTTTATATATACAGTTCAAATAATATCAAAGCGGTAAAGCATCATTTTGCACATTTAATACCAATCAAGTAATAAAATCAGACAATAAATAAAGCCAAATACAACAATTATTCTAAGCTCGAATTGCTAATCCTGAACCAGTGGTTCTGGGTTTTTTGGTCCCCAGCAGAGTCGCCAGAGCTGTCATACCTCCTTTTTACCGCTATTGCACCCCGCGAAGGGATGTAGTAAAAGGAGTTTTTTCCGATTAAAAGACAATCAAAACGAGATTTATTTATTTAATTCAGAGTCATCACATGGGAGATTTATGGTGTCCCAAGTCACCGGTTGAATCCCGAATAGAGGAAAAAATGACTTTGTATTACAGTCCACGAACCAGATATCCATATAAGGAATTCTGTTAATCCGGGAGAACGTGTTACGCATTCCCTAGTTCCGTGGTTCTAGCATGGTCGCTCAACTGTCACATTTGGCTTATTTATCTGATTTTAACAATTGCGAGCTTATATGCAAGTTTAAAACTCTTTACCGCTTTTGTTATTAATACTATTATTATTATTTTAACAAAGAATTACAATGTTGTGAAAACATATCTCGAACTACGTCACATCAATGTACCTGTGGTTATCGACACATTTTGACTCCGTTGAGATTTGGATTTGAGTCACATAAATGTGCACCCAAGTTTAAGAAAGTAATGTTATTGAAAATACGCGTCTAAAGAAACTAACGCGTTGTTATTTTGGGAAGCGGCCGTGAAATTCTCTAAGTGGCCGATCCCGAGTTCTAAGTAATTAATATATACATTTGTGAGGGCCCTGCAATCTATGCATTTCACTAGGCGAGGCTCATCTCGTTTATTTAAAAAAAAGGACAATCCTAAAGTGATTACATTTTTTCTATTAAGTTCGTCTCTAAAATAAAAGAGAAAATGTCCTAATTTATTACATGTTTATAAGCTCGGGCCTCTTATTAGTTATTGGATTAATGTGAACGGAAATTACACTCGAGCTTGCATAAAGGAGATTGTTTCGTGCCTTATTCTACAAGCGAATATTACTAAAGCTGAAATTATAAATAGCATGTGTCACACCTCCCTTTTTACTACCCTAAACATGCGTAAGGTGTATAAATACACTTGTAGGGTATACCCCGACGTTCAATTACCCTGAGACGGATAAAATAACGTAAGGGAAGGAGTTTTTTCCAATTTAAGGACAATCGGTTCGGGATACATTTAGAGATTAATCAGAGTCGCCACTTGGGAATAACAATGGTGTCCCAAGTCACCGGTTAATCCCGAATCCGAGGAATTTTGACTCTTAAAATGTCTGCGAAGCAGAGGTCCGGATAAGGAACTCTGTTAACCCGGGAGAAGGTGTTAGGCACTCCCGGATTCCGTGGTTTTAGCACGGTCGCTCCACTGTCGTTCTTGACTTTTGTTTGACTCATTCATAGATTTTAACAACATAATATGCTTTTACGTTAAATATCATTTTTAGGAATTTGCGGTATCGCAAAAACACGCCTCAAGTCATACCGCAACCAGTACGCCTATGACTTTTGGTGTATTTCGGCTTTACCGAGATTTGGATTTGAGTCGCACCAAGTGCACACTCGTTCATAGGAAGGTATATTAAAATTGTGCCCTAAAGTAACATCTATCGGCTTTTAAATCTTTTGGGAGAAGCTATGGAATTGGCTATTAGCTTTCCCGAGTCTATTTGCGTTCATATCATTACTAAAGGGGGCCCCGGTGTTATTCGGGCGAGGCTCGTCCCAATTTTTATTAAAGGTTTCAATACTTGTATTTGACTACATTTTCTATACTTGTTCTTTCCTTAATCGTATTACTAACACTATAATAATCCAGGCCCGTCGAATTCTTATTACTTATTGGGCCTGGTCTTCTTTTCGTTTCGCTTAGCATGGATCAGCATTGGTCCAGGCCTTTAAAGCCCAGGCAGTTTTCAGGTTGTTTTGGGCTTAAGCTTGCTGACCTTATTAACTTCACATTGTAGTTCAAAGATAGTTTGCATATTGAGCCAAAAAATATAATGACATAACGATAAGTGCAAAGAACTATAAAACACTAATCAACTAGATTTAAGAATCGAAATCAGATGGATTTTATTCATTGAAAAATAGAGCTATTGTACAGGAAATTCTATAGTTACAACTAATTAGGAGAACTAAATTAACATGCTACTTTTATCCGCACCTCTGTTGATCTAATTGTTAGTCATATTGCCAGATTATTACACTAAGGAAAGTTGCACAATGTTCATTACTAGAGTTATGCTAACTTGCTCTTATGGCATTATCTAGTTGTAAATGAATTATTATACTTCCTAATCATTATTCTCTTTTTGACCACTCACCTCCAGATTCAGACCCTTAATAATTAATTAAACTGTACAAGTAGAACTTAGACAACCCAGTTATTTAATTGCAATAATCCCGAGCATCTAAGTAATTCAACACACTTATACTACTGATTTACCAAGACTTTAACACTTCATCGTGAATGACTCAATGTTTGATCCAATGTTTCCGATTTTAAAGTTCCTCTACACTTGAATGACTCCTAATGTATGAGTATGATTTATGAATCTATTGTTGGTGAGTGATTACCAATTCTGAAACCATTATTAGTTAACTTATGTTTTAATGTTATTACCTAATTAACTAGGTGAGGTGTTACTTGCTTCTACTACTATACTACTGCTGTTACTATTACATTGTCTCCGTGTCTGTTTCTTCTTTGCTACTATCTACTACAACCAAACAAATTACAGCATTGAACTACAACTATAAAACAATGATGAAATTAAACTTGAATCTTCATTTTATTTCATCAAAGGCGCCAATACAGCATCATTCATAAAGAAGTGTACCTGATTCAGCAAAAGACCCAATGAGTTCTAGGGGGAGAGGAGCAAGTAAGAATAATAGATTTCGAACAAGGCAATGCAACAGTAGAGTGAAGATCCAAATGGGTAGAACAACACAGCAACACAGCAACAAGGAAACCCAGAGATTAACGAGCTAATGAACCCAGCAATCAGCAAAAATCAGTAGACTCTCACTCGAAAATACCAGAAAATCTTATTACTCTATTGCTATTTTTATCTCTCAATGCTTTTGTATGAATTTCAGCTTAAGTGTTTTCAGATTCTTCTCCAATGGAACCCCAAATATTAGCTCAGATTGTTATCCAGTGGAATCCCCTTTTCAGCCCCTTTTAGGAGATATTTATAGCTAACCTTTTAGGGCTGAATACTTGGGGAGGAAGTATGGGATTAATCCCACTTCCCCCCTCCTAAAATTATCCATTCTACACTTAAGTCCCATTTTCAGTTACCAAAACCCTTCCAGCATGTGCTGGAAGGTTCCAAAAGATTCCTTTTAGGGCCTTTTTACTAGTATGACCTTAGGGGTTAAAGATTTTTACAGATTTCCCATTTTTAGGAGACCATTATACCCTTAAATCTCTGCAAAATTGCAGAAATCAGGAGTATGAATGTCCCTATTACCCTCCTAAGTTCTTACTAGTTACTATTTTACCTTTTTAATACCCAATTATGCCCCTAAGGGCACTGCTGATTTACTAGCTTGCCTAGGGCAGATTTTCAGCTTGTTTTGAACTATTTAACTAATAGCCAGCCCTAGCACTAGTATTTAAGAGCTGGCCAGTTTCATTTTTAAGAACTATTTCAAATTTAGCCATTTTTAAGTTAATTCCAGTCAATTAAGACCCATTTATTCCTAATTAAAGCTACTTGCAGGCATAGCCTCTTTTATTGTTATGATTAACCTATTTAAAAGTTAGCCAGTCTCAAGTTGAGACTTAGCTTGGGCTATTAAAGCCATATACTGAACAGCTAGGCCCAAAACCTTTACAGGTTTGGCCATTTTGCTGTTCAGGGCTCAATATAGAGCCTGGGCTAGTCTGCATTTGCAGACATAGCCCCTTTGCACAACCAGCCACTGTTTATCAGTGAGCTGTGTGTTAGGGCTCACAGAATTGGTCAACCTTTTGCAAGGTTAACCATTCTTAGGCCAATTATTAAATTTATAACCTAATTATGATCATTTTCAGTTTATACCTATTTAAAAACTAACCACTTTCATGGAACCTAATGCTAACAGCTATAACTAATCCACCTAAGGTCTAGATGATCAATCAAACATTCATAAGAAGCCAAATCTAGCAAAACTTAAGCATTCTTAACATGAATTGCACACGGAAACACATATGATCTAAGAAGCATGCATTAACCAACTCAAATTCAGAGGGAACAGTAGATATGGTTGAATTTTAGTCAACTAACTCATCCTATCAGATTGTATGTGATGCAGTGTGAATTTGTGTCAATTCATACCTAGTTATTACTAATTCCAATCATATGAAAGTTTGATCAATTTTAGATCCTTTAGAATTCATGGCACAGTTACACATATAAGCACATGCTTTTATAGAGATGACAATTAGGATCCAATTTCAAACTCTAAACCTAGAATCATGATAACCCAATGAAACAGGAAAAGTATGAAACTAAAGCCAGACATGTGAAGAATCCTAGTCATGCTCTCAATATGAATCAGGAACTAGCAGCCAATAAGTCAGACAAAGCATCATAACAGGACCTCAACATAACAGGCTAAAGATGAGCCAACTAAGAAGCTTCAAGACTAATTATCATAGCAACTTGCACAAAGATATGAAATAAACTATGGAATGATGGGAAGGTAATCAACCAGAACCAAATCATGGACAAGTGCATGGCAGATAAGATAAAAAATGAAGGAAAGAAGAGCATGGAGATGAAGAAAAGAAGGATGTGTAGAAACAGTAGAAAAACTAGACCATGAAAGCCAGAAAGAAACCCAGTTCTATGAATCATTACAGTCAAAGGCAACAAGAGTAGTTAAAATGACACAGAAAGGCTGAACTTCTCAATATAAAAGTGAAAAGCCATGTGATCAAAACAAGGCACATAAAAGATAAAATCCTATCACTAAAAGGGCCAAAAGAACACAGGGACACATAGGAGATGAACAAGCTAAGGAATCAGGGTGGCCACAGAGAAATAAACAAGGACTCACAGCATGAGAAGATAAGCAGAAGGGTCCTAGACTAGCATGAGAAGCACAGGATTGAGATAACAAGAGATAAAAATCATAAAATCAACATAACCCTATGACTAACATGTTCAAAGAAATTTGAGATAAGAAAAGAGTCACCAAAAGAGAGCCAAGAATAGCCTTACAACTAACATATGAAATGCAAATCAATCAGAACATGCAAGGCATCATGAAGAGAAAAGCAATCATGCTTGTTGAACACTAACGGATCAATAACCCCAATACCAAAAAGATGAAGAAGAAAATATAGATTCTTAAACTCAGAAGAAGCAGAATATACATAGAATTCTAGTGATAAACAATCAAACACTGGATAATAGAAAGATGATTATAAACCCTAATACTAAACAGGATCTTGAAAGAACAGGTTAAAGCATACGAAATCAAGCAAATAAGGCATGAAACAAAGAAGAAACTAAGGTAATAATCTACGTCTATTGGAGAAGCATGCAAAGCAAATAATGACGAACAGAAACAAACAAGCATTCATAAACATGTCTATCAAACAAAATACACAAAATCAAACAAAAGAAAACAGACAAAAAGGATCAGGGACTTAGCTTGCGGGGCTGGTCCCCCGAGCTTCCTATTCTTTTTTTTTTCTCCTTTTTATTCTCTAAGACTCTCCTAGGCCTTCTTTTTGTTTCTCTTTTTTCTTTATTCTTTTCCAGATTTTTCAATCTTTTCTGATTCTTCTTTCAGGCCTAAAGACGAGGCCTTTTTTGATTTTAACTTGAAGAGAGGTGTTTGGGTGAGGGTAAAGATGAGGTCTTGATTGAGAGTTGAACTTGGGGTCGCCGGAGTTAGGGTTCCGACGACCTTCTTCGGGATATTCGAGGCGTTCCGGTTTGATTCGAGGGTGAAGGTTAGTACGGTTGAGTAGATCTCATGAAAAGGAGTCGAATGGTATTGGTTTCAGGCGGTGGTTCATTGTTTGGGCGGTCACCGGTGTAACTCCGGTGACCGGGATTTATGGAGACGAGGTGTTTTTACGATTTTCCTCTGGAGTGAAGAAGAAGAGAAGAAGATATGAAGAATGAAAGGATATTGAAAGGCCGGCGACCACCGTGGAGGGTGGTGGCCGCCATGGCCGCCTAGGGTTTTCTGATGAAGACGAGAGAGAGAAGAGAGGGGTGAGGGGCGGTGTAAGGCCCCGTAAAATTTTTGTGCATAAAACCTAGTAGATGTGGTGTCATGGTCCGAATGATGTGTTAGGAATGCGTAGAATTCTTCGCGGCGAGCTTGCTCGCCGCGGTTCGGACCCTTGGTAGTGATTTAAGTTTCAAAAATGTAGAGAAATAATTTTTCCGAAAAAGTGTCAAATGTGCGGTCAAGAATGTGACCGCAAACCTGACATGCGGACCGCATTTTGACCGCAAATCGTTCCCAGAGAGTTGCCCAAATCCGTGTCAAATGTGCGGTCGAAATTGCGATCGCATAGTGAATCTGCGGTCCAATTTGCGACCGCAGATCAGGAATGCGGACCGCATAATGGCCGCATTTCGTAGCAGAGCTGGAGTAATTTTTGAGGCCATTTTGCGGTCACTTTGCGGACCGCATGTGTGTTCTGCGGTCGCATAGTGACCGCATATTTGACCCCGGCCCAGATTTTGTAACATTTTGACCCGATCTCTTCTTTAATATAACACACCTCTTCTTCATTTTTATCATATCATCTCACCAAAAATTAGAGAGAGAAGAGAGGGTTTTTAGAGAGAGAAGTTCTTCATCTTGAAAGATTGTTTCAACTACTTAATTCCAAGGGATTCTAGGGCAAGGATTCAACTTCCCCAATATTTTCAAGGTAAAAACCCTAACTATTTTCTTTGATTTTCAGTTTTAATTGGGTAAAGAGAGGTTTGCATATAATAGCTTTTAAAAATAGAATTTTTACACTCATGCATGATTATTGAACTTGATTTCTAGTAAAAAGAAGTGAGTAGAAGTAAGAGTCTTCAAGAACAAGGTTGGCAAGAGTAAGATAGCTTGGGTAAGCATAAAGTAGGAAGTTAATGGAAGAAAACTCATCACCAGGTATGTATGGCTAATTTTGATTCTTGTGAAATCGCCCCTTATGTGTAAAATTGTTTGGGCATGTGTTGATTTGAGAAATTGTATGTGATTATTTGATGTTGTTGTTGGATATTCAAAGTTGTTGTTGAACTATGAGTGTTGTGGTATGAAATATGAACCGAAAGGTAAATGAGAATTGAATTGGGTAAAGAATTTGTGAATAATGATTATGATGGCCTATATGGCACCTTGTGGAAAAGAAAACGAAACACTTGAGAATTGGTTTATTGTGGAAAGAGATGAAACACTTGAATTATGAAAAATTGTTGAATATACATGTGTGAATATTCTTGAATGTGGAAACATTGTAACTTGGTTGTGATATTGGCTTGAGAAGTAATTGAGAACATGAAACAATGTGCAAGTTGCTTATTTGAACTTGTTGAAATTGTGTGTAGTACCTTATCTGCTGTTTGAAATTGTTGTGTTTTCAACCGTAAGGCGGGGTCGTGTTGCGCGCCGCAACGTGGTGAAATAAGGTTTGGGTTGGGGTGATAAGGGTGGCCGAGGTAATAAGGGTGGTCGGGGGCAATAAGGATGGAAAGCGATCGAAATCGCTATTGAAAATTGATACATAAATCAATAATGTGAAATTGTGAAAGGAGACAGCAGGAGAGTTTGCAACCTGTGGGGCACTGATTGCCCCTTTGTTTGACTACTTGTTCTTTACGTGATTGATTGGTTATTGTTAAATTGGTTGATTGTAGAAAGTGCTTTGTGTGAGAATTATTTGAAATGAGGAAAATGTGGAAACATGGTTGGTTGGCTTAATAAATTGTTGATGTAATTTAATGGCTTGAGTTTACTTGGGACAAAGTTTGTCCATACATACCAGTACAATTCAAGTGTACTGACGTCCCTTTTGCCGGGGCGCTACATTCGTGTCATGATTGTAGGTGGATCAGTAGCAGGCACTTCAGCTCATCGGCGGTAGTATCCTTCTCCTTCCACTGCCCATTTTGGTGAGCCCCTTTCTTCCCCGGGGCCTTGTGTGGTTCATGCCACTCGGTTTGGATTTCATTTTGGTTGTAAGGTATAGCCGGAGCCTTGTTACCGGCAAGTATTGTATTTCCCTTTTGTATCCTAGAGGCTCTGTAGACATGTAAGCTGTGGGATTGTGGCCTATGTATATGTATGGGGCGTTGTAAATATAAATTATGAACTTGTTAGTAAATAAATCACATGGTTATGTTTATGCATTATGAAATCAGTCATTGTTGGTAAGATATTTTGGTTAATGAGTAACAGTCAACACAGGGGTAACGCGTGGGAATGGAAGGCACCCAGGTCCGCTTGACTGGGGCAACCCGGTCAGGCGCCGGTCATGTCCCTCGATTTGGGGCGTTACAGGCGGCTAGGTTAAGAATTTGGCAAAAATGACAACAATTCTCGGACATAAGCCTTATATAGGCCATATGTCCAAGGTAATCTCAACCGTTCATTGAAGGGAGATCGACGGCTCTGGTGCACGTTACTCAAACGACACCGTTTTGAACCTTATGAATAAAAGGTCTTTGATCGTTGGATTAATTCAAATCGACGGCTGGGATCAAATCCTATCATTAATTAAGACTCAAATTCAATTAAATATCCCAGCCGTTAGA
Organism: Nicotiana noctiflora; assembly: GCA_032618575.1. NCBI lineage: Eukaryota > Viridiplantae > Streptophyta > Magnoliopsida > Solanales > Solanaceae > Nicotiana > Nicotiana noctiflora. The sequence goes on from JASVEL010013619.1 coordinate 56,539, forward strand.
TCAATGAGATTGAACGGCTGGGATCAAGTCCCTTACAGACCTGGACCGGGTCTGCTTTGGGCTCAAGGACTGGGCCAACGATTTGGACCACAATTGGCCCAGATTCAATTACACAGCATACATATATATATCTATTTTTTTTATTTTCTGGTTTTAAATGATTTTTATGTATTTTCTTTTATTATTTTTTTTTCTTTTCTTTTATGAAAAATTATAAATCCTAATTTACTACCTACTCTAATTTCCTAGTATTTTTTGGTAATTTTCTGCTATTTTTTCCTTAATTTCTACTACTTAAGCTATTTTTAATAATTTCCTAATTAACTAAACTAACAAATTACTTACTACTATTTTTTTTTATTTTTTCTAATTTCTTACTTATTCAAACACAAAAAAAATATAACTAATTTCAAACAAAGCAAGTAATTGCACTCAAAAACATATTTATTTTAATTTTGGAATTTAAAGGCTTAGTGCAAAAATCATGTGCTCACAATGGGGTCGGTTGTGTCGGGAACACGAAGAGTTTCAGTGCAAAGATAAGTGAGCAGTAATGAGAGATTTTTGCACATCGGCGTATTCCGTGAAAGCATTTTTGAAAGCCTTTTGACCGCACCCTGCTTTAGAGGTTTCCTACATATCCTGGGCTAAACAGGAATCAGGTCAGTGTAGTTCGGGAAGGTCTGGCAGTTTTAAAAACTACCAGACTCACTGTTGCATTGACACTGTTGAGACCTGCTGACTTACTCCTTATTACACCGGGGGGTGGAAAATGTAAAATGAAGAAGCTATTCTAAGCTATGATCCTACAATTACAATTGTTCCTAATCTAGCTTTTGCTCTTCTTCCCTTTCCGGTGATGCAGAATCTTCCTTTTTGTTGATTTTCTTGTTTTCTTGATGACTCTCTTTTTTGTTGATTTTCTTGTTTTCTCTTGTTGACTCTCTTTTTGTTGATTTTCTTGTTTTTCTTGATCCCGAGCTGAACCTGCTCAAAACAAAACAACAAACTACCTCTCTTTTTTTTTCTTTTTCTGCCCCAGTGTGGGCTTTTAAATATATCAACCATGATGATGCAGAAAATATTCCCGTATTTGAAGGTGGGCGCCTAACAGAATGGAAACGTCCAATGCAATGCAGAAAATATTCCCGTGTTTGAAGGCGGGCGCCTAACAGAAATTTAAACGTGCAATGCCAATGCAGAAAATATTCCCGTATTTGAAGGTGGGCGCCTAACAGAAATTAAACGTGCAATGCGATGCGAGAAAATATTCCCGTATTTGAAGGTGGGCGCCTAACGAATTGAAACGTGCAATGCGAATGCGAGAAAATATTCCCGTATTTGAAGGTGGGCGCCTAACAGAAATTAAACGTGCAATGCGATGCAGAAAAATATTCCCGTATTTGAAGGTGGGCACCTAACAGAAATTAAACGTGCAATGCGATGCAGAAAAATATTCCCGTATTTGAAGGTGGGCACCTAACAGAAATTAAACGTGCAATGCGATGCAGAAAAATATTCCCGTATTTGAAGGTGGGCACCTAACAGAAATTAAACGTGCAATGCGATGCAAAAAATATTCCCGTATTTGAAGGTGGGCACCTAACAGAAATTAAACGTGCAATGCAGAAATGTATTCCCGTATTAGAAGGTGGGCGCCTAACAGAAATTAAACGTGCAATGCGATGCAAAAAATATTCCCGTATTTGAAGGTGGGCACCTAACAGAAATTAAACGTGCAATGCAAAATGCAGAAAAGTATTCCCGTATTAGAAGGTGGGCGCCTAACATAAATTAAACGTGCAATGCGATGCAAAAAATATTCCCGTATTAGAAGGTGGGCGCCTAACAGGAAATTAAACGTGTAATGCGATGCAAAAAATATTCCCGTATTAGAAGGTGGGCGCCTAACGAAATTTAAACGTGCAATGCGAATGGTGAAAATATTCCCGTATTTGAAGGTGGGCGCCTAACAGAAATTAAACGTGCAATGCAGATGCAGAAAATATTCCCGTATTTGAAGGTGGGCGCTTAACAGAAATTTAAACGTGCAATGCGAAAATGCAGAAAATATTCCCTCAGCCTGAGGACCGGGGAGCAGATTCTAAAAGATGTTACCTTCCTCTTTTTGGTATTTTCTTTTTACCAACTTATCTCTTGCCTGTGAATTTCTCCACTTATTCGGCAGACTTACTCTTTTTGGTATTTTTAAATTTTCCACATTGGTCACATTCACTTTAAAGTGATTAGTGACAATTTGTTCTTGCATGAAACAAAATTTATTAGATATAAACTGCTGGCAACTGGCATCTGCCGTCCCCGCTTCTTATTGCTTCCTTTGTTTTTGCTTTTTCATGTTGCATGGCTTTCGACTTCTTGTCCCTTGCAGACTCTTTTTGTATTTTCTCATTTTCCATTTTTTTTGTTTTGTTTTCATTTTCTTTGGCCATGTTTGCCAAGCTTCTTTATTCCTTTCCCCAATCTTCCATTCTTTCTGATCCAGTGTTATTTCAACTTCCGTCATCAGGAGCTGGTAGTTAGTTTTCAAAAGGGTAAACAATGAAATGCAGAAAAAATGAAAGAAAGGTAAGGGTATTTTGGAGAGATGACGGAACTTATCTGGGTATTTGCTGGCTGATTCTGCTGACCATGCCATGTATTTAAACTCTGACCCAGTTCGTTCCAATCATTATTCTGACTCTGAATTGCCTTTGACCCAAACCAATACTCTTTTTTGTTGCCTTTTTCTCTTTTGATAGTCCTCACGATCGCCTTACGGTGCCTCGAAAGGTTTTCACCAATAAGACTCTCTCGTTTATTCTCTCAACCTCACAATCATCTCACAGTGCCGATTAAGGTTTTCACTGATGAGACTCTCTCATTTTTTATTATTTTTTTCATTTTTCCTTTTTGTATTTTGTTTTCTGTTCCACGGGTATTGTCCGATTGCTTCGCTCCTTCTTCGTTGTATTCGTTGTCATTTCGGAATCGATCAGAAGGTCTTTCTTTGGACTGTAACGTGGCTTTTGGACGGGTTAAGAAAGAAAGATATAAAGGCTCAAAATTCAACGAGGGTTAAACATATTTACAACTCTCGGAATTATTAAAACATAACTTCTGCCCCAGTTTCAATATGTGGGGAATTTTTGGATTTTTTCTTTATTGTGACTGAACCTCAGAGAGGCTGCCTACGTACCCTTTCGGGATCAAGTCGGACGTAGTTCATCCAACTTCATAAGTTAGATGGATTTCGTTTTTGAATTTTTCCCGATTTTTGTCTTTTTTCTTTTTCTTTTTTTTCATCATTTTTTTTTCAATTTTTCATTTCATTTTTTCATCATTTTTTTTCTTTTCATTTTTCATTCCGGCAATTGAGAACTTATTGCATTAGAGTGATTCCGAGAGAGGGATATGAAAGAATTCATTCATTAAGGCTCAAAGGGGTTAACAATGGATAAAAGTGTTTGGATAGAGAATAAAATGCCTTCGTCATTTCAATTCCAAAATCACAACAAAATACAAAACATACAATTGAAAAGGAATCATACATAGTATCTTTTGACCGCATCCGAATTGATAGCAGTCTCTACGCACTTTCCTTCAACATCAGTTAGGTATAATGCTCCATTAGACAACACCCGTGATACCACGAACGGTCCCCGCCAATTCGGTGCAAACTTGCCTTTTGCCTCTGCCCAATGTGGCAAGATACGCCTCAATACCAGTTGTCCGACTTCAAACTTTCGAGGTCGTACCTTCTTATTATATGCTCTGGCCATTCTCCGCTGATACAACTGTCCATGGCAGACCGCGGCCAATCTCTTCTCATCAATCAAATTCAACTGTTCTAACCGGGCCTTTACCCATTCATCGTCATCTATCTCATATTCGGCTATAATTCGCAATGACGGTATTTCTATTTCTGCGGGTATAACGGCCTCTGTTCCATACACCAGAGTATAAGGTGTGGTTCCGATAGAAGTACGTACCGTCGTGCGGTAACCCATGAGAGCAAAGGGCAACTTTTCATGCCACTGCCTGGATCCCTCCACCATTTTCCGGAGAATCTTCTTGATGTTCTTATTTGCCGCCTCTACTGCACCATTTGCCTTCGGCCTGTAAGGTGTGGAATTACGGTGCGTGATCTTAAACCTTTCACAGACCTCCGCCATGAGATGACTGTTTAAATTGGCTCCATTGTCCGTGATAATCACTTTGGGGATTCCAAATCGGCATATGATATTCTCGTGCACAAAATCCACCACCGCTTTCTTCGTCACCGCCTTGAATGTCTTAGCTTCGACCCACTTGGTGAAATAATCAATTACAACCAGGATAAACCTGTGCCCATTAGAAGCGGCTGGATCTATTGGGCCGATGACATCCATGCCCCAAGCAACAAAGGGCCAAGGTGCCGACATTGTGTGCAACTCATAAGGCGGAGAATGGATCAGATCCCCATGTACCTGGCATTGATGGCATTTCTTTACATACCTGATACAATCACGCTCCATCGTGAGCCAGTAGTATCCTGCTCTCAAGATCTTCTTTGCTAAAACATATCCGCTCATGTGAGGCCCGCATACTCCAGCATGTACTTCAATCATAATTTCATTTGCTTGTTGTGCATCTACACACCGCAATAAACCCAAATCTAGTGTCCTTTTGTATATCACTCCTCCACTGAAGAAAAACCCATTGGCTAGACGCCTGATGGCTCTCTTTTGGTCTCCTGTGGCTTGCTCCGGGTATTTGCCATTTTTCAAGTATTCTCTAATATCATGATACCACGGCTCTCCATCCGACTCTTCTTCCACAACGAAGCAATAAGCATTCTGATCTCGGACTTGAATCTGGAGCGGATCTATGTATGTCTTGTCCGGATGATGCAACATAGAGGACAATGTGGCCAAAGCGTCTGCAATCTCATTGTGCATTCTCGGGATGTGCTTGAACTCTATAAACTGGAATCTTTGAGACAACTCGTGCAAACAATACCGATAAGGTATCAATTTCAAATCCCTTGTCTCCCATTCCCCTTGAATCTGGTGTACTAAGAGATCCGAGTCGCCCATGACCAAAATCTCTTGAATACCCATGTCAATCGCCATCCTTAATCCCAAGATGCACGCCTCGTATTCGGCCATATTGTTGGTACAGAAAAATCGAAGCTGAGCTGTTACGGGATAGTGTTGACCCGTACTTGAAATAAGTACCGCTCCGATACCAACTCCCCTGCTGTTGACAGCTCCATCAAAGTACATTTTCCATCCCGGCCTCTCCTCTTGCTCCACCTCTTCGACAAGCATTGCCTCTTCATCCGGAAAGTATGTTTTCAATGGCTCGTATTCATCATCCACCGGATTCTCGGCTAAGTGGTCCGCAATAGCTTGTGCCTTCATCGCCGTACGAGTTACGTAGACAATGTCAAATTCTGTGAGCAGAATCTGCCATTTGGCCAATCTTCCCGTAGGCATAGGCTTCTGAAATATATACTTGAGAGGATCCAATCGTGATATCAAGTACGTAGTGTATGCTGACAAATAATGCTTTAGCTTCTGAGCCACCCAAATCAATGCACAACAAGTTCTCTCCAGTTGGGTATATTTCACCTCGTAAGATGTAAACTTTTTGCTGAGGTAGTAGATGGCTTGTTCTTTCTTGCCTGTCTCATCATGTTGTCCAAGTACACAACCGAAAGAGTTATCTAGCACCGTCAAATACAAAATCAGAGGACGCCCTGGTTCCTGGAGGAACTAACACCGGAGGATTAGCCAAATATTCTTTGATCTTGTCAAAGGCTTCCTGACACTCGTCGGTCCACTTCACTGCTGCATCTTTCTTTAACAACTTGAAGATCGGCTCGCATGTTGATGTCAATTGAGCAATGAACCGACTAATGTAATTCAACCTTCCTAATAAGCTCATGACCTCCTTCTTGTTCTTCGGCGGAGGTAGACTTTGAATAGCTTTGATCTTTGATGGATCCGGTTCAATACCTCGCCGGCTCACAATAAACCCCAGTAGTTTCCCTGAAGGTACTCCAAAATCACACTTCGCCGGATTGAGTTTTAGATTGTACCTCCGGAGTCTTTGGAAAAACTTCCTCAAATCTTTCACATGATCAGGTTGTTTTCTGGACTTTATGATGACATCGTCCACATATACCTCAATTTCTCTATGCATCATATCATGAAACATAGTGGTCATTGCCCTCATGTAAGTTGCCCCGGCATTCTTCAATCCAAACGGCATTACTCTGTAACAATACGTTCCCCAAGGTGTAATGAAGGCAGTTTTCTCAGCATCTTCTTCGTCCATCAGGATCTGGTGATAACCTGCATAACAATCCACAAACGAACCGATTTCATGCTTGGCGCAATTGTCGATCAATATGTGAATGTTTGGCAATGGGAAGTCGTCCTTCGGACTGGCTTTGTTGAGGTCTCTATAGTCTACACACACTCTGGTTTTGCCATCTTTCTTCGGGACCGGCACAACATTTGCCAACCAGGTGGGGTATTTGGTAACTCTTATGACCTTTGCCTCAAACTTCTTATTCACCTCTTCTTTTATCTTCACGCTAATGTCCGTTTTGAATTTCCTCAGCTTTTGTTTCACTGGCCGGCATTCCGAGTAGATAGGCAACTTGTGTACCACCAGATCTGTGCTAAGCTCGGGCATGTCATCATAGGACCAGGCAAAGATGTCCTTAAATTCATGTAACAACCTTATCAATTCATCCCCTGAGGGGTGCCTCCAAATGCACACTAATCTTTGTTTCTCGGACATCATCTTCGCTCCCCAAGTTTACAGATTCCGTATCACTCGGATTCGGCTTGGGTTTTTCCTCGTATTGTTTCATGTCCTTACTTATTTCCTCCAGGGCTTCCTCATCCTCACATTCTATTTCACTATCTTCCTCGATTTCTTGTATAGTAGCGTGATTGTCAGAACTGGGTCTAGAATCCTTCACGCATGACATGGCATTGGAATCAACACATGCAAAACCGTACAAAAGGAAAAATAAAGAAAAATAAGGCAAAAGTGACGAAAAGGAAAAACTGCATTTCATTAATAAAAGAAACGAACAATGTTCGGGATACATGGTGATGATTTTTTTTTCATGAGGGGAATGGGGAAATTATAAAATAACAACTTTCGGGGAAACAATGATGAAATTTTGAGCTAACTACCAAGACTCCTTCCGGATAAGGAAAGGAGTAGCTTCCCAATTGTTCAATGTGACTCCGGGCCCCACAAATTGCACGTCCATGTTGCTCGTGCCTTCCCCTGCTTCAATCGTATTCACCTCCCAGAACAATTTCTTAAAACCAAGCCTTTCTTCATCAAGTTGGGTCTCAATGCACTTTGCTGCAGCAGATGGTTGATGTTTTGTACCAGGCCCGATAAAGATGTCGGATAATTTGGGTATGGGTTTGGGCAAGGTCCAGTTTCTCTTGGCTTTAGAGGCTCTTTGGATATCGGCAAAGGTGGGTTTGAACCCTAAGCCGAATGTACCTTTATTCTCCGAAAGCTGAACTGGTTGAGTGACTCCCTGCAGTGTTTTACCTAATCCCCTCCCCGGTGCAAATCCGTTTTTCAGCATTTCTCCGGCCACCATTACAGCAGTTGGTGCCAACATCGGGGTCGGTAACTTTTCTCCTTCAGCAACTTTGTTCACTACTATAGCATCCGTCACTTGGTAGACCCAAGGACCCCTATCTCCATCAGTACCGTCAAAAGGTGCTACCACATTACAAGCATTTTCCTCTCCGTGTACAACAATCTCTTGCTGCTCCCATTCAAACTTGACCATCTGGTGTAGAGAAGATGGTACCGCTTTGGCCGCATGAATCCAGGGTCGACCTAACAGCAAGTTATATGATACGACAATATCGAGCACCCGGAACTCCATCGTAAAATCAACGGGACCGATGGTCACTTCCAAAATAATATCCCCCAGCGTGTTCTTACCTCCGCCGTCAAACCCTCTCACATTGATACTGTTTCTCCGGATTCTATCCGGGCTAATGTTCAGCTTCCCTAGAGTTGACAGCGGGTAGATGTTCGCGCTCGATCCATTGTCAATCAATACCCTAGTCACGACTGACTCTTCACTCTTTACCGTGAGGTACAATGCTTTATTGTGTTCAGTTCCTTCCACCGGCAACTCCCTATCAGAGAAGGTGATTCTATTGGACTCGAAAATTTTGCTGGTAATCTTCTCCAAATGACACACTGAAATCTTCTCCGGAACATGAGCCTCATTTAGAATCTTCATAAGAGCCTTCCGGTGCTCTCCTCTGAATGTATCAACAAAGATAACAAAGAAATCTGGGCCGGGGTCTTTCTTAACTGCTCAACCACTGAGTACTCTTGCGACTTCATTTTCTTAAGAAATTCCTCTGCTTCCTCCTCCGATACTGGCTTCTTCAGTTGACTTTCTTTTACCGTTTTCATCTTTCTCAGTTCCTCTGGAGCAAAACACCTTCCAGATCGGGTAAGTCCATGCGTTTCGTTAATTTCACCAGAAATCTCTTTTCCCTTGTAAACTACTGTTACCTTATTATAGTTCCAAGGCACGGTCTTTGTATTCACCACTGGCATTTGTACTACTGGTTTTATGATTACTGGCTCTGCACTTGCTCCTTTCACAGTTACGATCGTCTTTGCACCTGGAACTACCACCTTTAAACCTCCCATCACTATTGGCTTTGGTTTCTCAACAATTACTTCCTCTTTCACAATTTCTTTCTCTAACTTGTCACTCGACTTTATCATCATGACGGCTTGAGATGGTTTTTGATTGCCATCACCCTGCACCAGTTCTATCATATTCGTTTCGTGGTGATTTGGCAATGGATTCTGGGTAATGTTTGGGGCCTCGGGAGCCTGCACTTCAATTCTCCTCTCATCGATAAGATCTTGAATGGCATTCTTTAATTGCCAACACTTCTCAGTATCGTGGCCCAATGTTCCTGAACAATATTCACATCTGACAGAAGAATCAAGATTTTTCGGTGGTGGGTTCGGATTTTTTGGTGCGATTGGTCTCAACATCCCCAATTCTTTCAACCTGTGGAAAAGACTGGTATATGACTCTCCGAGAGGAGTGAATGTCTTTCTTGCTTTGTTTCTCCAATCAGCGTCCGGCCTGGGTCTATTCTGGTTTCGGTAAGGTTTAGGGTTTGGGTATGGTACACATTGTGTGGAGCTTGAGCTCTCCACACGTGGGGAGGTGGTGGTGGGTAAGCTTGGGTTTGAGGGTGATGGTAATGTGGTACAGTCGGTGGGTATGGTGGCGGTGGTGGGTTATATGGGCTCGGTGCATTGTAGGGATTTGGCGGGTAAGATGGTGGTGGTGGATTATATGGGGTTGACGGGCTTGGAGGGTGTTGGCGATAGGGTCTTGGTGGGTTATAATGTGGGTTGCGACTCCAGGGCCTGCTTTCAACGGTTGCCACTTCTTCTTTCTTCTTCTTTCCCATCACTCCTCCGCTTCCGCTCTGTATAGCTTGATTTGTGGCTTTGATAGCCGAAAAACTCATAATTTTGTTTGTCTTCAAACCCTCTTCTACAAAACTTCCCATTTTCACAACTTCGTTGAAACTTTTTCCAATTGCTGACACTAGATGGCCGTAGTAGGTTGGATCCAAAGCTTGCAGAAAACAATCCACCATCTCTCCTTCTTTCATCGGTGGATCCACTCTAGCGGCTTGTTCCCTCCATCTAAAACCGTATTCTCTAAAGCTCTCTCCTGGCTTTTTCTCCAGCTTGGTAAGGGATAACATGTCGGGTATGATCTCCAGATTGTACTGAAAATGACTAGCGAAAGCTTGTGCTAAATCATCCCAAACGAACCATCTTGTATGGTCCTGTCGGGTATACCATTCTAGCGCTGATCCACTCAAACTTTGGCTAAAGTACGCCATCAACAATTCATCTCTACCTCCCGCGCCTCTCATCTTGCTACAATATCCTCTTAGATGAGCTACCGGATCCCCGTGTCCGTTGTACATGTCGAACTTTGGCAACTTAAATCCTGCAGGAAGCTGCACCTCGGGGAACAAACACAGGTCTTTGTAGGCTACACTTACTTGCCCTCCCAGCCCTTGCATATTGCGGAAAGCGTTCTCAAGACTCTTCACTTTCCGAGCCATCTCTTCCTGCCCGGCACTCGCTTCTATCATCGGAGCGTGAGACTCGTGTTGTCTGAAAGTCGGCTCCGGAGGGTAGTAGTGAGAATCCTGGATATGAAACATTGGTTCGCTAGAGGATTTGTGGATAACAGCGGGCGGAGGTGCCACATATACAGGAGCAACTTGTGGAACCTGAGGTGATGTTTGCTTGGTTGGAGGTGGTGGTATCTGGGAAGTGGAAGCATAGTAGTGAGGGTAATCGGGGTAGGTGGAGGATGAGTTCAATGTTGGTGGCTCAGGGTTAGGATTGGATGGGGGGACATATGCAGGGTTAGCAGGGTAGGCTGGTAGTGGTTGACCTCTTGACCAAGCCTGGTACATTTCAGCCATCTGTTGTCTTAACTTGTACATTTCTTCTTTCATCCCTGCCATATCCACGATCTCTTCTTCGTGAGCAGGGTCTATAATGGTTGCCTCGATCTCCTGGGACACAGCCTTTGTCATCTTTTTGGATCTGGTGTTGTATGAGTGGGTAGCCAGTATGCCAGTTGCCTAGAAAATCTGGGCTCACAAACATCAACACTTGTTAGTTGTTAGCGCATGAATAAGATGTAACGACTTTAAAAACAAACACATTCGCTCGAGTCGTTATGCATCATCCCGGCCACTGCTCACTTTAATCATCTTTTCTTTTTTCCGCTCTTTTATTTTCTTTCTTTCTTTTTCTTCTTTTCTTTTCTTTCTTTTTTGCTTTTTCTCTTTTCTTGCTTTTTCTCTTCTCTCTTTTTTCTTTTCTTGCTTTTTCTTCTTTTTAATGCTTTTTCTTTGCCGTTTTCATAATCACGCTCCTATTTATTTGCCTAGCGGATATGAAGGAAATGACATAAAGTAAAAGAATTGGTAACAACACTTTGTTTTCTCATTGATAATTCAAAACATTGATTACAAAGTGATGTTTTTTTAAAAAGAAAATAAAAGATGATGCATGACCTAAGAGTACATTAATGCACCTAGTGCCCGCGAGGCATCGTTCGGCCTTGCCGCGGGCCTATATGCTAAACCCCTTTGAAGCCTATCCAGGTCGGCCATGACTTGTTGTACAAAAAACTTCACTGCAGATACAAAAGTCCTCCGAGTCATATCTTCACAAAGTTGAGTCTTTCGGGTGATATACTGGGCGATGCGAACAATCTTTTCTCTGATGACCCCTTTTTCTTGCAATAGACGGCTTATTTGCTGAGCGCGAGCATCCAAGACATGTTGGTTGTCCTTTTGCACCTGTTGTAGCTCCAATTTTAATCTAGCCATGGTCGTGTAGCAATATTCTCTTTCTTCCTCAAGATCTTTGATAATCTTGTTGCTCTTGGCCGTGGTTGAGATTATTTTCTTTCTAAGCTGAGCTATTTCAACATCATGCTTGCCTTGTAGCCGCTGGACAAACTTGGCTCTTTCCTCGGCGTCTTTGTCCATTTGCTTCCGAGCCATGACTAACTCTTTCTCCGCTTTATCCAAATCGAAGCTATAGTCATTTACCTTTCGCCGGAGAATCTCAATTAACTTTTCATCCCGGGCTGAGCGAACTGGGGTCTCGGACGCAATTTTCATTTGAGCCATTTGAGCTTTCAATATCTCATTCTCTTTCTTCAACTGCTTCTTCTCCACTTCATCGGATGCCGCTTGTAAACCGCTTTCGAAATGAAGATTTCTCAGTTTATCTTCCAACAGACTGATTTTGGCTTTATATTCCTTTTCCTTGGCCGCCCATCTCAGATTTTCCTCGGATTGCTCTATCGGGTCTTGCAAGTGAGGTCTCTTTGAAAGACGTTCGTGTTCAACCCCTCGTCGGTACCATATGGAGTATCCAGGTGATATCTCCCCCTTTGCTCTATTCGGCACACAAGTATCAATCTTCAAATTTTGGCACTCATTCCAGATTTGCCGGATTTTTGCTTCCGGAATTGCCCGTCCGGACCAATCTTCACAGCTTGCACACTGAGGTCCCCATCTCTTGGAATAATCTGACACCGACCCAACTGTCGCAAGGCTCTGTAGGGTGCATAAGGTTGTATACTCTTCAAACCCATGATCAAAAATGGCGATCCCTCTGTTGGCATGTATATCACCTCGTCAAGAGGTAACCAGTCATACGTCCAATCAATTTGACCGTCGGTTAGTGATCGAAGATACCCAATCCAACCTTGGACTCCCTCTGGCAACTTTACTTCTTTTGTCCTCGCATTGAACTCTTCCAAACATGTCCGATCGGCCGAACCATAGCTCGAGAATGAAGGGTGGTGACACAGATGCTCGATTAGCCAAATTTGCAAGATCAAGTTACACCCTTCGAAGAAGCTAGCCCCTGCTTTGCACGCAGTCAGAGCACGATAGATATCCGCAACAATCATCGGGGCCAAGGTACAGTTTTCTTGTACTATCAGTGTGGTAGCTACCCCGGCGACTTTTATATTGATATGTCCATCTTTCCTCGGGAATACAACAACTCCAAGAAATGCCACCAAAAATGCGAACCTCCGGTGTTCTTCCCATTTCGCCCGGTTGGACTTGCAACATAGCTTGTTGGTAGGATCATTGAAACCCCCAACGTGTCCAAACCTATTATAGATGAAGCTTAAAGAACAAAACCCGTTGGCCAGATCTTCATTATGAACATTTCGGGCAATTTTCAAAGAGTCGAGGAAGCGATGTACTGTCACCGTCCTCGGAGATACCGGGTATTTTCCTTTCAGCGGAACCTCGGTCTTCCCAATGTAAAAGGCAATCTCCTCCAAAGTAGGGGTAAGCTCAAAATCTGGGAAATGAAATACGTTGTGTGCCGAATCCCAAAACGTGACCAACGCTCTAACCACATCACCTCGAGGAACTATTTCGAGTAACCCCGTAAGGCCTTTCAAGTACCTTTTGACCCAGTCTTGACCATCGGATCCCATGTCCTGCCACCATAACCTCGGCTCCAAAGGGATTTTATTTAGGGAAAATTGTTCATTCATCATCGTGCTCGTCCTGCACATTTATTAAGGTGATTTTATTTAGAAAAGGAAAAATCTTTTTCAATGCAAGTTTTCAATTTTTGAATGAAAGAAAAGGAAAATAATTTTCGAAGTGGCCATTTTTTGCAAAAACAACCTTCCGTCGTCCTTTCGGAACATTCGGCCATTTCCAAAAATAGCAATCACCTCGATTATTTGAAAAGAAAATCTTTTTGGTCTTTTTCTAAAAGTGTGGTTGGACCCGTTTAAGGGTTGCCTACGTATCCCACCTAATGGCGAGAATCAAACTTGCGTAGTTCGGTCAGATTATTTGACCAATTATTTCAAAAATGTTCCACCTATTTTTTTTCAAATTTTCAAATTTTCCATGTACCTATTTTCTACAAATCATTATTTTCCTCTCTCTCTTTTTCCTTTTTCAACAATTTTTCCAATCTCGGGATTTTCGCCGGTCCGCATAACGATCAAGGACAATAAAATGCAACACATAGCATGCTCGGTCTTTTCAATACCGGGTCACCTGTCCTAGACGGACCCAACCCCTGTGTTGAGTCCCCTAAGTCAAACATGATGCAAATAATCGTCCTAGACCTATGTTCAAAATCTTACGGTTTCATAGATTGCTAGACCGTGTACCGAGCGGACAACTCGAATCGAGGAGGGGGCTACGTACCGGTGACCCGCGGAGTCAATCGGCTTTGTAACTTATCCGGCCTCTGTTTTCTTAATTTAAGGTGACATTTAACAGAAAAGGGGAGTCTCAACCAGTAAGCACATCCCCGGGGGAGAAGAGAGAAGGATTTTCGGCACAATTTATATATACAGTCCACTATCAAAAGCGATAAAGCACATAGCATGTTATTCAAATCTCATAATGAAGTCAAACAAAAAACGCGAACGGCAGTTCTAAGGAGCTCGAGTTCTTAAACCCCGAAATCGAAATTCAGGGTTGGATCCCCAGCAGAGTCGCCAGAGCTGTCACACCTCCCTTTTTACTACCCTAAACATGCGTAAGGTGTATAAATACACTTGTAGGGTATACCCCGACGTTCAATTACCCTGAGACGGATAAAATAACGTAAGGGAAGGAGTTTTTTCCAATTTAAGGACAATCGGTTCGGGATACATTTAGAGATTAATCAGAGTCGCCACTTGGGAATAACAATGGTGTCCCAAGTCACCGGTTAATCCCGAATCCGAGGAATTTTGACTCTTAAAATGTCTGCGAAGCAGAGGTCCGGATAAGGAACTCCGTTAACCCGGGAGAAGGTGTTAGGCACTCCCGGATTCCGTGGTTTTAGCACGGTCGCTCCACTGTGTCGTTCTTGACTTTTGTTTGACTCATTCATAGATTTTAACAACATAATATGCTTTTACGTTAAATATCATTTTTAGGAATTTGCGGTATCGCGAAAACACGCCTCAAGTCATACCGCAACCAGTACGCCTATGACTTTTGGTGTATTTCGGCTTTACCGAGATTTGGATTTGAGTCGCACCAAGTGCACACTCGTTCATAGGAAGGTATATTAAAATCGTGCCCTAAAGTAACATCTATCGGCTTTTAAATCTTTTGGGAGAAGCTATGGAATTGGCTATTAGCTTTCCCGAGTCTATTTGCGTTCATATCATTACTAAAGGGGGGCCCCGGTGTTATTTGGGCGAGGCTCGTCCCCAATTTTTATTAAAGGTTTCAATACTTGTATTTGACTACATTTTCTATACTTGTTCTTTCCTTAATCGTATTACTAACACTATAATAATCCAGGCCCGTCGAATTCTTATTACTTATTGGGCCTGGTCTTCTTTTCGTTTCGCTTAGCATGGATCAGCATTGGTCCAGGCCTTTAAAGCCCAGGCAGTTTTCAGGTTGTTTTGGGCTTAAGCTTGCTGACCTTATTAACTTCACATTGTAGTTCAAAGATAGTTTGCATATTGAGCCAAAAAATATAATGACATAACGATAAGTGCAAAGAACTATAAAACACTAATCAACTGGATTTAAGAATCGAAATCAGATGGATTTTATTCATTGAAAAATAGAGCTATTGTACAGGAAATTCTATAGTTACAACTAATTAGGAGAACTAAATTAACATGCTACTTTTATCCGCACCTCTGTTGATCTAATTGTTAGCCATATTGCCAGATTATTACACTAAGGAAAGTTGCACAATGTTCATTACTAGAGTTATGCTAACTTGCTCTTATGGCATTATCTAGTTGTAAATGAATTATTATACTTCCTAATCATTATTCTCTTTTTGACCACTCACCTCCAGATTCAGGCCCTTAATAATTAATTAAACTGTACAAGTAGAACTTAGACAACCCAGTTATTTAATTGCAATAATCCCGAGCATCTAAGTAATTCAACACACTTATACTACTGATTTACCAAGACTTTAACACTTCATCGTGAATGACTCAATGTTTGATCCAATGTTTCCGATTTTAAAGTTCCTCTACACTTGAATGACTCCTAATGTATGAGTATGATTTATGAATCTATTGTTGGTGAGTGATTACCAATTCTGAAACCATTATTAGTTAACTTATGTTTTAATGTTATTACCTAATTAACTAGGTGAGGTGTTACTTGTTTCTACTACTATACTACTGCTGTTACTATTACATTGTCTCCGTGTCTGTTTCTTCTTTGCTACTATCTACTACAACCAAACAAATTACAGCATTGAACTACAACTATAAAACAATGATGAAATTAAACTTGAATCTTCATTTTATTTCATCAAAGGCGCCAATACAGCATCATTCATAAAGAAGTGTACCTGATTCAGCAAAAGACCCAATGAGTTCTAGGGGGAGAGGAGCAAGTAAGAATAATAGATTTCGAACAAGGCAATGCAACAGTAGAGTGAAGATCCAAATGGGTAGAACAACACAGCAACACAGCAACAAGGAAACCCAGAGATTAACGAGCTAATGAACCCAGCAATCAGCAAAAATCAGTAGACTCTCACTCGAAAATACCAGAAAATCTTATTACTCTATTGCTATTTTTATCTCTCAATGCTTTTGTATGAATTTCAGCTTAAGTGTTTTCAGATTCTTCTCCAATGGAACCCCAAATATTAGCTCAGATTGTTATCCAGTGGAATCCCCTTTTCAGCCCCTTTTAAGAGATATTTATAGCTAACCTTTAGGGCTGAATACTTGGGGAGGAAGTATGGGATTAATCCCACTTCCCCCTCCTAAAATTATCCATTCTACACTTTAGTCCATATTTCAGTTATCAAAACCCTTCCAGCATGTGCTGGAAGGTTCCAAAGATTCTCTTTTATGGTTTTTTACTAGTATGACCTTAGGGGTTAAAGATTTTTACAGATTTCCCATTTTTAGGAGACCATTATACCCCTAAATCTCTGCAAAATTGTAGAAATCAGGAGTATGAATGTCCCTATTACCCTCCTAAGTTCTTACTAGTTACTATTTTACCTTTTTAATTCCCAATTGTGCCCCTAAGGGCACTGCTGATTTACTAGCTTTGCCTAGGGCAGATTTTAACTTATTTTGAACCTATTTAACTAATAGCCAGCCCTGGTATTAGTATTTAAGGGCTGGCCAGTTTCATTTTTTAAGAACTATTTCAAATTTAGCCCCATTCCAGTCAATTAAGACCCATTTATTCCTAATTAAAGCTACTTGCAGGCATAGCCCGTTTTATTGTTATGTTAACCTATTTAAAATTTAGCCAGTCTCAAGTTGAGACTTAGCTTGGGCTATTAAAGCCATATACTGAACAGCTAGGCCCAAAACCTTTACAGGTTTGGCCATTTTGCTGTTCAGGGCTCAATATAGAGCCTGGGCTAGTCTGCATTTGCAGACATAGCCCCTTTGCACAACCAGCCACTGTTTAACAGTGAACTGTGTGTTAGGGCTCACAGAATTGGTCAACCTTTTGCAAGGTTAACCATTCTTAGGCCAATTATTAAATTTATAACCTAATTATGATCATTTTCAGTTTATACCTATTTAAAAACTAACCACTTTCATGGAACCTAATGCTAACAGCTATAACCAATCCACCTAAGGTCTAGATGATCAATCAAACATTCATAAGAAGCCAAATCTAGCAAAACTTAAGCATTCTTAACATGAATTGCACACAGAAACACATATGATCTAAGAAGCATGCATTAACCAACTCAAATTCAGAGGGAACAGTAGATATGGTTGAATTTTAGTCAACTAACTCATCCTATCAGATTGTATGTGATGCAGTGTGAATTTGTGTCAATTCATACCTAGTTATTACTAATTCCAATCATATGAAAGTTTGATCAATTTCAGAACCTTTAGAATTCATGGCACAGTTACACATATAAGCACAAGCTTTTATAGAGATGACAATTAGGATCCAATTTCAAACTCTAAACCTAGAATCATGATAACCCAATGAAACAGGAAAAGTATGAAACTAAAGCCAGACATGTGAAGAATCCTAGTCATGCTCTCAATATGAATCAGGAACTAGCAGCCAATAAGTCAGACAAAGCATCATAACAGGACCTCAACATAACAGGCTAAAGATGAGCCAACTAAGAAGCTTCAAGACTAATTATCATAGCAACTTGCACAAAGATATGAAATAAACTATGGAATGATGGGAAGGTAATCAACCAGAACCAAATCATGGACAAGTGCATGGCAGATAAGATAAAAAATGAAGGAAAGAAGAGCATGGAGATGAAGAAAAGAAGGATGTGTAGAAACAGTAGAAAAACTAGACCATGAAAGCCAGAAAGAAACCCAGTTCTATGAATCATTACAGTCAAAGGCAACAAGAGTAGTTAAAATGACACAGAAAGGCTGAACTTCTCAATATTAAAGTGAAAAGCCATGTGATCAAAACAAGGCACATAAAAGATAAAATCCTATCACTAAAAGGGCCAAAAGAACACAGGGACACATAGGAGATGAACAAGCTAAGGAATCAGGGTGGCCACAGAGAAATAAACAAGGACTCACAGCATGAGAAGATAAGCAGAAGGGTCCTAGACTAGCATGAGAAGCACAGGATTGAGATAACAAGAGATAAAAATCATAAAATCAACATAACCCTATGACTAACATGTTCAAAGAAATTTGAGATAAGAAAAGAGTCACCAAAAGAGAGCCAAGAATAGCCTTACAACTAACATATGAAATGCAAATCAATCAGAACATGCAAGGCATCATGAAGAGAAAAGCAATCATGCTTGTTGAACACTAACGGATCAATAACCCCAATACCAAAAAGATGAAGAAGAAAATATAGATTCTTAAACTCAGAAGAAGCAGAATATACATAGAATTCTAGTGATAAACAATCAAACACTGGATAATAGAAAGATGATTATAAACCCTAATACTAAACAGGATCTTGAAAGAACAGGTTAAAGCATACGAAATCAAGCAAATAAGGCATGAAACAAAGAAGAAACTAAGGTAATAATCTACGTCTATTGGAGAAGCATGCAAAGCAAATAATGACGAACAGAAACAAACAAGCATTCATAAACATGTCTATCAAACAAAATACACAAAATCAAACATAAGAAAACAGACAAAAAGGATCAGGGACTTAGCTTGCGGGGCCGGTCCCCCGAGCTTCCTATTCTTTTTTCTTCTCCTTTTTATTCTCTAAGACTCTCCTAGGCCTTCTTTTTGTTTCTCTTTTTTCTTTATTCTTTTCCAGATTTTTCAATCTTTTCTGATTCTTCTTTCAGGCCTAAAGACGAGGCCTTTTTTGAATTTAACTTGAAGAGAGGTGTTTGGGTGAGGGTAAAGATGAGGTCTTGATTGAGAGTTGAACTTGGGGTCGCCGGAGTTAGGGTTCCGACGACCTTCTTCGGGATATTCGAGGCGTTCCGGTTTGATTCGAGGGTGAAGGTTAGTACGGTTGGGTAGATCTCATGAAAAGGAGTCGAATGGTATTGGTTTCAGGCGGTGGTTCATTGTTTGGGCGGTCACCGGTGTAACTCCGGTGACCGGGATTTATGGAGACGAGGTGTTTTTACGATTTTCCTCTGGAGTGAAGAAGAAGAGAAGAAGATATGAAGAATGAAAGGATATTGAAAGGCCGGCGACCACCGTGGAGGGTGGTGGCCGCCATGGCCGCCTAGGGTTTTCTGATGAAGACGAGAGAGAGAAGAGAGGGGTGAGGGGCGGCTAGGTTAAGAATTTGGCAAAAATGACAACAATTCTCGGACATAAGCCTTATATAGGCCATATGTCCAAGGTAATCTCAACCGTTCATTGAAGGGAGATCGACGGCTCTGGTGCACGTTACTCAAACGACACCGTTTTGAACCTTATGAATAAAAGGTCTTTGATCGTTGGATTAATTCAAATCGACGGCTGGGATCAAATCCTATCATTAATTAAGACTCAAATTCAATTAAATATCCCAGCCGTTAGATCAATGAGATTGAACGGCTGGGATCAAGTCCCTTAGAGACCTGGACCGGTTCTGCTTTGGGCTCAAGGACTGGGCCAACGATTTGGACCACAATTGGCCCAGATTCAATTACACAGCATACATATATATATATCTATTTTTTTTATTTTCTGGTTTTAAATGATTTTTATGTATTTTCTTTTATTTTTTTTTTTCTTTTCTTTTATGAAAAATTATAAATCCTAATTTACTACCTACTCTAATTTCCTAGTATTTTTTGGTAATTTTCTGCTATTTTTTCCTTAATTTCTACTACTTAAGCTATTTTTAATAATTTCCTAATTAACTAAACTAACAAATTACTTACTACTATTTTTTTTGATTTTTTCTAATTTCTTACTTATTCAAACACAAAAAAAATATAACTAATTTCAAACAAAGCAAGTAATTGCACTCAAAAACATATTTATTTTAATTTTGGAATTTAAAGGCTTAGTGCAAAAATCATGTGCTCACAGCATGCGAGTTTGACAAAATATTAGAACAAACTAACCATTCTCTAGTTGGTTTAAACTAACAGTTTTAGATGAGTGGGGCCACCGGAATAAATGACTAGAAGATGTTGTCAAACTGGATTCAAATACTGGCATATATACTACCTAATGGAATTAGCTTCTTGGTAGAGTTAACTAAATGATTAAAGCTACATTGCACCAGGAAGAATGACTAACACTATTCCACTAGGATACACAGTCCTAAAGTCTGCCTTAAATACAAACAAATACTAACTACAACTGGTAACTACATCCTAATAGTTCATTATAATTATAACTTCAATTAATCCGAATCAAACTGAATACAGTCCAGTTATAATTTCCGCCAGAAATCTACATAACAGTAGTATAAGAAATGTTCGAAAATACAATTATATAAAGAAGAAAAAGTTAAATCAAAACTTCAAACTTCCATTTTCATATATATTCATGCTTCTACATTTTTCAGCTTACAATAGCATGTGTTACAGTCGTGTACCTGGTATTGGAAACAGAGAAGAGGAAGATGAGAATCATCAACAATAGTAACAATACACCACAGCAACACCAACGATAACACCAAGCAACTCAATGAAACAGTGGCAAATAACCAAAGAGTAAACCCAAGAAAACCACTTGAAACCCCAGCGATACCAAATGGAATCAGTGACCCAGGAATAAAATCAGAACAAAAAACAGAAGGCAGAGATTGACTCAACAATGCAATGGAACAGTAGACTTCTGGTTTTTACAACCCTTGAAAGCACTCAACTTAATTAAAAGAAAAGAGCCCATCCTATTCCCCTGAACCCCCGCTAAGTTATGTTTCATTCCTTTTTTAATCAAAGGGGTTATGGGTGGGCTATACTATTCAAGTTAAAAATCCCATGCTACTATGTTTGGTTCCCCACTGATAATTAAACTAATGACAATTATTAAAGACACCCTTAAGCTTAAATTGATTATAACTCTATTAAAACCCAAAATTACCCCTTAAATCCCATGTATATTACATGCCCTGCCCCAAGCCTTATTAGTCTGATGTTACACCTATATAAGTTCAAACCTAAAAACTGATTTCTGGTTGATCTATCTACAGCTATAAACCAACTCCTAGTATCAAATTCACATAAGTGATTCACAACATGAGACCATATAAACTCAAAAAAGGGTTATCAATCAAATGGAATGAGTTTGTCATATTGGGAACCAATTCTAACCAACTCAAACCAAACGACCAAACGGGTAGTTGATAATGCAAGCTATGATTGAAGCGGTACCAATCAGGACATCTCAGTACAAGTTTAACACACACAAAAAAATAGGCTGGTAATCATATTGGAATGAACAAGAGTGGCATATTATCATGATTCTTCTACCTTTCCATCAGAAAACTAATCGACGACACTTGTTCAATCGATTACATATATACAGTTAATAACAAACCAACCGAATCAAACAGAACAATCTAGGTGACTTATGTGGTTTTGACAAAAACAGGGAACTATCATGAAACTAAACTAATCTACCAAATATATTCTAATAGACTACATGGTTTAACATATACTCGACTATGAACAAAAGAAAGACTCGACCAAATAAAAGGTCAGGTTGGAGATGGACAGAACAGTTGATACAAAAAATTAAAAAATCAATAAACCAAACTAAATAGATAAACAGATATAAATATGAACATAGAACAAAGGGGAAAAGAAAAAATACCTTAGCACTTCAGAAACTAGACGACCCAAGATTCGAACTCAAACTCGAACACTTTGAGGTCGAACAGACCTTAATCGAGTGTTCTCAATTGAGAACACTTTGACTAAGGTCGATTAGACCCCAAATCTTCCTTTAATTTGGACATAATCCATGGTTTAGAATTTCTAGGGTTCTTACGTTCGATTTGGGATTCGAACGTTTCTAGCCAGATTTGAACCAAACCAAGAGTGGTTTGGTAACGAGGGAGGTCCGGGGGATGTATGGTGTGAGTTTGGGCTTGGTTGGGGTAGGGTCGAGTTTCGCTCGAATCTTCAAATGAAGATTCAAGATGTTTGGGGAAGATTCAAAGCAAACGGTTAATGGGATCGGATTGGGGGTGGTTAGAAGCTTAAGGGGTGTTAGTTTGGTGACCGTCGGCGTTATTGCCGTCGTGTTTAAGGCGGCTAGTATTTGGTGGAGGTTCGTCTCTAAGAAAGACGATGATGAACATGGAGAAAAAGGGGGGGTTCTTAGGGGGTGTGGGCCTGTGGGGTGAGAGATGAAACTGGTATAGGGGTGGGGTGGTTTGATCTTGGCCGTTCGATCAAGAGAGATTGACGACCAGGATCTATCACTTGAAGGGAACGACACCATTTGGCTTAAGTTACGAGATTGGCTCGGTCTTAGACGTGAATGGGTTGGGTTGTGAGGGATGCTTGGAACCGTTAGATCATAGGAAATGAACGGTTCAGATTTGACACCTGGAACGGTGTAGTTTGAGCTTAGTCGGAAGCTGAACTGGACCGGTAGATATTATTGATCAATGACCCAGGTTCAAGATGCAGAAACGACATCGTTTGAGGCATATGAGAGGTCAGGTAACTGGACTAGATCAATGGTATTGAGATTGGGCTTGTACTTTACTCTAAAATTGTCCCAACCGAGTTTTGTCCACTATTTTCATTCTTCTTCTTTTTCTTTTAATTCCTAAAACCCCAAAATTCCTATATTAAATCGTAACATCAAAATTAAACCAAAATATTAATTAACCCTAATCAACAATTAACACATAAGACTAGTCATTAATTAAAATAAAATCACACAAAAATGATAAACATACAAAAATACCTATTTTTGTGATTTTCCTCTTTTATAACTAAATTATGGTTTAATTAATTCCTAAGTGCATAATTAGATCCTAAGTGTGCATGCAACATATATTTTTTGTATTTTTTAATTAATTATGACAAGATAAACATTTACGAACAAAACACAGATAATTATCCAAAAAATGCCATGCAAAACATTGTCAAAATTGTTCACATGGCAATATGTTTTATGTTTTGATTTCTTTTGGAGTAGTTTTCGTGAAGTAAAAATCACATGCTCACAACAATTATTTCAGCATGATTAGATGAAGTAGCCACAATTGATTGCTTAGTCGATCGCCAAGATATGGCAGCGCCTCCACAGGTAAACACATAACCTGTTTGAGATCGAGCCTTGTGTGGGTCGGATAAATACCCAGCATCAGCATAACCAACAAGATCAGGACTGCAATTATTGCCATAAAATAATCCCATATCGGTAGTTCCTTTTAGATACCGCAACATGTGTTTGATTCCATTTCAATGTCTCCTTGTAGGAGCAGAGCTATATCTTGCTAAGACATTAACTGAAAAGGTTATGTCAGGTCTTGTAGTATTGGCAAGATACATTAGTACACCGATTGCACTAAGATGTGGTACTTCAGGACCAAATAGCTCTTCATTCTCTTTTTTAGGTTGGAATGGATCCTTATTCACATCAAGTGATCGAAAAACCATTGGAGTACTTAATGGATGTGCTCCATCCATGTAAAACTGTTTCAATACATTTTCTATGTAGGCAGATTGATGAATAAAAATTTCGTTTTCCAAATGTTCAATTTGCAAACCAAGACATAATTTTGTCTTTCTGAGATCTTTCATCTCGAATTCCTTCTTTAAATAATCAATTTTCCTTCTGGAGTTCTGTACGAGTTCCAATAAGATTTATGTCATCAACATATATAACAAGTATAACAAACTCTGATGTTGTTTTCTTTATAAAAACACATGGACAAATGGCATCATTTATATAACCTTCCTTTAATAAATACTCATTAAGGCGGTTATACCATATTCTTCCTGATTGTTTTAGATCATACAAAGGTCTTTCAATTTAATTAAAAATATTTCCCGGGATTTTAAATTATGTGCGTTAGGCATTTTAAATCCCTCGGGAATTTTCATGTATATCTCATTATCAAGTGAACCGTAAAGGTAGGCTGTAACCACATCCATTAAATGCATGTCAAGCTTTTCATGGACAACAAAACTAATGAGATAATGGAGTGTTATAACATCCATAACAGGAGAATATGTCTCTTCATAATCGATACCAAGCCTTTGTGAAAATCCTTATGCAACTAGACGTATCTTATATCTTTGTACCTCATTTTTCTCATTCTTTTTATGTACAAAGACCAATTTATATCCAACAAGCTTAACACCATCAAGTGTTTGCACTACAGGTCCAAAAAGTTCACATTTCGCAAGTGAAGTTAATTCTGCCTGGATAGCGTCTTTCCATTTTGGCCAATCATCTCTCTATCTACATTCCTCGATAGAGTTTGGTTCAAGATCCTCGCCCCGTT
Source organism: Nicotiana noctiflora (assembly GCA_032618575.1). Lineage (NCBI taxonomy): Eukaryota > Viridiplantae > Streptophyta > Magnoliopsida > Solanales > Solanaceae > Nicotiana > Nicotiana noctiflora. The sequence continues at coordinate 81,003 of JASVEL010013619.1, forward strand.
GCATTATTTCAACAGCAATATTATAAACAAATATGTTATTAATAATAATACTATTTTGGTTCCATGTTTTCCCCATTGAGACGTAACTTATTGAGATCTCTCCATCTTCATCATTTTCAGGTACTTGAACCTCTCTTGAGGTCTTATCATTTGTTATGTCTATATGCTCTTCTTGAGCCATTACCTCTGTATTATGATCACTTTGATCATTTACTCTTTTTCTTTTTCGAGGATTTTTATCTATAGAATCGACTGGTTTACCACGTTTCAAGCGCAGTTTAAGCTCATTTTCTTTAATTGATTGTCATACCGGGATATCAACTCGAACTAGAGCATTAGCAGCTAGAATATATGACTTAGTCACTCTTGGTAGGTCAGTGAACACATCGGCAGTTGATTTGTAATATTCTGCAAGTGAATTATCTTTGGAACCTCTTGTTCCAATTAATTTGTTCGAGGATCTAAATGAGATAATGACAATACATTCCTATCTATCTCGTTTCTCAACTGCTTATTTTCTCCCCCTAATATTGGGTATATTGATTCATCAAAACAACAATCATAAAATCTTGCTGTAAATAAATCTCCGGTCATAGGCTCCAGATATTTTATAATAGAAGAAGATTCATACCCAACATATATCCCCAACCTTCTGTGGGGGCCCATCTTTGTGCGTTGTTGTGGATCAATTGGAACATATACCGCACAACCAAAGGTTCTAAGATGGGAAATATTTGGCTCTTGGCTAAAAGCCAATTGCAATGGGGAGACTTCATGATAACTGGTTGGCCTTATATGCACAAGTGCTACTGCATGCAAAATAGCATGTCCCCACACTGAAAGGGGAAGTTTTGTTCTCATTAGTAATGGTCTAGCTATTAATTGGAGGCGTTTAATTAATGATTCTGCTATATCATTTTGAGTGTGGACATGAGCAACCAGATGCTCAACTTTTATTCCAGTGGCCATACAATAATCAGTAATGACCTGAGATGTAAATTCACAAGCATTATCAAGATGAATTGTCTTAATTGCACAATCTGGAAATTGTGCTCTTAATCTTATTATTTGGGCCAACAATCTCGCAAATACCATATTACGAGTTGACAATAAGCACACATGTGACCATATTGTAAATGTGTCTATTAAGACCATAAAATACTTAAATGGTCCACACAGAGGGTGTATAGGCCCACATATATCGCCTTGTATACGTTCCAGAAATGCAGGGAATTCAATCCCAACTTTAGTTGCTCATTGTTTAATAACCAATTTTCCTTGAGAACAAGCAGCACATGAGAATTCCTTAAATTGAAGAATCTTCTTGTTGTTCAATGTGTGCCCATTTAAATTCACTATTATTCTGCGCATTATGTTAGAACCGGAATGGCCCAACCGGTCATGTCAAATAATAAAATCATTACAAGTAGTAAACTTTTTGTTTACTATGGCATGTGATTCAAGCACACCAATGTTTGTGTGATACAACCCAGAAGAAAATGCGGGTAATTTTTCATGCACATATCTTTTACCCACTTTTATTGTAGTAATATAAAGGTATTCAACCTTTCCTTCATTTGATCTCTCAATATGGTAGCCATTTTGGCGAATAACTTTGAAACTCAACAAGTTTCTTTGAGACTTACTACAATAGAATGCATTATCAATATTTAATATCGCTCCTTTGGGTAATAATAAGGTTGCTCTTCCGGAGCCCTCAATCAACTTTGTACTATCATAGGCCCTTTTCATAACAAAAATAAGAGAAAATTTTCTTTTTTCTTAATTTTATGTGAATTAGCACTATCCAAAAGACATAAATCTTCATTACTCATCTTGGATCCAATTGAAGACTGGAGAATTTTAATTTCTTTCGGATAAAGAATTGCACTTAACTTTCGACAAGGCTAGAGTCGTGCTGATAACGTATTATAAAATAAAAGCGATTTAGTAAAACAGAACAAGATATAGAGATATAGAGAGAAAGAGAGAAGGAGGAGATTTCTTCTTCAATTGTGTGTATTTTTCTATCTATTACAACGCCTTTATATAGGCATAAAAAGTGAAGAAAATAGGCAAAATATATAAGTTACCCCCTAAACTATAAGCCAAATCCATGTTACACACTTTCTGACCACGAAAATTATATTACACACTCAACCTTTTAAAACTGTGTCTAATACACACTACTTTTGACCAGGTATATTACACGTAAAGGGAGCGCGTGAGGAGGTGAAAATGTGTGTCTGCAGCTTTATGTCAGCGGTTCAGATTTAATAAAGTTGATCCTATGGTCCAACTTAATTATTTTTCTATTTCCTTTTACTTTTATTTTTCCCTCCAATCCCATGACCATCAGAACCTCCCATGTTCTCTTCCATTGAACCTCATTATTTCATTTCAATCAATTACTCCAACAAGAAAAAAGCTAGTAACATACACTATTAGAAGTCCAAGGAAGTTCTGTTAATTTCAATCCAAGAAAATTCTATTAATGTTAGTCTATGACTTCTTTATGACATATAATTAGCAAATACTTGAACACCCAATTCAAAGAAATGTTGCAAATGCACTTTCCATTCATGGTCATCTTCAAAAAAGCTAAAATTTAAACTTTCCAATTCATGGTCTTTCAGTTGACATACGAGCAAACAAATAAAAACCCAATTCGAAAAAAATGCTAACAGTTATACCCCTCCATTAATGGCCTCTTAGTAACATATGAGCATAACAGGATATACAAAAATAACAATATAAGAGATTTTAGAGATGAATTTAGTACATCAAAACCCAGAAGATCAACTCAAATTAAAAAGTTTCAGTCAAAGAGGGGTCGTTACTGGCCTTTGTTTTTCGATGACAAGGTCATTTCCTTGCAACGATTAATACCGAAGATGTATTGAAGATGGTGATTTGGATGGGACATTTTTTTCTGTTGATTATGGCTATGGCACTAGCCATGGAGGTGGTATTGGCGGCAAGTATAGAAGAGGAGGATAAGAGAAAGAAGCCGACGAACGAGTCAAGAGTATGAAGAAAATGAAAAACTTGTGAGTAAGTTTGAGGGGGTGGTGTTTTCTGTTTTTTCTTTTAAATATTATAAGTATTTTTTTTCCTTTGAGAGGACACATGTCACGATCTTATTGGTGCGTGATAATACACATGTTTTGAAGAACTGGTCAAGAAAAAAGTAGTGTGTCTTAGGCACACTTTAGAAAGATTGAGTGTGTAAAATTATATATGTGGTTAACAGGTGTTTAACAGGATTTGAGTATAAGTAGGATTGGTAAATTATGTATTTCGCCAAGTAAATATATCATGGAATATGTAATTGAACATACAAAATATGTCATTCAATATGTCATTAATCATTTGAGATGAAAATACTGGAAGAAGAGTAGACATCCAACATAAATCGATATTTATCATAACATTTTCAATATTTACACTCCACTTTTATTGTAACTTAAGCATAAGTTTTAGGCAAAATACATAACTTACCCCCTAAACTATAAACCAAATCCCTGTTACACACTTTTTGTAGACAAAAATCATCTTACACATTGAACCTTTTAAAAGTGTGTCAAAGACACACTACTTTTTTCTTGACCAGTTTGCCAAATTATGTGTGATATCACGTACCAATTAAGTCTTGACACGTGTCATAACTCAAGAAAAAAATAAAATACTCATTTTCACCCTAATTAATATCTTTTCTTTAAAAATAAAAATAATCAAAAGACCCCCCTCCCCAACCCGTCTCTCATCTTTCCCAACCCTATTCATAGTCAACTTCTCCATTAAAATTTGTTCCTCCATTAGAATCCACTGGAGTAATCTCCCCATTTCCTCCATTATCTTCTCACTTCACACCCAATTGTTGGCCAACTCCTCTGCCACAACTATTATCCACCAAACAACTCAATTCCAGATAATCAGATAATTGGATCTGGAGGAAACTAGCGGAAGAATGGTCAGATCTTTGCTAGTTCTGCCAAATTTTGACAAGAAACAGAGCTTCTCTATCATTTTTTATTTAATTTTTGTGTCTCTTCTTCTCATTTTTTTGTTTCATCTGAATATTGGTCGGAAAATTAAAGACTCCGGCGACCCATAGTTTTGATGTCGTTTGTTTGTTTTACGGTTGCCTTACCATCAGAGCTCCGGCGATTGTTATCAACTGAGATCGTCAATAAAATACTTTGCTTACATCTCCGACTTGAACAGATTCACTCTTTAACAATCTACCAATTATTAATTTGCGGATAGATTAGTATAATATTATATGTATTAATCATCATTAATGTGGTACAAATAGGCGAAGGTAAGGAATATTAAGAATAAACGTCATCCAAATGACTCTAAAAATTTTAAAAAATAAAGAAGGCTGGATATGTGGCATTTAGATAATGGTTCATACCCAAAAGATTTAACTCCACTCGCCTCTTTTATGTACAAAATACGCGCCTGCCAACTGTTAAAAATAGTGTGTATTTGACACACTTTTAAAAGGTTGAGTGTGTAAAAAGTTGCCCGTGATTGAAAGGTGTGTAACAGGAATTTGGGTGCAAGTTTAATGGGTAAACTATGTATTCTGCCTAAGTTTTAATAATATCTTTGAGATTAGGTACAAGCGGTAGGAATAAAGAGGTGCACCCTTACCGGTAAATCTCATACAAATAAAATTTACTGAACTCATACTACTATATATTTGTCGATTTTGAGGTATTATTTTATCAATAATTTTTAAAGGTAAATGAAATATATTATTATCTAAGTTTTATATTGAATTTTGTACTATGTTGAAAAATATTTTAGCACGGTCGCTCAACTGTCGTATTTGTTTTTATCTGATTTCTTTATATATTTAATTATGTGCTTTTATGTTCCACTTTTCAATTTTAGAAGAATTGCGACGTCACGAAAACACATTTCAAGTCACACCGCAACCAGTACGCCTGTGACTTTAATGCGTTTCAGTTTCGCCGAGAGTAAGATTTGGGTCACATAAATGCGCACCCATATTTAGGAAAGTAATTTTATTAAAGTCGTGCCTAAAGAGTCTATCGTGTTGTTAACTTTGGGAAAGACCGTGAAATTCGCTAAACGGTCCTCCCGAGTCTAAGATTTTCATAACAATTTATTTTGAGGGCCCCGCAATTATGTATTTTTGTTTGGCGAGGCTCGTCTCATTATTTTATTTAAGGTCAATCCTAACGTGACTATGATTTTCTATTTATTTTTGTTTGGTCTCTAAAAGGGCCTAATTAATTTACATTTATAAATAAATTCAGGCTTCGAGTTCAAATCCGAATTCAAACAAAAGGGAGGATCCTCTTAATTTAACCCCGCAACCTAATTTGAAACCCAAATTTATATTGGAAACTATTGGAACCTTCATAATATTCAATAATCAAATGAAAAATATAGAACTTCAGGATGCAAAGCTACTGGAATTTACTATTACAAGTTTTTATACACTACTGAATATCCACAAAGACCAAATGCTACATAAAAAAAAACTATTGACACACATATATTGAACAGTATTCTAATTCAAACCCACTTAAACACAAGAAAGGGAAGCTTCACCGTCATCTCATAGTAACAGGGAAATGGAAAACTTATTTCAAATCATATTTCAAAGAAACAAAATTAAAACAATCACTAACAGGATCTTCTATCACCTTAGCTAATACAGTAATATTATCTAGTATTCGACTCTAAATAATGAATTTCTTAGGCAGATTCGATGAAAGCGGCGAAGACGAATTAAACGCTAACCAAAATATTACTACGCCGATGCATCAAGCACTGGGAACACGAAGCTAAATCAGATTCAACGCTAGACCAATCCAGAGACAAATGTTCTAATCCATCAATAAACGCTCATAATGCACTACAGCAGAAAAATCAAGAGGCAACGACAACAATAACAACACCAATTAAGCCGAGATGTATCAACAAGCTTCAACCATCAGACATTTGAATCACTTAGCATGAGTATGTGCTTTTCAATTCACAACTGCGGCTACTGGTGATTACAGCCGCTAGACGATCAGACCCTGCAGTAACTAAACTTCACGGTACCATACAAGTGCACTTATGTTCTGATTAACAGGACTCAATTTTAAGGAATTACAAGCTAGCCGACAGCAGGATTCAATAAACTAAGATTCAATTTCATCAAAACAAATCATATTGTCATTAAAGCCTATACACTTAAGAAAATTATAAGAGAGCAGGGAGCAAAATACCTATAATTACTTCAGCAAATAAACCTCGAAACAGCCGATAAAGTGGCAGAAATGGCACTGAAGGGAATTCAGCCGCGATTTGCGAGCTAAGCAGCAGGAACAGCAGTGCGGAAAATGAACACAAATGGAACGGGGATTCGAAGATCTCAACTGTCTTCAGCCCTCAAGCCCGAACAATTCACCGGATGGGCTTCAAAAATGGACTCTATGAATTTGAAACTGAAAATCGAAATTTAAACCGAAAAGAAGAAGCAGAAAGTCCTCTGTTCGTCTCCCTCTATTCGTGTGTGTGCCTGTTCTCCATCCGGAAAAATCTCTGAAAAATCTATCCCAATCCCTCTCCTAAATAGCCTTGGAGATATTGTTGAATGAGAGGAGGATAGAGACACGCGATTTTCGTGTCTCTATCTGATGATGAAGCCTCCGATAATTTTAGGTGAATGGGGTAGGCGGGTCGGGTTTTAGGGCAAGGGTTGGGTTTAGTAATGGGTTGGGCTCAATTAATTTCAATTATTTTTGGGCTAAATTAGTTCAATTAGCCCAATTCTTATTTTGTACTATATATTCTTGTATTGTGTTATGTATTGTATTTCTATATTATTATTATTTTTTGTGTTTTTTGTAGTTTTTTTTTCTAATTTTATTATATTGTTAAACTAATTAAATTCTAGAATTTATTTAATATCTATTTTATAGTAATTTTCAATTAAAACATTAAGATGCTATTTTTTTTATTTTTCTTTAATTCTCCTAAAATGAATTAATACCTACTAAATGCGAAGTTAATTTTCTAAATGCAAATGCATATTTTTTTTTTAAGATTTAACATGAGCAAATAACACACCAAAATTCACACAAATTGTAAAAATAAAGAAAAATTGTTTATCTTGAATTTTATGGGAATAACTCATAATTCATCGAGACATCTCTATTTTCTGTATCGAGACAGCTCTATAGGCGTTTTGCAATTCAAGAGAGGGAAAGGAGCTAGCTTTTGATGTTGAGTTAGGCACAAAGTCCATTACTTTACATCAGTGTTCCAAAACTTTGATCTTGTCTAGATAGCTCTACATTTGCTGGTGAGTCTCTGGTGTAAGGCGAGCGCCAGCCAACGACTGGTACTGCTGAAATTTCAACTCGTCACATTTCAATGCAGCAGCTCTACATGCCCTGATACTACCTGGGAGGAGAAAATGTAAAAAGTATCGTGTTATATTTACCGGAATGTAGACCTATCAGTGAATACAAGAATGCAAGGATATTTTGCCATTCAGAAAACAATGTTAAAATAACTTCAAAGAGAACACTGTATATCTTGGGTACCGTTTTGAAAACGGTATTATGTTTGTATTTAAACAGATGAATTTCATACTTGAGTTTGGATTTTTGTTTTGTTTGATGCATGAGTTCGGTTGTTCTTTCAATTTAAACTTTGAGGTTATTTGTGTTATGTTATTCATGGTATGTGAAATGCATTTATGAAATTTCATAGGATTATAGGAGTAAGTTCAAACATGTAATACATCTGTTTAAATACAAACATAATACCGTTTTCAAAACGGTACCCAAGATATCCAGTGTTCTCTTTGAAGTTATTTTAACATTGCTTTCTGAATGGCAAAATATCCTTGCATTCTTGTATTCACTGATAGGTCTACATTCCGGTAAATATAACACGATATTTTTTACATTTTCTCCTCCCAGGTAGTATCAGGGCATGTAGAGCTGCTGCATTGAAATGTGACGAGTTGAAATTTCAGCAGTACCAGTCGTTGGCTGGCGCTCGCCTTACACCAGAGACTCACCAGCAAATGTAGAGCTATCTAGACAAGATCAATGTTTTGGAACACTGATGTAAAGTAATGGACTTTGTGCCTAACTCAACATCAAAAGCTAGCTCCTTTCCCTCTCTTGAATTGCAAAACGCCTATAGAGCTGTCTCGATACAGAAAATAGAGATGTCTCGATGAATTATGAGTTATTCCCATAAAATTCAAGATAAACAATTTTTCTTTATTTTTACAATTTGTGTGAATTTTGGTGTGTTATTTGCTCATGTTAAATCTTAAAAAAAATATGCATTTGCATTTAGAAAATTAACTTCGCATTTAATAGGTATTAATTCATTTTAGGAGAATTAAAGAAAAATAAAAAAAATAGCATCTTAATGTTTTAATTGAAAATTACTATAAAATAGATATTAAATAAATTCTAGAATTTAATTAGTTTAACAATATAATAAAATTAGAAAAAAAAACTACAAAAAACACAAAAAATAATAATAATATAGAAATACAATACAGAACACAATACAAGAATATATAGTACAAAATAAGAATTGGGCTAATTGGACTAATTTAGCCCAAAAATAATTGAAATTAATTGAGCCCAACCCATTACTAAACCCAACCCTTGCCCTAAAACCCGACCCGCCTACCCCATTCACCTAAAATTATCGGAGGCTTCATCATCAGATAGAGACACAAAAATCGCGTGTCTCTATCCTCCTCTCATTCAACAATATCTCCAAGGCTATTTAGGAGAGGGATTGGGATAGATTTTTCAGAGATTTTTCCGGATGGAGAACAGGCACACACACGAATAGAGGGAGACGAACAGAGGACTTTCTGCTTCTTCTTTTCGGTTTAAATTTCGATTTTCAGTTTCAAATTCATAGAGTCCATTTTTGAAGCCCATCCGGTGAATTGTTCGGGCTTGAGGGCTGAAGACAGTTGAGATCTTCGAATCCCCGTTCCATTTGTGTTCATTTTCCGCACTGCTGTTCCTGCTGCTTAGCTCGCAAATCGCGGCTGAATTCCCTTCAGTGCCATTTCTGCCACTTTATCGGCTGTTTCGAGGTTTATTTGCTGAAGTAATTATAGGTATTTTGCTCCCTGCTCTCTTATAATTTTCTTAAGTGTATAGGCTTTAATGACAATATGATTTGTTTTGATGAAATTGAATCTTAGTTTATTGAATCCTGCTGTCGGCTAGCTTGTAATTCCTTAAAATTGAGTCCTGTTAATCAGAACATAAGTGCACTTGTATGGTACCGTGAAGTTTAGTTACTGCAGGGTCTGATCGTCTAGCGGCTGTAATCACCAGTAGCCGCAGTTGTGAATTGAAAAGCACATACTCATGCTAAGTGATTCAAATGTCTGATGGTTGAAGCTTGTTGATACATCTCGGCTTAATTGGTGTTGTTATTGCTGTCGTTGCCTCTTGATTTTTCTGCTGTAGTGCATTATGAGCGTTTATTGATGGATTAGAACATTTGTCTCTGGATTGGTCTAGCGTTGAATCTGATTTAGCTTCGTGTTCCCAGTGCTTGATGCATCGGCGTAGTAATATTTTGGTTAGCGTTTAATCCGTCTTCGCCGCTTTCATCGAATCTGCCTAAGAAATTCATTATTTAGAGTCGAATACTAGATAATATTACTGTATTAGCTAAGGTGATAGAAGATCCTGTTAGTGATTGTTTTAATTTTGTTTCTTTGAAATATGATTTGAAATAAGTTTTCCATTTCCCTGTTACTATGAGATGACGGTGAAGCTTCCCTTTCTTGTGTTTAAGTGGGTTTGAATTAGAATACTGTTCAATATATGTGTGTCAATAGTTTTTTTTTATGTAGCATTTGGTCTTTGTGGATATTCAGTAGTGTATAAAAACTTGTAATAGTAAATTCCAGTAGCTTTGCATCCTGAAGTTCTATATTTTTCATTTGATTATTGAATATTATGAAGGTTCCAATAGTTTCCAATATAAATTTGGGTTTCAAATTAGGTTGCGGGGTTAAATTAAGAGGATCCTCCCTTTTGTTTGAATTCGGATTTGAACTCGAAGCCTGAATTTATTTATAAATGTAAATTAATTAGGCCCTTTTAGAGACCAAACAAAAATAAATAGAAAATCATAGTCACGTTAGGATTGACCTTAAATAAAATAATGAGACGAGCCTCACCAAACAAAAATACATAATTGCGGGGCCCTCAAAATAAATTGTTATGAAAATCTTAGACTCGGGAGGACCGTTTAGCGAATTTCACGGTCTTTCCCAAAGTTAACAACACGATAGACTCTTTAGGCACGACTTTAATAAAATTACTTTCCTAAATATGGGTGCGCATTTATGTGACCCAAATCTTACTCTCGGCGAAACTGAAACGCATTAAAGTCACAGGCGTACTGGTTGCGGTGTGACTTGAAATGTGTTTTCGTGACGTCGCAATTCTTCTAAAATTGAAAAGTGGAACATAAAAGCACATAATTAAATATATAAAGAAATCAGATAAAAACAAATACGACAGTTGAGCGACCGTGCTAAAACCACGGAATCCGGGAGTGCCTAACACCTTCTCCCGGGTTAACAGAATTCCTTATCCAGGTTTCTAGTTCGCAGACTGTAATACGGAGTCATAAATTTCCTCGGTTCGGGATTAAACCGGTGACTTGGGACACCATTATTTTCCCAAGTGGCGACTCCGAAAAATTAAATAAATTGATCCCGTTCCGACTGTCCTTTAAGTGGAAAAACTCCTTCCCTGATTATTATTATATCTCTTTCCGGGGTGTAGTAGTAAACAGTGGCGCACATCACGTGTGTGAAAAGGAGGTGTGACAATACTTAAGTTACAATAAAAGTGGAGTGTAAATATTGAAAATGTTATGATAAATATCGATTTATGTTGGATGTCTACTCTTCTTTCAGTATTTTCATCTCAAATAATTAATGACATATTGAATGACATATTTTGTATGTTCAATGAGAGATTCAGAAGTAGGAGGAAACAGTGATGAGGAATCAGTAGTAAGAAGCAGTAGGAATCAACAGCAAAATAACCAGCAAAACAACTTCAAGCCTAGAAACGAAGTGTAGTAGCCCAGAGCAACAAATTTAACCAACCAATCGACCCAACCAAACTTTAAACCAAACATTGAACCATTTCTCATTCAGACGAGATGAAATTTGTTTCAAAAGTTGAAAAGAAGTCGAAAATCACTAAAGAAATCCCAATGAAACAGTAAACAATAGAGCTGTTTATGGTTTTCTCAGAATTCTCACTTAATTTTCTGTATTATTCCCTTTTCAGTCTCTTAATTCTCTAATTTTTTTTCTGTGAAAGTCCCTCTTGAAAGGCAAGTTTAGGATGCCTTTATAGGCAAGGGACTAGGGCAGACCTTAGGATTTTAATTTTTGCACTCTGCCCCCTCTTTAATTCTCATTTTTAGCTTAAAATCCCTCAATTTTTTGGCTTGCTTTCTAAGCAAAACCCTTTTCCAGCTTCCAAGAATCCTCTTCAGGTGGTTACCAAAAGATTCCCCAGATGAACTACCTAAAATACCCTTCAATGACCCTATTTTTACCCGGGTCAACTGGTCAAGCTAATTGGGTCATAGACCCCAAATGAATCCCTATTGGGTCTCTTTCCATTTATAAACCAATTATAACACTTATGAACCCAAATTAGAGCTAAAACCAATTTTCCCAAATAAAGAAGCCTGGAGCTATTTCTAAAAAATAGCTGAAACAAAAGGCCAAATTAAAGAACTAACCAATCTAATTTCATAACAGCAAATTAATTATGGACCTGACTTCAATAGCTAGGAAATTAAGCTGATAATGAAACAATAAAGCTTATTAACACAAAAACTAAAAGCAAAAGAGTGGATCAAGAGACTTAGCCAGTTCAACAAACAGAGGAATAGAAAAGGACCCAGTTCGAACCCAGCATACCCACATGAATTTTGACCAACCCAAAAGAAAGGGGACGAGGAGGAAGATGAACCAGTTGAAATAAAATCACAAGAGATGAAAAAGAACTTGCACAGATTAGAGTTTGAAACCTATCAAAGACTTATGCCAAAATTTCGCCCCTCATGCACAAATGACCTTTCATCTACTTGGCCTTCAATCAAAGCTGGGTGATTCATACATTTTTAGTGCCAAGAAAAGCTGGTTCAAGCAGAGTTCAACAGAAGAAGATGAAGAGGAATTCATCGCCCATTTCGATCTCTGATTTAGAGAAGCTGATCGGTTTGGGAGAAGGAATAATGGCAGATTCAGAATGAGAGTGACAATAGTTATATGTTCAGGTTTTGAGGAGGTTTGAAGGTCAAACACATATGGAAAATCGCGGAATTTTTTAGGCTAACTAGGGTTGAGAACTGAGAGAGATAAGAGGGATGAGAATCGACTCATCTCTAAAAAAGGATGTTTCGAAAGTTTTATGTGAAATTGGAGAAGTGTTTGCAGCCGTTGGATGATGGATGATGGACGGCTCAGATCAATTTGAGTAATGGGAAATCAAAACCATGTCGTTTTGAAGAATGGGAAGGGATGACCGGGTTGGGGCGGGGATTGGGCTGGTTTAACGGGTATTTTGTGCTCGTATTGTTTGGGCTTGAAAGAATTGAAATGATTTGGCCCAAAAACTTTATTCAAAGCTTAATTTTCTAATTTCCCTTTGTTTTTTTTCTTTTGTTTTCTTTTTCTCTTTTTTTTTCTCTTTTCAAAATTAAACTTAAATCTCGGTTAATTCCGAAAACCTAATTATCCTTAAAACAATAATTATACCTATATGATAATTATCACAACTAACAAATTAAAAGGAAAACTACTAAAATCAAAATTTAACGCTATGAGTGCAAATTAAATATTTTTATTTCCATTTTTATAAAATAAATAATTACTAATTAATTCTTAAAAAGTCAAAGTTAAATACTAAATGCAAATGCACATATTTTTGTATTTTTCATTAATTAAAATGCACAATAAAATGCAAGCAATTAACAAAAAATGCCACAAAAATCCACAAAATTGCAAACATGAAAGAAATTATTTTGTTTTGAATATTTGGGAGTAATTCATATATGGCAAAAACTCTCATGATGTCATTGGAAAAATATGTCATTAATTATTTGAGATGAAAATACTGAAAGAAGAGTAGACATCCAACATAAATCGATATTTATCATAACATTTTCAATATTTACACTCCACTTTTATTGTAACTTAAGCATAAGTTTTAATTATATCTTTGAGATTAGGTACGAGTGGTACCCTAAGATTAGTACTTTAAAAGATATATTAAGGAATAAAAAGGTGCATACAAATAAAATTTACTAAACTCATACTACTATATATTTGTCGATTTTGAGGTATTATTTTATCAAGAATTTTTAAAGATAAATGAAACATATTAATATCTAAGTTTTATATTGAATTTTGTACTATGTTGAAAAATATTTTAGGAGCTAACTATTTATATTTTTATATTAAAATTTGACTAGGCTTGAAAGTATATTTTAATCGATTAAATTTGTCTTTCACGCGCAAGAAAAAATTGAGCAAACAGACCAAAAGAAAAAGAAAAATATTTTTTCCTTAACCTTTACCCTTTTACAGAATCCTTCCTCTCCCGTCAATAAACAAAAATCCTCCTTTGCTGCCCCTCCGCCAAAATCCGCCGTCACCATCGCCGGCGCCGGCACACATTCACCGCCGTGACTCTGCTGCCTTCGCCCTCTCCCCTGTATCTTCCACCACCAAATTTCAGTAAGTTGCTCAAGTTCCAGCAATAATTGTTTTTTACATACTTAATTTTCTGTTAAATTAAAAGCACCGGTGAAAATTATTTCGTCTTCCTTGTAAAAATCTCGATTTATTCCAAACTTCCACTCAGTGGCCTTTTTGAGTCTGCACATTAAAAGAAAATCGAAAAAATACAATAGAAATAATTTTGGGTTTGGCTTTATAATTTCAGAAATTGTTAAAATGGTTCCGGGCTAAATTTTTGCACTTGAATGAACTTCAATACAGATTTTTTTATTTTTTATGATTCAGTATATTCAGAAAAGGGAGTGTAAAAAGGTTCATGGCTTGTGTTTACTTATTTTTCAACTTCTAGTGCTGCAATTTTAGCTTGTTAGGATTATATTTGTAGCTTGAATTGCCATAAGAATAGATATTCGAGGACGCTTGTAAATTGAATGATGTATTTTTGTGATAATATTGTTGAAAGTTTATATTTTGCTCTACATTACCATAGGTATTACTCCCTCTGTCCCATTTTATGTGAAACAGTAAACAAGGGCATTATTATGCCAAATTATAGCTATTTCACAGAGAAAAAGGCCATTTGAATGACTTTTTTCTCTCTCCATAAAATAGAATCTGGTTTGTGATGATCCAAGGTATGTTGCGGCAAAGTTAATTAATCACATATTCTTTGTACTTCCCAATCGTTTAGGTCCTTTCTAAGAGAACGATCTCATCCTTGTACAGTGAAAAGAACGCAGAAATCCTAGCATTATGAAGAGAGGAAATGCTGTAGATATCATAATCAAACCTGAAGTTATGAATTTACCATTTGAGTTTTCTTTTCGAATTGATAATGTTGGATCTTGGGTACCGTTTTGAAAACGGTATTATGTTTGTATTTAAACAGATGTATTACATGATTGAACCTGTATGCTTTGGTGAATGGGACAAAGTTTGTTACTTGAGTTTGGATTTTTGTTTTGTTTGATGCATGAGTTCGGTTGTTCCTTCAATTTAAACTTTGAGGTTATTTGTTTTATGTTATTCATGGTATGTGAAATGAATTTATGAAATTTCATAGGATTACAGGAGTAAGTTCAAAAGATTTGAACATATAATATCTTATAGTAGTTTCACATACTTTGATCATATAAATCTAATAATGTTTTCAGATAAAATAAACAATTGACATATTAACTCCCCGTCTCTTCCAATTGTTAGATACTCTAATATCAAGCAAAGCCTTTTGGGATGTCCAAATTGTTGCTGATGTCCCCTTGGTTTGTAAAACTTCGAAGTTATAAGGGATTTCTCAAGGTTAGATATTTTATTTTAAAACGGGGGTGCAACTGTTAGCAACTGGTAGGTATAGCCTCGCATGTCATGTGTTTTGACTGTGATTATATTCAATTTAAGACCTGTGAATTCACTTGATGACTTCATAATGGGGTTGATTTGGAATTGCATATGTAGTTTGTTGAAGCTGCTAATCCTACTTCGCTACGTTTCTTCCAAAAAAAGATGATATACATGGTCTGTTTTTCCTTAGGCAATTAGAGAAAGTTACATATTCTTTAGCCAAGCTATTTTATTTGCTGATTTGTCTTGGTAGTTTCCATCACTTCAGTACTTAATCTGGCATAAATTATGTTATTAAAATTGTTGCTCATTAGGTAAAAAGGATCATGGTGGGATTTAAGAATAGATATATGGTGATGGAGGTTTTTTTGGATCCAAATAAAGATACTGGAGTAGATGAGCCCATCATTATCACTCAATTTAACTTGACCAAAGCCATCAAAGATGTTATTCTGACAAACTTTGGTGAATGCGCCCTCGCCTCATCCACGAATTCATTTCAAGGTAAGTTAGTTTTAGTTTATTTCTTTTTCTTTTTTGAGCATGGAGTTTGCCTCCTTTCCTCTTCTTGGAAATGTTGCTGCAGTTTCAAAAGTTCATATTTTGTGCAGTGAAGTATGTGAATCCCATTACTAAACTTTGTATCATACGAGCATCAAGGGATGAGTATCAAAGAGTTTGGGCTGCAATAACCATGGTCCGGAGTGTAGGGAGTTGCCCTGTGGTGTTCAACCTACTAGACCTAAGTGGTGAGTTGTAGTGTTCAAAGGGTTCTTAAGTGGAATGCAGTGTTCTCTTTGAAGTCATTTTAACATTGTTTTCTGAATGGCAAAATATCCTTGCATTCTTGTATTCACTGATAGGTCTACATTCCGGTAAATATAACACGGTACTTTTTACATTTTCTCCTCCCAGGTAGTATCAGGGCATGTAGAGCTGCTGCATTGAAATGTGACGAGTTGAAATTTCAGCAGTACCAGTCGTTGGCTGGCGCTCGCCTTACACCAGAGACTCACCAGCAAATGCAGAGCTATCTAGACAAGATCAAAGTTTTGGAACACTGATGTAAAGTAATGGACTTTGTGCCTAACTCAACATCAAAAGCTAGCTCCTTTCCCTCTCTTGAATTGCAAAACGCTTATCGAGACTCCAAAGACCATCGACTGCATCGTCTCTTGGACAGCATATTTACCTGCGAAAGCCTACAATGCCTTACAATGAGCCAATGCTCAAGTATTTTTCTCCAGCCACTGTCCAACAACCTGGTTATTTCATTAACTTATGTGACACATTCTTGCCCGAAAGAATACTTGCCTGTAGTTATGTTGCGGTAATGACAATGTTCTCATTTATCATTCTTAAAGTGCTATTGAAAAAATAGCAGCATCTCAGAGCTAAGAACTCTTTTTGCTCATAGGAAATGAATGAAGAACCAAAGCTAAAGAGGTGAAAATTTGTGAGGGATTTGCTTTTATTTTCCATTGTTTCATTAGTAATTTGAAGAATATTTGATAGCTCGAAGAAATTTATTTGATATATACTTATTTATAGAAAAGGCTGCAAAGTAACCGAATTATTGGCTATTCAGACAAGATGCTAAGCCAGTGAAGGTAGGTTTAAAATTGCCTATTAACCACAAAGAAAGCAACTAAAAATATGCAAAAGAATTAAACCAGGCATGAACACGTTTTATGTATCATTAATTTTGTGTATTGACTCTAAAACTCCATATGTGATTGAATCAACAGTAGCTAAGAAGGAAAATAATTTGCATTTTATTCAAAACACTATAGACCCTGAGCAATTAGATTAAATTTGGATTTGTAATAAAGTGGCTTTAATCTGTAGAAATCTTTAAACTGCGATTTCTTAAACACGTAGCTTAACTTGACTCACTCTTTGAGAGCCGTATCAGGTATTTGGATAATATTTGGTTGAAGTTATAAAAGAGAAATCGGAAAAGATTACTTAGAAGTTGAAGTGAAAATTTGTCAATAAAATTTGTTTATTTCACTTGAAATACTTCTCTAACAAGTTTCTCAATATTGCTACTCTACTTTCGACTGTCCTTTATCGGGCAGCTACTGATATCTAGGTTGGCCCGAGCTTCCCTTGGCATACCTTCATTACCATTATTTGATGTTATGAAATACAAATTAAACATTGTCAAATACAAATATACAACAAAATCTAACAACAAGGGGATGTAGCTCAGATGGTAGAGCGCTCGCTTAGCATGCGAGAGTCACGGGGATCGATACCCTGCATCTCCACTTTTTTGAATAATTTAACATGACGTATTTATTTTTTTTGTTCTCTTTTTAAAGATAGTGTAAATTTTGTTTTCTTTAAATTAATTATACGGTCAGATAAAATAGAATGAACGGTATATGGAAAATGGAGTACGAAATACCAATCCACGTGCTAATATTTTTTTTCCTCCAATTGCTTGGGCTTAAATTGAACGAACTCAAGTCCGCCACAAAAATCTAAGTAAAGATTGGCACAAAGTTTAATGCATCACACATTATATAAGAAATTACAAAAAAATATTCCCCACCCACCCACATACTACATTACCCACATCAAAATCCTCAAAATTATGATAATAATAATCTGATCTTTTAATATAAAGGTTAGTATATCTTCAACAAAGACAACTCTATTTTTTCAATGACACCCTATTGCCAATAATTGACTTAGACTCATTGTTCTTTATATCTGAACATTTATCTGATCTAAAAATACAATCTTGAATATACCCTTTAAAGGAAAACTCAAGATCTTGAGTTTTTTTTAAGGTATAAGAAATCATGGGAAAAACAACAAGGAAACTGGAAGTGGTTTCTCCTGTACCAGCAGATATAGATATTGCTAATTCTGTTGAACCTTTTCATATTTCTGAGATTGCTCAAGAACTCAATATTAATCCCAAGCATTATGATTTATATGGCAAGTATAAAGCAAAGGTAATACCTTTTTTCACAGGTTATTGTTATATAAATGATTTTTGTTAGAATCCTATTGTTTTTGTAGATTTTGGTTTACTGGTAGTTCATGTTGATTGGTGATTACAAGAATATGTATGTGTATTGGTTGGCATTCATTTTCTGCGAAAAGTATTTTTTTAAAAAGGCAGTCGATGCAGGAAGAAAATTAAAAGTTAAAATAATAACTCAAGAACTCAATCTTAACCCTGAGTATTATATCTCTATGGCAACAGTGTTATAAAAAACGAAAAGCGCAAACAAGCTGTTGGGGCTTTAGGCGCAAATAAAGTGTGGGCTTTAATGAAAAAGGCGCAACTAGAGAAAAAGTAAAAATATGTATATGTAGTGTAAGACTAATAATTATAAGTATGAATGATAAATATACGGTGAAAAAAATTTAAAAAAATTACGATTAAGTGAAATATCAATTGTTTAATGATGCATTTTCAGTATTACACTCATTGGCAAGTAAAAGTATGCCTAAGAGCCTTTATGCGACACTAAAGCGCCCACAAAGCGAGGTGAAGCGCTCAACCTGTTTTGAGCCTCGCTTCAGGGTTTAAGCGTGCTTTAAGCGCGCCTTTGACAACACTGTATGGCAAGCATAAAGCAAAGGCAATACCTTCATATTTTATATGTGTGTGTGTGTGTGTGGGGGGGGGGGGGGGTTATTGCTTCTCTTTTATGTACTCTTTGTTTGCTTTTAATTGTTTTGGATTTTCTTTAGTAGTCTATTATGTTTGTAAATTTTGGTTAACTTTATTAATCCATGTTGATTGGTGATTTGAAGAATAGATGTTTATTTGGTTGGCATTCATTTTCTGCTAAAACTAAGAGTTAAAATAACAAAAGATTTCAATTGCTGATACTATGGTTTTATGTGAGCCTCATTAATTGTACAATTGTAAATTGTCACTTCATTCTGTTATGCTATTAGATTTGCTTGGTTTACATAGAAAAGCAGTGTGATTGAGATACATAGATGTGGTTCCTTTATGTTTTTGATAACAAATTGAGTTGATTTCTGCAGCATTGCTATGTAGTCTATTACGTGACTTCTAGCCAATGTAAATGTCAAAGATTTAGGGGTATTCATATGCTGTAAAAATACTTTTTTTTGTTACCAACTCACAAGAAGATACTATCTTTCATTGCTGAGTGATTATTACACATCGGCTACTTCTATTTTGCAGATTCTCAGGGTTGAGTTTCTTAGACTAAAATGAGGTCTTGTACTTGAGAATAAATATGCGTATAGGATATGAATGTGACTTGTGCTTTTGTGTATCGCTATTAATATGTTGGCTTTTCTTTTATGGTTGGTGAGTAGATATGCTGAACTTGTTGTGATTCCAGGTGCTGTTGTCAGTGCTTGATGAGGTTGGAGGAAACGAGGACGGGTATTATGTAGTCGTTGGAGGGATAACTCCAACCCCTCTTGGAGAAGGGAAGTCCACAACCACCGTCGGCCTTTGCCAGGCTCTGGGAGCTTTCCTTGATAAAAAGGTAACTTTGAATTCTCTATAGGATGCCTGTCTCACAAACTTAGAATAATTCTCTGTATCCTAACAATTAGCTAATATATGCTTGTAAGCTAGTATCTCTTGAACTTGTAAAGAAGGATAATATATAAGTGAAGAAATGTGGATATATTATCGGGTTTTACTGGACATCAGAGAAAAGTTGACAAATAGTCATGCTATGATTTGTTTCTTCTGCTTGCTGGAAAATTTTGAGAAGTTAGATTGATAAAAGCAAGTGTTTTTCACTTTGAGGTCTCTGAATCAAGATTTAGATTTTGTTATTCGAGTCAGAATCTTCATTTTCTTGTATTTTTCATGGAATCTTTCTACTAATCCAATTGAAGATGTCCCTTTTGGCTTGTATATTGGTGCTACCTGACCCTCTCCTTATGGATTATAATGTGAGACAAAGAGAAATCTTGGGCAGAGGAAAGATTTGGCTATTCCTTTTTGCTGAATCTCTCCCTCCAAAATTTTCCTCATCTCTTCCTCTTTTTGTCCTAATTTTTGTATAGATGTAAAAAACCATCTAAAATTTCATGTCTATCAGGTATACGTGGATGATTAATTTTCTCCTTGTTAAATCAGTAACTTATAGCTGAGCAAATGATGTCCATATATTTTTATATTTTTAAGATAAAGCACTATAATTGAGTTCATGTTATTTTGAAAAGAAGGACAAGAGGGGTTGCTCCGATGGTAAGCAACCCCCACTTCCAACCGAGAGGTTGTGAGTTCGAGTCTCCCCAAGAGCAAGGTGGGAAGTTCTTGGAGGGAAGGATGCCGGGGGTCTATTTGGAAACAGCCTCTCTACCCTAGGGTAGGGGTAAGGTCTGCGTACACACTACCCTCCCGAGACCCCACTAAGTGGGATTATACTGGGTTGTTGTTGTTGTTGTTGTTGTTGTTGTTATTTTGAAAAGAAGGCATTATCCATGTCAGCGTTTACGTCCTAGAAATGCTGTCTATTTTTTTTAATCTCTGACCAGTTTCCTCTCGACCTGGTGCTCTCAGGTTGTCACATGTGTCCGCCAACCATCGCAAGGTCCAACATTTGGAATCAAGGGTGGTGCTGCAGGAGGTGGTTACAGTCAAGTGATACCAATGGATGAGTTCAATCTTCACTTAACAGGAGATATTCATGCAATTACAGCAGCAAATAACCTCTTGGCTGCTGCCATTGATACGCGAATCTTCCACGAATCTTCGCAGTCTGATAAGGCTCTCTTTAACAGGTTATGCCCGCCAAATAAAGAAGGTAAACGAAAGTTCTGCGACATAATGTTTAGGCGTTTGAAGAAACTTGGTATTGAGAAGACGGCCCCTGAAGACCTTACTCCTGAAGAGATCAATAAATTTGCTAGGCTAGATATAAATCCCGCTTCCATCACATGGAGAAGAGTTATGGATGTCAATGATAGGTTTTTGAGAAAAATTACCGTAGGTCAGGGCCCTGAAGAGAAGGGGATGGTGCGGGAGACAGGATTTGATATTTCAGTTGCCAGTGAAATAATGGCAGTTCTAGCCCTCACGACATCACTAGCTGATATGCGAGAGAGGCTGGGGAAAATGGTAGTCGGGAATAGCAAGGCTGGTGATCCAGTTACGGCTGATGATCTTGGGGTTGGAGGCGCTTTGACCGTCTTGATGAAAGATGCCATTAACCCTACTCTTATGCAGACTCTTGAGGGCACTCCTGTTCTTGTTCATGCGGGTCCTTTTGCAAATATTGCGCATGGAAATTCATCTATTGTTGCTGACAAGATTGCATTAAAGCTCGTCGGACCTGGTGGCTTTGTGGTTACAGAGGCTGGGTTTGGTTCTGATATTGGGACAGAGAAGTTTATGAACATCAAATGTCGATATAGTGGCTTGAAACCTCAGTGCGCTGTTATTGTGGCCACTGTAAGAGCCCTTAAAATGCATGGTGGAGGACCTGACGTCACAGCTGGAAGGCCTCTTGACCGTGCCTATGTAACTGAGAATGTTGCACTAGTGGAAGCCGGTTGCGTGAATCTGGCCAGGCACATTTCAAATACAAAAGCTTATGGTGCAAATGTTGTGGTTGCCGTCAATGCGTTCGCAACTGATACTGAAGCAGAACTAAATGCAGTTAAAAATGCTGCATTTGCTGCAGGAGCATTTGATGCAGTAATTTGTACTCATCATGCTCATGGTGGCAAAGGAGCGGTAAGTCTTTTATGCAATCATTGCACTTCTATGGAAAAACAAAAAGATGTTTTGAGTAGAAGGTTGAGTACCAACCAAAATACACATGCTGAAAAACTCAAAATTTTCAGTTAAGAGAAGTATATATCCAAATTGACAATATAAGTTTCTGCAGAATACTTGGTTCGGGATTAACTAAATGTCCTAACAATTCCATTATAGAGCCAACAGCGCATACATGATTGAATGTCAGTTAATTGGTTCTTCCAAGAGCATGAAGCTAATTTGTTTTAGTCATAGCAGCCACCATAATTACTTTGTTATTTAGTTTTGCTTTTTGCTTGTCTGCTGCTTAGCAGTTTAGAAGTATTAATCAATTGAACGTTTTTATTAGTTTGGATCTAGTTTACTAATCTGAAGACTCTCGCACTCTGACTTGAATTTATGTGATGTAATGAACATATAACCATTATTTTGGACAAAACATGTAAATGTGTTGTGTTGACCGTTTTGCTATGGGATTTACTAGTTTCTAATATAAAACACTGATAAGCTGGAATTGTTTATTCAGGTGGATCTTGGAATTGCAGTTCAGAAGGCCTGTGAGAATGCAACACAACCACTAAAGTTCCTGTACCCGCTGGATATAGGTATAAAAGATAAAATAGCGGCAATAGCAAAATCATATGGTGCTGATGGAGTAGAGTACTCTGAACAGGTAGGTTTTTCTATTGCTCATACCTATTACTGCACTTTCTTTCTGATTTTTTTTATTTCGTCTTGCTCTCCGGCGACAAGAGGGTTTGCTCTGATGGTAAGCAACCTCCACTTCCAACCAAGAGACTGTGAGTTCGAGTTTCCCCAAGAGCAAGGTGGGAAGTTCTTGGAGGGAAGGATGCCGAGGGTCTATTTGGAAACAGCCTCTCTACCCCAGGGTAGGGGTAAGGTCTGCGTACGCACTACCGTACATACTACCCTCCCCAGACCCCACTAAGTGAGATTATACGGGTTGTTGTTGTTGTTGTTGTTGTAGTCTTGCTCTCCGGACGTAGACCAATTCAGAGATGCAATTTGGTGTTCAACACCTTTGATAGTTGTTGCAGACGCGAGAGTTAAGTTTGAATTCCCTAGATGCTTTGCTTTGTTAGGCCCATTATCTGCTACTTGTTATTTGAGTTGGTAGGACAGGGTTGAGCTGCTTGAGCTAATGCTTCTTAGTAAAATCAAGGATAAGAGTGGGTGACCCTTTTTCGTAAGTATTATAGATAAAGCGGCATCCAAGTTGGATTTGATGCTGGGCCTTAATTTAACAATAAATGGCAGGTGGTGAATTGATAACTGAATTTAGACCAGAAAGAGGCTGCAGAAGAGTTGACGTAGTAGTAGACATTGCAGAGATGAGTTAAAATTGATGAAATTATAAGGACATATAATACATATATAGAGAGAGCTTTGAGATCAAAATATAACATCGGTCTTTAGGCTGCCGTACAAGCTTTTTCTAGTGGCTGGTTGCCACACTGAATCACAAAATCAATACCAAAATCTAAAAAGCAGTGCGACATAGCTCAAACTAGACATGATGAAAATAATTTTTATAGGGCTGAAAAAATATCGCTCTAGTACGTCATATAATTATCACATGGTTTGCTTTCCATCAAGGCTGCTCTAACCTGGCATAAAACCAGTCAATTAAAATAATATGACTTCTGCTTGCATGGCTTATTCTATACAAATTGTAAGGAGCAATATACCTCTATCAGTTCCATTTCAAAAGGAGAAAATTGGTTGTATTGATCCATTTTCAACTCAAATTAAGTAGCTGAAATTGAGAAAACAATGGTAGAAAACTAGGAATATCATTATGCGTGGAAAATATACCTCTTGATGCCATGGATAGTCCAGCGCCTAAGGATTTTGCATCAGTAGTTATTGATATGTGATCCCTATAAACTAATCATTCCTTTAATTTCTTTTCTCAATATGGTTCCTTTTTGTTTTAAATTGTTCTTTGAAAGCCATGCCAGTTATTATATCTTTTTACTATTAGCATAATTTTGGTTGCATATCTGTCTTTGTTTGAGCTCCCAGGATAATTGACATGAAACTCTTAAAGTGATTCAACTCAACCAATAGTACTGAACAGTGTTACAAAAATTTGCATCAATGACCTATAATGGAATAGTTGGAACCAGAAGACCAGAACTACCCATTAAAGCCCTGTATCTCACCTTATAATGCGTGCGGACATTCTTCATCCAAAAGATAAAATGCGCGAGGACATTAAAGAGCATGAAGTCATAATATCCCCTGTGCACCCAATGCAGCAACTCCGTTACAATGCTATCTTTCAGCTGTGTCTGTAGTTTTAGAAATGGAACTTGAGGAAGAACTATGTCCACTTCACAGAGAAGTATATCCTTAAAGATGTAATTATACATACATTTTCCCTTATCCGCTGATATGATATTTAGCAGTGGCGAAGCCAGAAAATTCAATACGAGTGTTCAAATTTTGAACACCCTTTGCTAGTGGACTATGCAAGGGTGTTCAAAGTTTATTTTTAATCAATAACAAGTAATATTTTACCTTATACATAGTATACGTAGTATACCTTGGGCCAACATGGCTTCGCCCCTGATATTAAGAGTCAACATTAAGTATCACACATTGCATCTGCTTTTGTTCTTCATATCTTTTCAACAGAACCTGTGCCTGGACACATACTCTGGTATGGAATGATAGTTTCTATTAAATGTACATTTGTTCTGTGCAAAAATTCTCGATGATTTTTCTTATATTGTTATGGCCTTTAAAATTGTCTGCATTAATCATAATAATCCCTTCTATGTCACATTTAATAATTATCTTTTCCCTTAATCTAGGACATCTTGCTTTTCCTTGCACTTTGTTCCGAAGGTGTTGGCATGGATAGCCTAATTGATGCCTTATCACACCTTTCTTTTTAATCATGATCTATGATTGTTTCGGTAATTTAGTCTGCTAGAAGACTTTTAAGTGCGTTTGTTTTTAAAGTCTAAATCTTGATCATTCAGATCTTAATCATTAAGTGCGTTTGTTTTTTACTTCACAACCACTTAATGAGTCTGAATATGTCTGTATCATTAAGATCTATAACAAAGACTTAATTTCATTAAGATGCTATCACATATTCATTATTAACTGCCGTCACTGCCTACCATTATCAACTAGCACCATGCCACCACCACCACCACCATAACCACCACCACCCCCGCCACCCTCCCCACTGCTACCACCACTACCACCCCGCCACCACCACCTCAACCACTACCACCACTACGCCACCATCATCCTCAATTAAAGCCTCCATAATCGACCATCACCACCTATTATCCCCACCACTCCGACCTCCATCATCTCACCCAAAATCAACTACCACAACTGACCACCCCACTGCCCATCATTTTAACCTATCATCGCCGGTATTATTAACTATCACTACTCACCACCACTATCCTCAATCCTAATCTCCACCACTACCAATCACAACTAGCTAGTAGCATGAACCACTATCATCAACCAAAACTACCACCAACCACCGCCTCTAATCGTCATTCACCCTTTAGTCATCACAACCAGCAACTATCATATTTTAAAAAGCTAGATAGTGTATTGATATAATATAAGATTAGTTAGTATTTCATTTGAATTTTATGTTTATTAATTTTCAAATTAATTTTTTTTATACATTCAGATGTTAAAAATCAAACAATCTTAATTATTTCTATTCAGATCTTAATACACATCTTAATATATTCAGATGTGTATTCAGATTCAGATGTGTTAATCTTAATACACATTTTGATATTCAGATGTGTATTCAGATTCAGACGTCTTAATCTTAAAAAAAATAAATGAGGTCTAAGTAGTGGCGAAGCCAGAAAATTCAATACGATTGTTCAAATTTTGAACACCCTTTGCTTGTGGACTATGCAAGGGTGTTCAAAGTCTATTTTAATCAATAACAAGTAATATTTTATCTTATACATAGTATACATAGTATACCTTGGGCCAACATGGCTTCGCCCTGATATTAAGAGTCAACATTAAGTATCACACATTGCATCTGCTTTTGTTCTTCATATCTTTTCAACAGAACCTGTGCCTTGGCACATACTCTGGTATGGAATGATAGTTTCTATTAAATGTACATTTGTTCTGTGCAAAAATTCTGTGATTTTTCTTATATTGTTATAGCCTTTAAAATTGTCTGCGTTAACCATAATAATCCCTTCTATGTCACATTTAATAATTATCTTTTCCCTTAATCTAGGACATCTTGCTTTTCCTTGCACTTTGTTCCGAAGGTGTTGGCATGGATAGCCTAATTGATGCCTTATCACACCATTCTTTTTAATCACGATCTGTGATTGTTTCGGTAATTTAGTCTGCTAGAAGACTTTGATAGTGTTGAAAGCATTGTTATATTCAGTTAGTATATGTTTAGTACATTGAAATTCTTTGGGCCTTTATCATTAACAAGGAGTTCGATGTCTGCTATTAGGCTGAGAAACAAATTGAGATGTACAGCAAGCAAGGATTTTCAGATCTGCCAATTTGCATGGCTAAAACACAATATTCATTTTCGCATGAAGCTGCAAAGAAGGGCGCTCCAAGTGGATTCATCCTGCCCATCAGAGATGTTAGGGGAAGCATTGGTGCGGGATTCATTTATCCACTAGTTGGCACGATGAGCACAATGCCTGGTCTGCCTACGAGGCCTTGTTTCTACGAGATTGACATTGATACCTCTACTGGAAAGGTAATTGGTCTTTCTTGAGAATCTTGGCAGGTTGCACTGTGTTTTGGCAGAAGTGATGAGTTTGGAGTCCAGACTTCCTCCTCCTACACAGTGCTCGGCAGAGAACGATACTGCTCCGAGCCACTTGTGTGTTTCTTATTGTGTACACTAGTGTAACAGAATAATTGTTTTTCTGCTGCCTGACATTGATTGAATAAACCTGGATATTGGGTTCAGTATATCCAGATTTCGCGTCATGAGTAGTAGACTACTCGATTTTTAAAACGGACAAGATTCTCGTGCTCTACTACATTTTCTTAGAAAGTGATTTAGAACCAGTGTAGATTATGTTGTGAATCTTGCACAAAGATTACAAATTTGAGTGCAAAGAACATCATTGTTTTGCCGTTTTTGCCATTTCTGTTAATGTGCTCATCTTTTAAACTTTGGGCTGTTTGATTTTGGCCCAAGTTAGTCCTATTCTTGGGCTGGTGTGAGATCTAACTAGCAGCCCATAGGGACAAGTTGGGCTTTACCAAGTAAATTAGCTGGGCCGTATGCAGGATTGTGCTTGGGCTTCTACTTATATATGTAAGGAAAAATGGTAAAAATAGCACGGGCTAGCCAGTTTTCGGACTGGTCATTCAAAAATAGCTAGCGTTTGCAAAGTCATTGAAAGATAGCCACTATTTTGCTGCAATATGGACCAGTCCAGCATAATATACTGGAGATCAGTGCACCTGTATATGAACTTCCAATATATTATGCTGGAACTCCAACATGCAGAAAGTTCCAGCATAATATACTGAAACTCCATTATAATATGCTTAAGTTCCAGTATACTTATGCTGGAACTCCAGTATATTATGCTGGAGTATTTTTCTGATTTTTAAAAGTGTTTCTCAGATTTATCTTTACATGAAAAGTGGCTAAATTTTGATTACTTTTGAAACTTTTGAATGACCACTTGTAAATCTGGTTATTTTTGAATTTCTTCCGAAAAATGACATTGTATAGCCACTCTCAAAATAATAGCTAAAAAATTAATTTATATATATATATATATATATATATACACACACACACACACACAAATTGTACAAATTATACACTTTTTTGGCTACTAAATATAAATAATTTTTGGTACAGGCTAAAAGTGTTAATACGCGGCCCATTTGGTGCAGCCTTTTACAGCTCGGTCATGTAAATTGCACGGGCACCCTATTTGGTCGCCCCCATTTAACTTATACCCATTTTTTTTTAAAAATGTTTTAACTTACTCACTTTTTAATCTACTTCAGCCCTCTTTCTCCTCCTTCGTTTTCTTTTCTTCTTTCTTCTGCTGACCATGGTGTTGCTATGAAAGTTCAGTTCATGGGAAGCCATTAGTATATTTATCAGATTATTTAAAAATAAATTGTAAATAATTACGTAAGTTAGTAGACAATAATTTGTGAATATTTTCACGTAATTATGTTCTTTTACGTTTATTGTTTCCAAAATTTATAATTTAGATATTGTTGGTAATCTGATTATTTTATAGTAGTAATACCTATGAAAGAATGAGGTGATTATTTATCAAGTATGTTAGAAAGTTTTTCACAAAATTCAGCTTATATAATGTTGAAGTTTTTTACAAATGAACTAAATAACTTCAACATTTTCTGCTGAAGTTTTTAAAAAAGCTTTATGAGAAAACTAATGAATCCAGAATAAAAAAACTTCAATATATATAATGATGAAGTTTTTACAAATGAACTAAATAACTTCAGCATCTTATCCAAGACAAAAAAAGTTCAGCATATTGCTTTTGTTACTTCAGGCCCATCACCTAGAATGTTGAAGTTTTGCGTTATTGCCTTTGCTACTCCAGTTGCGAAAAAGTGGGTATGCTTGCAATTTTTTGTACAAAGTGGGCACAAGTTAAAACATGACCCAAAAAGCGGGTATAGATGCAAATCCCCCATCGATCATGTGCTTAGGCCAGTTAAGAATGTTTAAGGGCAAATATCCATGATTATAACCATAGAGTCTACCATTAATTAGTGTTCTATAGCTAATCCACCATCTTACAAAAGCCAACTTAGACGAAACTCCTTATAGGTTTTTTGGCTGGCGTTTGGTCATAGATTTCTAAATTTGTTTTGAAAAATCTGATTTTGATGAAGTTTGGTTTGAAGATGAAAATGTGTTTGGACATCAGTTTTCAAAACACATTTCCCAAATTTATTTTGAAAGAACATGAAACATGACTTATACCCACAAGTTCTAAAAACTATCACAAATACCCAACAGTACCATTATCAATAACATTCATTATATCATCGCAAACCATATTCCTGAACATAATAAATTTGGTACAAAATTATTATTTTTGTAATGAACTACACGACACACTATCAGATGACCGAGAAGACGAATCAATATTGTTACAGAATATTAGATGGTCGGTTCTTTTATAAAATATAAAAATTTGGAGCAATTTTTAAAACTATAATAGTGATATTATGGCCCAAAACTGGCTATTGAGCTGGTTGTGGGATTTGAGATTTTGCCAAAATATAGCAAAATCTATGGCCAAACATATGTTTATCAAATAAAACTCAAATATATTTTGATAAAATCTATGGCCAGATGGGTCCTTAATTGTTTAGGCGTTTGTGTTTTGTTAGGGTTTGGGAGATGATGTTTGAAAAGAGATATACGTATGTCACACCTTCTTTTTCCGCTTTCCACGAGGGCGCGAGATGTAAAGGAAGTTTTTCCAATTAAAGTACAATAAAAACGGGATTCATTTATTAAGAGATTCAGAGTCGCCACTTGGGAGATTTATGGTGTCCCAAGTCACCGGTTTGAATCCCGAATTGAGGAAAGGTTCGACTCTATTTAACAGTATGCAAACCAGAAATCTGAATAAGGAATTCTGTTAACCCGAGAAAAGGTGTTAGGCATTCCCGAGTTCCGTGGTTCTAGCACGATCGCTCAACTATCATATTCGGCTTAATTATCTGATTTTTAACCATTATGAACTTATGTGCCAATTATTACTTTGAACCGCTTTTATTATTTATTACATTTAAAGAGGATTACAACGTCGTGAGATTGTGTCTCGAACCGCGTCGCATAAATGCGTCCACAGTTTTTGATGCGTTCCGACTTCATTGAGATTTGGATTTGGGTCACATAAATGTGTACCCGATTTTAGGGAGATAAAATTATTAAATGCGCGCCTAAAGATACTCGCGCGTTATTATTTTTTGGAACGACGTGAAATTCGCTAAACGGTATGTCCTGCAGTCTAAGTATTTTTTTAACACATGTACGTTTAGGAGGGTCCCGCAATTTTATATTTTTATTGAGCGAGGCTTGTCTTATTTATTTTCAAAAGGCAGTCCTAAAGTGACTACATTCTTTATGTTCAATTCATCTCTAAAGTAAAATAAAAAAATCTTAATTAATTACATGCTTGAAAAAAAACTCGGGTCTCTTATCAATCAACAACTTAAGACAAATACTAACGAAATATTTACAATTTAGCTTTGCATAACGAGAAATTATTTTAGTGACACATTTTGTAAGCGAATATTACGAAAAGTAAGAAAATGATGAATAAAATATGGGATCTACAATGGATATTATAAAAATAGACTAATGATGCCCTGGCTAAATTAAACCTTCGTTATTGGATGAATAAAACTTTTAAAGCTAATTATTTGCGTTTATTTTTGAAAGCGAATTCGACCTCACTCGTTAATACCTATTCGAAAGTTTATCAAACTTAACCTTATCTCATTTTATTTGAACTTAAGTCACACCTATCGGATTACGATCTTAACCTTACTATGCCGAGCCAAACTTCAAATATAGAAGATTTACCGATTTCATGAAATTATCAGCTATGTTATTTATGCCTAATGATATCACACATACTTATGCCCAAGCTTAGTGCCAAATTAACAAATGAAGCATTTTAATACGTGCTGATATTTTTTCAACTTTATAACAAACCAAATATGAATCAGGAGTGAGTTTTATTAAGCATGCCTTTAATCACAAATTTCATCTGAAGTGAACCTATACGACTATAACCAATATTTAACCCTACAAACTATAACAAAATCAGATTTAGCATTATTGGTCTAAAAATAGATTAAACATGCATCACCTAACGTTAACACCAAGACAACATCTAAGAAACATATCAGAGGACAATTACTAATCCACATACATATTCAACTAAACAGCAGCCTATGAGTTTATACTCTACATATATAAAATTGAACTAAGAAATATAACATCAGAACAAACTAAACTCCACAAGTGCACTATATTCATTTTGTTTCTTTTCCAAATCATGCTTCAAATGCATACTTAAATGAAGCCCATGAGGATCAAAATGTACCTGGTAAAGGAAACCAAAAAAGAGGAAGATCAGTGGAACAACAGCGATACACAACAGTCAGTAATGAACATCAACAGACACCAACAAACAATGGACATTAGCAGATTCCCAGGAGTCAAGCCGTCCCTTATGGGTTATTGAAGCCAGCCCTTTTTGTAGGGAAACTTTCGTATCTATGGTGTAGTTTGCTTTCTTGTGGTATCTTGCTATGTTCTTTACTACTGTGGTATCAGATCCAGCCCATCCTTTCGGAGGGAGGAACAGTTTACTAAATATGTCTGAGTCATTTCCATCATCCTCTTCTTCTTCTCTTGCAAAAATGAATATGTCTCCTACTTTACATAAAACCTTGTCCAAAAAATATGATTACCTCTATGAAGTAGATATCCTACCCGATGAACAAAAAGTATCTTCCATCGAACTACCCTTCATAAACCCTTACTCAGCGTTTGCCAAAAAATCCTTTGCACCCTGGACCCAAATTCGTTCCTTAGTCCAACATAGACCAAAAGGAGTCAAAGAATATGTTGTTGCCTCAAAACTTGACCAGCATCCTATTCTTGCCACTCGAGAGGAACAATTTATCACCCTTCAAATACCAGACGATTTTCCTAGGCAGTGGAGAGCTCATGGTTTTACCCATATCCATTTTGGTGCCATCCGAATCGCTTTAACATATCACGGAAGAAAAGGTCAACCTGTTGTAGCTCGACTTTGTATTCTAGATACCCGATATTTGGAGTACCAACATGCAAACTTGGGCACTGCCAAAGTTACCTTGAATGCTGGAACTGTCTTCATAACTATCTTTCCAAATTTCAACATGTCCCTTTATGACCCGTACCTAACCGAAGCCCTAAAAATCCAAGTCCAAATCCAAGGAGCCTCGCAAGCCAAAGATTCTATCCAAGCAACCCTTCACCACCAAATGGCATGGCGAGTCCAAAATCATGCCATAGATCTTTGCCTACCCGGAGGAGAAAATGCTTTGCTTTTAAATATTGATGCTACCAAAGGAAACACTATGTGCACCCAAATACCCAGACAAATTTCCAGAGATGAACTTGTCAAAATTCTTTCTGATTCATGGATCACAAATTATGAAAATCTAAGAGAATCAGAGGAATCTCTGCAATCTGGTGAACCAACTTTTACCAAAAGAAGTGACAAAACCGTTTGCATAATCTTTGACCATTCCCATCTCAAAAAACCCAATAAAACCATCTTTTCTTGCCAAATGATCCAACCCAAAGATACAACAGACACTTACCCAGAACCCGATGGAGAATTGTTCTGGAATATACAAAGCATCATGGAAGAACATGACTGGTGCCAATATTTTGACAAAGAAGGCAAAATAATGTGGTGGTTCAAATGCCCTTTCACTGGACACTGCCCATGGGATCTAGGTTGCACCTGCCAAGATTGTATAGAAGATCCAGTTGGAGAATATGACGAACATCACCAGCGCAAATCTAAGTCCAAGAAAAAAAGGAAAACTACTGAAGGAGAATTTCAGGCCAAATATGAGAATAAAGATCCTTCGATTGGCTCATTAAGCCGTCCAGGTAAATATGAATTTCTTGTCAGTTACAAACCCCAAGAATGGCCGAAACTACCTAAAAAATTCACCCCTAGCTGGGAAGATAGTGAAACCATGCCCAAATCCGAACCAACATCATCTCACACCCCAAAACCCAAAAAGTCACCTGAACCTCAAACTCCATCAACCCAAAGGTCCACACACCCACAAATATTCATGATGAGCCCTTCAAGTTCTAGTCACTCCCAAGATTTTTCTCCACTTCAACCTTTTGAAAAGGAGGGTATGAGCCATGCTCCAAAAATTCCCAAAAAGAACATAGTACTACCGTCTGGAGAAAAAATTCCAACAAGTGATATTGATGCAACAATGAACTGGCAATCAGAAAATTCCATCTGCCAGAATAAAGTGCTCAATAATATTGGCAACACCATAAAAAATGTGGCCCATGCACAAAACAAGTTGATGAGCAAAGTGGAAACAATTGAGAAAAAGGTGGAGCAGTCATCGTCTCAGCATGCAGGACTGATCAAAGCCTTGGATATAAGGTTGGCAAATTTACAATATGAGATTTGTCCACCAGGAACTTCACTTTTCCAAATTTTCCAACAACTACAACAAGAGATGATTTCCATCAAAGAAACAAATTCACCTTCTGAGAAATGATCCCTATGAGCCACAAAGAACCCCAGCATTCTCTTCAAAACCTACCTTCTTCCCCATGTCATCACAAGCATATTCACCAGCCAAATTAGACTATACCTTCTCTACCTTTCCTTCAACCTCACAAAATCCAATATTTTTCACCCGACCAACAAAAGAAGAAAATGATTTTGATAATGCAAAATGGTTTGGGAAAGGAAAGATGCCCTTGCAGCAAAGAAACAAACCAAGAAAAGCCGAGACCAAGGAGAAAGTTCAAAAGGATCAAATCCTGAAAATCTGATGATTTCCAACTAGAAGGCTCCAGACCTCTATATCTCACAGCCAAGGTACATATCAGAAGAAGATACCCCATGGTCAGAATCGCTAAACTCATCAGAAGATGAATCCATGGAAGATAGTTCTCAAGCAAGCAATGAATCCACAACGAACTTTTCCGAAGAAGATAATCCCCCAATATTTGTAAACCAGCCAAGAGATCCAGAAATATCTGAAGTAGATGATGAACAAGAAGGCATGATGGATGAACTAATCCCAAAAAGAAAATATGAGCCTATGGCATCAAAGCCAAGTTGGAACTGGTTTCCACACTTTCACCTTAGATGATGTCAAGGTTTCAAAATGGCCTCAACGGATCCAAGACTTCTATACTTGGATGGTGACCGGAAATTTGGTGGAGCGAGAAAAGTATATCATCCTTTCAGAACTCACTTCACGATTCTCAGGAATCCTCAGAGACTGGTGGAATGCACTTGGAATTCAATACAAAAATGCTTTTCTTACTTCCTAGGATTTTTCCTTCAACATCAGAATCCTACATGAAGTTTTTGCGGAGATGCTGGCCAAAGACAGGAGAAAATGCGAAGGCAACTCTTCGAGATGAAGTGTGTGTCATTCAACAGAAATGACATTGATAGACACTTTCAAAAAATGGCAAAGATATACTTTGAGATTGGAGGTGACATCAATCTAAAGCAAGCCTTTGTATCTTCTCTTCCAAAGTTGTTGGCAAGTCGAACCATGACCATCATTGAAGAAAAATTCCAATCCATAACTATCCCACAAATTGGTTACATCAGGCAAGCTATTTTCGTTGCATTGGATGATATCTGTACAAAGCGCTCTGCCCTAAAACAAATTATCCAACACAATCCAGCGCTTGACAAAGCATGCCGCAAATCTGATCTAATCACCGGATCAGGATGTTCTTGCCGCACATCTAGGCAAAGGAGAGAATTCAGAAGGTTCAAATGGCCAAGGATTCCAGATGGAAAATCAAGGTCCAAGAGACGCACAAAATATTTCAGACGGAGAAGGCCAGGAAATTTTCACAAGAAGAACATGTGTTTTATTTTCCATAAGATTGGACATTTTGCTAAAAATTGTCCACAATCAAGAAGGTTTGTCAAACTCATTCAAGAGATTGAAGATTACACCGGTATACATCTCGGAAAGGAGGAGGACCTTGAATCAATATTCTCTGTGGATGATGAACCTAATGAAAAAACTTTATTCTCCCTTGATATCTATGAAGAGCAAGGCAATTACCAAATCTCAGAACCAATAATCGAGGCTAGAGAGGAGATCAATGCTCTTACTATTGTTCCTCAAGTAGAAGTCAAAATCTATTCATCCAAGTGGGACAAACCAACTCGAGTTATTGCTTTCATTGATACCGGAGCTGCTTCCTCACTTATAAATCCAGCTGTTTTTCCTGAAGATCAATGGGTACCGTATTTTAAGGATTTCAACACTGCATCAAATGCGATCCTAACAACAACTGTCATTACAAAGCACCCGATCACCATTGAGTTCTTCCCAGGATTGAAGCTCAGGACGAAGCTGCTAGGATCTGATGTACCAAGAAAAGATCTTATTATTGGATTCGATATCTACAGACAGCTCAGAGATCAGCTCCATATCAAGGCTAATGGGATAGCTTTTAAAAAACAGTTCAGGCCTTATTCTGAAATCCCGAGGCTATTCAAATCACTAAGGACGAACATATCAAAGAGATCGAGCAAATTCTCATTGAACAATCATGTGCCGATTCCCACAAGGACTTCATGATGAAAGGGAAACGCCCTCTATGGAAAAATGAAGAATTTTTTATCAAGCTCCCTTTCAAGAAGAATGAAAGCATCAATCCAACAAAAGTCAGTCATTCAGGGATGAATCCAGATCATCTTCAACTTGCAAAGAAAGAATGTGAAGAGCTTTTGGAATTTGATCTTATAGAGCCATCAGATTCTCAATGGGCATGCGAAGCATTTTATGTCAACAAAAGAGCTGAACAAACAAGAGGAAAACTCAGGTTAGTCATCAACTACCAACCACTTAACCATTTCCTCCAAGATGATAAATTCCCTATCCCAAATAAACTCACCCTTTTCTCCCACTTAGCCAAGGCCAAATATTTTTCTAAGTTTGATTTAAAGTCAGGATTTTGGCAATTAGGAATCCACCCTGAAGAAAGACCCAAAACAGGATTTTGCATCCCCGATCATCACTTCCAATGGAAAGTTATGCCCTTCGGGTTGAAAACTGCACATTCTCTATTCCAAAAAGCCATGATAAAAATATTCCAACCCATCCTCCATACCTCTCTAGTTTACATTGATGACATCCTGTTATTTAGTGTGACATTTGAAGAACATATCAACTTGCTTCGTCAGTTTGAGGCATTGGTAACACAATACGGGATCATGCTCTCAGCAAAAAAGATGGTTCTTGCTCAAAAAGAAATTGATTTTCTTGGAATGCTTTTTGTCCAAGGTGAATATAGTCCAGGACTACATATATGTCAGGAACTACTCAAATTTCCGGATACCAACTTCACAACAAAGCAGATCCAACAATTTCTGGGCATAATAAATTATGTAAGAGATTTTATCCCAAATATCTCTACATACATTTCTCCACTTACGGAGATGCTCAAGAAAAATGCTCCTCCATGGGGAAAGAAACAAGATGAAGCAGTCAAGGAAATAAAGGAGATTTCTAAAAATGTCAAGTCCCTCTATATCCCTTCAGATGGTAAGAAGATATTGCAGACGGATGCCATCAATGAATATTGGAGTGCTGTTCTATTTGAAGAAAAAGATGGCCGGAGGAAAATATGCGGATACGCCAGTGGAAAGTTCAAAGATGCCGAGAAACACTATCACTCCACTTTCAAGGAAATTATTGCAGTAAAGAATGGAATCAAGAAATTCAATTTCTTCCTTATTCATACGGAATTCCTGATTGAAATGGATATGAAGGCCTTCCCGAAGATGATTCATCTAAATGCAAAAATTATTCCCAATCCTCAGATTCTCAAGTGGGCTCAATGGTTCTCTCCATACAAGTTTCAAGTCAGGCATCTGAAAGGAAAGGATAATATTCTCGCAGATTTTCTGTCCCGACCGGAAGAATTCTCAAGGTGATTTTCTCCAGCAAAATTGAAGTCAAAGGAAAAGCTAATCAGTCACAACTTTATGTTTTCCAGTTTACCAGGAACATGTTCATTAAAGCCAACAGATCATCCGCCGGAATTGTTCAACCTCATGAATCCCTTTGATCCATCAATTCTTATTGAAAGAAGAACTTATTATGAGCTCGAGGTTTTCCGACAACATGGAGGATCTATTCTCAAGCCATACGGAGTGAATCCGAAATATCCATTCTGCCATATATTCATAGCTCAAGCCAAGGATTTTCCACAAGAACTATTATGGTTTTTCTGGTACCTATGCCATCAATATTATATTTTCATGGAATTCAAATGCAACATCTTCAAAGAGTTTGATAACATTGCACCAGCTCTTAATATATTTTTGCAATGGTTCAAACCTAGAAGATACTGGATTAAATGTTTCAGTAATTCCTACACAGCAAAGGTGTTCATGTTTCATAGGCCAGTAAAGATTATTAATGGAAAAGTCCAGGCACAAGCAGAAGCATCATTTTGGTGGAAATTTCCCGTGTCCATTTTATCAATGGAGGAAGAATACAGCGAGGCATAAAGAATCCTTTTTCAGCAAAATAGATGCATCCCGAAAGAAATATGGCCAAAAGATTGGGCAAGATGGAATTATACAAACAATCATCCTCACTGGGAAAGAGTCCGGGCAGCAGCAAAAGAATACCAAACTCCATACGAAGTCATCCAAGAAAAGATCACTCAAGACATTTCTAGATTAAAGCTGAGGATTACATCTATCAATCCAAAAGAGAAAGAGCATAGTGAAGAAGGGCCGTCAAATTCCAGGCGTTACTACACAAGGTCATTGAAAAGATGCTTAGAAGACAACCCTAGAATCATCAAAGTATAATTACCTGATTCCCTACTAATCCCACCATAATGCTAAATTAGCCACCAAAAAACCCTCAAAAATATCCTACCCATGTTAAGACAAATTTTCCACATCTTTCCATACTATCCGGGCCCCGCTTCAACTTGTTTTCACATGGTTAGACATGCCTCCACATGCTTCGTCACATGCATCATCATGCTTTCACATGGCCTCACATACTCCCACATACTTTCACATGTTACACCATGTATATTTCACCTATTTCACATGCTTTCGGTTGTTTTTTAGTTGTTTGCCTAAAGTCCTTCACATGTTTAGAAGGACCCACTTGTAAGATAAGTTTGCCATGTAAGATAGGTTTATTTTATCTTTTAAGTTTGTCTTGTAATAACCTCCTAGTCCTATATAAAAGAGGCCTTGTAGTATTGGTAGGATCATCTAGCAATCATCTTGTAAACCTTGAAAATCCTTTGGGAAATACTACTTATGAGTGCTTTCTAAATTTCTCTCTTGTTCTTTCTTTCGAATGGATGCAAAGGCCGGTCCATGTATGGAAAATAGAGTAAGTATGCTGTAAAAAAGTTAGCATATTGTAGTACGAAAGTTTTCTGAGTTATAAACAGCTAACGTTGGTTATAGTACAAAAGTTTTCCGAGTTGTGTAGCTTGGCAAGCCGTCCCTTATGGGTTGTTGAAGCCAGCCTCGTTTGTAGGAAAACTTTTGAGACTATAAACAAATTAACTGTTTGTGTAGCTTGGCAAGCCGTCCCTTATGGGTTGTTGAAGCCAGTCCCTTTTGTAAGGAAACTTTCGTATCTATGGTGTAGTTTGCTTTCTTGTGGTATCTTGCTCTGTTCTTTACTACTGTGGTAACAATCAACATAACACTTTTTGAGAAAAGAAGGACCAAACTGAGACTAATGGAACAAATTCCAGCAACAAACAATAAGAAGTAACACTCCACTACCAACTCAGTCAAAACCAAATTTGCGCCACAAGAATACCAAAGGCCAATCGCAAGTAAAAACAGAAATAACCAGCTGTAATGCCACAACAGTTTTTGATTTTTAAAACACTCCAAGAAGAAGAAGCATGAAGCTTCAAAGAAACAATTGTTGCTTCAAAAAAAAGGGACCTCACTATCAATTTTAGCTTTCAGAATTCTTCAAATGTTTAGCTCTGTGTGTGTATCCTAAATTAGTACTCTCTCCCCCCTTTTATAGACAACAACAGACCCTTTAACCTTCAAGTATTCTAAGTTTCTGCCACTATTGCCTTGCACATGTGCCTCCCTTTACCTTTTTAATCAATCCCCCATGTTTGTTTTGATTTCCAGCCTTTAAAAACACTCAGCAGCATTAAGAAACTAATTACTGCCCTGATATTCTCTTCCCAGCCCATTATCTAGTGTCTAATCCCCCCTTTTTAATTCAAAAGTGTTCTGGCAGCCTGAATTTTTAAAAGTCAGGCATGCCCTGACAACCAAGATGCCTTCCACTTTAGTCTTAACCACAACCTGTTAATTCCTAACACTTTCCTTAATCAACAAAACCTAGACTGGTTAACTAATCAAAAACAGGTTCAAATAACCAATTTAAATTCCAAATTCAACCAATAATTCTGGACCAAATCGACAATGTGAATAACACCATTGTTCCTTTGTTTTAACACAACAGACCTATACAAAACTAATCGACGACATTTGATTAGTCGATTACAACATGTATAATCGATAATAACTAGTCGTCGAATCAGTAATTCTAAAATTCTCGGGCAAACAAGTAAAATGCAGAAACTAATTACTCGACGGTATTAATCGAAACAAATATGTATTCTATAACTAACATATTCAAACAAACAATTAGAAGCAAACAAATTGACCAAATAAAAGGTCTTAAAGAGAGGAGGAAAAAAATAGAGAAATTAACAACAAATAAAAATGAAACACCATGACGCAATTGAATTAACCATTAAGTACAAAAGATGAATAAAACAGAAAAAGGAAGAGGAGTACCTCGAGAAAAATCAGAGGCAGAGCAGACTTGGACCAATATGAACTTTTTGAGGCCAACAGACTTTAATCGAGTGTTCTTTACTAAGAACACTTCGACTAAAGTCGATTAAACCTAAAAATTTTCTTCAATTTTGGACGGACCCTATATTTTGGTTTTCTAGGGTTCTTGGTTTGGATTTGGGGCTTGGAATCTTTTAGTTTGATTCGAGCGAAACAAAATGCTGACTAGGGTTCGTGGGAGGCCAAGGGATTATTGGGTTTCAACTTGGGGTGATTTGGGGTAGGTTGGTGTCACGACCCAAACTGGAGGACCATGACTAGCACCCGACCATACTTGCCGAGCACCAACGTACATTTTATCTAACCTTCTTTATTATCTATTAGGCTGACTAGACCAATATAAATGGTAGACATGGATCATGGACAACCAACAATAAAATATGTTTGCATGAACCTACATAACATGGGATGACCAGACATTCAAGAAACATGGTACAAGCTTCCACGCTAAAATGAAAGACTATACAACAAAAACCAGCCGACAAGGCATACAAACTATACATGAGTCGACACTTGTCTATGAGCCTCTAAAGGAACATAAGTGCTGCAACATAGCCGGAACAGGGCCCCGACATACCCATAATGTCTATAACAAAAATGCATACCAAGACCAAGGCAAGTCCGGAGAAGGGATCTCGCCAATCACCGCTGAACTGGACAACCTACTGTGATGGGGGAGCTACACCTGCCTGTCTATCAGGACCTGCAGCACGACATGCAGCGTCCACAAATAAAAGGACGTCGGTACGAATAAAGTACTGAGTATGTAAGGCAGAGAACCATAAATATGAACAACAATGTGAGCAGGGATAGAGAATATACAACCTGTAACATCTGAGTACCTCTGAGGGCTACTGACATGAAATACATGATACATATGTATAAATACATAATCTTTTAAAACATACGCCTCTGTGGGCATCATCATTATCATATCGTACCCGGCCGTAATAGGCTCGGTAAAAACATACCCGGCCATTATAAGGCTCGGTAGAATCGTACCCGGCCACGTGGAGCTCGGTAAAACCCAACCTGATCAGTGGTTGCACAATAGGTGCCGTACCCGGCCGACTATAGTGCGGCTCGGTAGAGTAAAATAGATACATATATATAATGCATGCTCGACTCATGGAAACACCTTGTAGACCTTTCGGAGTGACGTAAGGTCGGTATCCTATGTACACCTTATTAGGACTAACTCTTCACTATGAACCTTATATGAATCAGGAAGTACCAACAAGATTGATAACTTAAGAATAAGAGAAGCAACATCAACTTCAATCGTTCCATAAGAGGGGAAACAATGTAAGTACTCCTAGTTTCTAAGAATAGAGTATCTTTGGAAGCTCGTTCATTACATTATGTACAATCGGAGTCGTGCAAAAGAAGGAAAGGGATAGCCACACATACCTTGTATATACTGCCACAACCTCAAGCTATGCAAACGTCACGACTCCTTAGTCTACAATAGGAGAAATGACACTATCG
Organism: Nicotiana noctiflora; assembly: GCA_032618575.1. NCBI lineage: Eukaryota > Viridiplantae > Streptophyta > Magnoliopsida > Solanales > Solanaceae > Nicotiana > Nicotiana noctiflora. The sequence continues at coordinate 122,092 of JASVEL010013619.1, forward strand.
TTAACGTTTAAGCGTCGCAACTATTATGTACCAACCACAATCTAGTTTGTGATGAAACGGACAGCACCTCCCCTATATATAGGACTTCACACCATTCAAAACAATCACCAAACAGCCTAGACAACATCAATAATAAACATATTGAGCCTTCCAAAACAGTCCACACACAACCTAATCACATCATACATATGACGGCCACTATAGTCGTATCAAACGACTCAAAAATATTACCAAGAACTAGCAAACCACAACTCAACATATATATGGTGTTTCTCCACACCCTGCCTCCTCCAAAACTCCACAAAACAGTAATAAAAAACGCAGCCCAACAGCAACACAAAACAGTCCACAAAACAGTCCGCTACAAGTGAATAACTTGAACTCACGGCTTCCGATCACCGTCCCGTGAGTTCTTGCATGTATATAACGAATTTCCATGAATTTACAGAAGAAGAAATGTATGAAATATAGCAGTAAACTCACCTTTGTTGTTGGATAACTCAGCCTTTAACTTGGTTCTTCAAACTCTAGTGTTTACCCCCAATTTGAACTTGAAAGAGAGGGAAAATCAATTAGGGTTTGTGGATAATTTTTGGGAGGAATTTTGCAGAGTCTTAGGTCTGGTTATTTGTGAAATATAAAGAGGTATATATTGCAGAAGATAAGCCTGTTAATGGGCTGCTTATCTGACCCGAAATCCCCTCTTTTGGGCCGACATTAAACCAAGTAGGTGACTCACCTACTTGCACCTAGCAACTTGTGCAGTCTCACGAAAATGTCTATATCTCTCTATTCCAATGTCGTATTGCTAAACCGTTTAATGCGTTGGAAACTAGACTCATAGATCTTCAATTTGGTGGGTAGATCACCCCGTAATTCCAAGTATATTGGGAGAAATACTTAATAACATTTGACCTAAAGTTTAGGTAAAACTATGAACCTAAGTTGCAACAACTTTTGTCGACTTTTGTTTCATAACTCGTTTGACTTCAAGAATTATGATACGGATATTATATGATTCAAATACCTTAAATCATGACCTCCTAAGTATACTAAGCATCTATAGGTTTACCCAAAAGTACGAGTTACGGCATCCTTGATTCGTTTAACTTCTAATACTTGTTAATCACCCTTATGCACCCTTGTATCACTTAAGATTAATCGGATTAACTTCTTATCATCTCAAGGATAATTCCTTCTTGGATTTGTGTTATCTAACATATGGAATGAACTAACGTGTATGGATATGGGTTGTAACACCCTCCCCCCTTAGGAACATTCGTCCTCGAATGTAAGGGTTTATTGGGAGTCCAAATCATCGTGGATTCTAGCGGAAATTTTTGGTCAATTTTCCCCTATAAAATGGTCACTAGCGAAATTTGCAAGAAGTGAATCTCAAAGTATGGCCTCACAAGGCTACACAAAGCATTATGGACATGGACATTATTTACATATCACCACTTTGTATTAAGGAAGAGAGTTCTCAAGTTATTGCTTACCTCATAAAGCCATTTCACCTTTATAATGTATCTTGCGTTCCACCAACATCCTTGTTATCATCATTCTGGAATAGGTAAGGGTATTTAGACTTCATCTCTTCTTCCGCTTCCCATGTCATTTCTTTCACATTCTTGTTCCTCCACAATACTTTGACGGAAGCTACATCTTTTGTTCTCAGCTTGCGGACTTGTCGATCTAATATGGCCACTGGCACTTCTTCATATGATAGATCCTCCGTAACTTGAACATCTTTGATAGGGACAACTCGAGAAGGGTCTCCAATACATTTCCTCAACATAGATACATGGAATACCGGGTGGACAAATTCTAATTCGGATGGCAATTCTAACTCATAAGAAACTTGTCCAATTCGTTGAAGAATTTTATACGGACCGATATACCTTGGACTCAGCTTACCTTTCTTCCCAAAACGCATAACACCCTTCATTGGTGAAATCCTCAGGAAAACCCAATCACCAACCTCAAATTCTAAATCACGACGTCGGACATCGGAATAAGACTTTTGCTTGCTTTGTGCCGTCCTCAATCGTTCCTGTATCACTTTCACCTTCTCAATGGCTTGGTGAATCAAATCTGGCCCATATAATTCCGTTTCACCGACTTCAAACCATCCAACTGGTGATCTACATCTCCTCCCATATAGTGCCTCATATGGGGCCATTTTAATACTGGAATGGTAGCTATTATTGTAGGCAAATTCTATGAGTGGAAGATGGTCATCCCAATTTCCCTTAAAATCTAGAACACATGCTCGTAGCATATCTTCCAATGTCTGAATGGTACGTTCAGCCTGTCCGTCAGTCTGCGGATGAAATGCAGTGCTGAGATTCACCTGTGTGCCTAAACCTTTCTGAAAAGACCTCCAAAAGTTAGCCGTAAATTGAGCTCCTCGATCCGATATAATAGATACCGGCACACCATGAAGCCTAACAATCTCCTTGATATACAACTTCGCATAATCTTCAGCCGAGTAAGTTGTCTTAACTGGCAGAAAATGAGCACATTTTGTAAGTCGATCAACTATCACCCAAATAGAGTCAAACTTATGATAAGATCGAGGTAATCCAATAACGAAGTCCATATTAATCACCTCCCATTTCCAGGTCGGAATTTCTATATTCTGAAGCAATCCACCGGGTTTCCGATGTTCTATCTTTACTTGTTGACAATTGGGACACTGGGCTACAAATTCTGCAATAGACTTTTTCATGTTATCCCACCAATATTGCTCCTTGACATCATGATACATCTTTGTTGAGCCAGGATGGATGGAATATCGGGATTGATGAATTTCATTCATAATCTTTTCTCGCAATCCTGCTACATTCGGCACACATAATCGGCCCTGGTATCTCAGTGCCCCATCTCCTCCGATCTCAAAAGCCGTAATTTTACACTGCTGAATGTTCTCTCTCAATCGTAGTAAGATAGGATCTTCGTATTGCCGTGCTTTTACCTCTGCTACCAAAGATGATTTTGATGTATTCTGTACAGTAACACTTCCGTCATTAGAGTCTAACAATCTGATTCTCATATTGGCTAGCTGATGAAGCTCTTTAGTCAACCCCCATCTACCTGCATCAATATGTACTAAACTTCCCATTGACTTACGGCTGAGAGCATCTTCCACAACATTGGCTTTACCGGGATGATACAATATCTCGACGTCGTAATCTTTCAGTAATTCAAGCCACCTACGCTGCCTCAAATTCAACTCTTTCTGCTTGAAGATGTATTGTAGACTCTTGTGATCTGTGTAGATGTCAACATGGACGCTGTATAAGTAGTGCCGCCATATCTTCAAAGCATATATTACTGCAGCCAATTCCAAATCATGGGTTGGATAATTCTTTTCATACTTCTTCAATTGTCTTGATGCATATGAAATCACCTTCCCATGCTGCATCAACACGCACCCCAAACCTATACCGGAGGCATCACAATATACCACATATCCTTCTGTTCCGTCAGGGAGAGTGAGCACCGGTGCGGATGTCAATCGATCCTTCAGCTCCTGAAAACTACGTTCACAAGTGTTAGACCACTGGAACTTGGTATCTTTCTGTGTTAACTTAGTCAATGGTGCTGATATAGAGGAAAACTCTTCTACAAACCGCCTATAATATCCTGCTAGCCCCAGGAAGCTACGAACTTCTGATGGTGTTGTAGGTCTCGGCCAATTCTTTACTGCATCAATCTTCCGAGTGTCGACACTAATACCCTCGTCAGATATCACATGGCCAAGGAATGCTACTGAGTTCAGCCGGAATTCACATTTGGCGAGCTTAGCATATAACTTACGATCCTGAAGCATCTGTAATACTATCCGCAAGTGGCTCGCATGTTCCTCCTCCGAACGAGAATACACCAGAATGTCATCAATGAATACAATCACGAACACATCAAGATAGGGCCTGAATATAGTATTCATGAGATCCATAAAAGCTGCCGGGGCATTTGTTAGACCGAACGACATCACCAAGAACTCAAAGTGTCCATATCTTGTCCGAAAGGCCGTCTTTGGAATATCCTTCTCCTTAACCCTCACCTGATGATACCCTGAACGTAAGTCAATCTTGGAGAAATACTTGGCACCCTGGAGTTGGTCAAACGGGTCGTCAATTCTTGGAAGTGGATACTTGTTCTTTATAGTAAACTTATTCAACTGCCGATAGTCGATACACATCCGTAATGACCCATCTTTCTTCCGCACGAACAGGACTGGAGCACCCCAAGGTGAAGTGCTAGGCCTAATGAAGCCCTTATCCAGCAAGTCCTTTAACTGCGCCTTCAACTCTCGCAGCTCTGCGGGGCCATTCTATATGGAGGGATAGAGATCGGTTGAGTGTCAGGCAACACATCAATGCTAAACTCAATCTCCCTTTCTGGAGGAAGGCCTGGGAGTTCATTTGGGAAAACATCCGGAAATTCATTGACCACGGGGATAGATTGTAGAGTAGGCAGCTTCGCCTCGGCATCCCTAACGCGAACAAGATGATAAATGTAACCTTTTGAGATCATTTTCCTTGCCTTAAGATAGGAAATAAACCTACCTTTCGATGTAGCAATGTTCCCCTTCCATTCAATGACGGGTTCACCAGGAAATTGAAACTTAACCATCTTCATACGACAATCAACATTTGCATAGCATGAGGCCAACCAGTCCATTCCCAATATCACATCAAAATCAACCATTTCTAATTCAAATAAATCTGCCGAGGTTTGACGACTACAAATCATCACAGTGCAACCTCTATATACCCTTCTAGCAATCACGGAATCTCCTATTGGAGTAGATACGGCAAGGAGTTTACTTATCAATTCAGGTTCAATGCCAAACTTATTAGCCACAAAGGGTGTAACATATGATAATGTAGATCCTGGATCAATCAACGCATATACATCATAAGAAAACACGGATAATATACATGTAACAACATCTGGAGATGACTCGAGATCCTGTCGACCTACTAGAGCATATATTCGATTTTGAGCACCACTCGAACTTGACCCTGCACCTCTACCTCTACCACGACCTGTCGACTGCTGAAAACCCCGTGCTGGAGGTCGAACTGATAAGGAAGAACCAGACACAGATCTAGTCGGCTGAGCCATACCATCACCTTCCCTGTTAGGACAATCCCTCATCATATGGCCAGGCTATTCGCAAGAATAACACGCATCAGAACCTCGACGGCACGGTCCAAAGTGGGCCTTGCCGCAGTGATCACAACATGGTGTTGGGGGTTTCGTCTGACTAGTATCCCTGTGATGTTGCGATCCAAATGCCTGCAAACTCTGACCTGGACCAGAATAGGATCGATCATATCGAGGCCTCTGAAACTGTGGAGGAGCACTAGCTACAGATGGCGCCGAACTCCTCGAAGACTGGGGCCTGGCGCTGCCTCTTAAGTCATCAGAATACCTTGCAAATCTCGCCCTCTTATGCTGGCCCCTATCCTGCTCCCTATCTGCCCTCTGCTGGCGCTTACGATCCTCTAGGGTCTGAGCATAAGCTTGAATACGGGAAATATCCATGCCTTCTACCAAGGAGGCTGTCATACACTCATTTATCGGATGGGGTCCCAACCCGTTCACGAACAAATGCACCCTATCACTCATCTCGGCCACCATATGGGGAGCATACCTTGCTAAAGAATCAAACTGCATACTATACTCTCGCACGCTCATATTACCTTGTCTAAGGTTCAAGAACTTATCAGCTCTAGCTCGTCGTATCTCAACTGGCAAATAGTGACGAAGAAAGGCCTCAGAAAAATCCTTCCACACAGGTGGAGGAGCGTTCGGACCCCTGGATCTCTCCCAACTATCATACCAAAGAACCTCTAAATCCCGTAGCCGATAAGAAGCCAACTCTACTGCCTCTGTATCACTAACATGCATAACCCGTAGTGTACGATGAACCTGGTCAATAAAAGTCTGCGGATCCTCTTTGGGGTCCGATCCGGTAAACATTGGAGGGTCTAAATTAATAAAATCACGAACTCTTGTACTAACTGGTTTATCAGCAGCACCTGTATTCTGCCTCTGAGCCTGAGCAGCTACCAAGCTAGTCAATAACTACAAAGCACTCCGCATATCCTGGTCTGTAGTGCCAGACGGAGGAGCTGGAGGTGCTGGGTGCCACCTAATATCCTCTGGAGGAGACGGAGTAGATGAGGTATGAGACGGCATCTCACTCTGAGCCTCACTTTGGCCTGCTCTGGCTTGGGGCACCTGACTGGTACCCTCTCCCGCAGCTGTATCAAGCCATCTACTAATTGTTTGTTTCCTAGTCGAAGGCATCGCTGAAAGAAAACAAGGTGAATATTAGAGACGAACACTTACGACTCAACTCTATGCACGATCTAGATTCAGGAAGAAGGTAACAACCCTAGATGTCATGTAGCCTCCTGATTATAAATGTGGCGCGCTACACATCCATAATCAAGACTCTACTAGACACGGCTCATAGACAATCCCTAGGACAGACTTGCTCTGATACCAAGTTTGTCACGACCCAAACTGGAGGACCATGACTAGCACCCGACCATACTTGCCGAGCACCAACGTACATTTTATCTAACCTTCTTTATTATCTTTTAGGCTGACTAGACCAATATAAATGGTAGACATGGATCATGGACAACCAACAATAAAATATGTTTGCATGAACCTACATAACATGGGATGACCAGACATTCAAGAAACATGGTACAAGCTTCCACGCTAAAATGAAAGACTATACAACAAAAACCAGCCGACAAGGCATACCAAACTATACATGAGTCGACACTTGTCTATGAGCCTTTAAAGGAACATAAGTGCTGCAACATAGCCGGAACAGGGCCCCGACATACCCATAATGTCTATAACAAAAATGCATACCAAGACCAAGGCAAGTCCGGAGAAGGGATCTCGCCAATCACCGCTGAACTGGACAACCTACTGTGATGGGGGAGCTACACTTGCCTGTCTATCAGGACCTGCAGCACGACATGCAGCGTCCACAAATAAAAGGACGTCAGTACGAATAAAGTACTGAGTATGTAAGGCAGAGAACCATAAATATGAACAACAATGTGAGCAGGGATAGAGAATATACAACCTGTAACATCTGAGTACCTCTGAGGGCTACTGACATGAAATACATGATACATATGTATAAATACATAATCTTTTAAAACATACGCCTCTGTGGGCATCATCATTATCATATCGTACCCGGCCGTAATAGGCTCGGTAAAAACATACCCGGCCATTATAAGGCTCGGTAGAATCGTACCCGGCCACGTGGAGCTCGGTAAAACCCAACTGATCAGTGGTTGCACAATAGGTGCCGTACCCGGCCGACTATAGTGCGGCTCGGTAGAGTAAAATAGATACATATATATAATGCATGCTCGACTCATGGAAACACCGTGTAGACCTTTCGGAGTGACGTAAGGTCGGTATCCTATGTACAACTTATTAGGACTAACTCTTCACTATGAACCTTATATGAATCGGGAAGTACCAACAAGATTGATAACTTAAGAATAAGAGAAGCAACATCAACTTCAATCGTTCCATAAGAGGGAAACAATGTAAGTACTCCTAGCTTCTAAGAATAAAGTATCTTTGGAAGCTCGTTCATTACATTATGTACAATCGGAGTCGTGCAAAAGAAGGAAAGGGATAGCCACACATACCTTGTATATACTGCCACAACCTCAAGCTATGCAAACGTCACGACTCCTTAGTCTACAATAGGAGAAATGACACTATCGTTAACGTTTAAGCGTCGCAACTATTATGTACCAACCACAATCTAGTTTGTGATGAAACGGACAGCACCTCCCCTATATATAGGACTTCACACCATTCAAAACAATCACCAAACAGCCTAGACAACATCAATAATAAACATATTGAGCCTTCCAAAACAGTCCACACACAACCTAATCACATCATACATATGACGGCCACTATAGTCGTATCAAACGACTCAAAAATATTACCAAGAACTAGCAAACCACAACTCAACATATATATGGTGTTTCTCCACACCCTGCCTCCTCCAAAACTCCACAAAACAGTAATAAAAAACGCAGCCCAACAGCAACACAAAACAGTCCACAAAACAGTCCGCTACAAGTGAATAACTTGAACTCACGGCTTCCGATCACCGTCCCGTGAGTTCTTGCATGTATATAACGAATTTCCATGAATTTACAGAAGAAGAAATGTATGAAATATAGCAGTAAACTCACCTTTGTTGTTGGATAACTCAGCCTTTAACTTGGTTCTTCAAACTCTAGTGTTTACCCCCAATTTGAACTTGAAAGAGAGGGAAAATCAATTAGGGTTTGTGGATAATTTTTGGGAGGAATTTTGCAGAGTCTTAGGTCTGGTTATTTGTGAAATATAAAGAGGTATATATTGCAGAAGATAAGCCTGTTAATGGGCTGCTTATCTGACCCGAAATCCCCTCTTTTGGGCCGACATTAAACCAAGTAGGTGACTCACCTACTTGCACCTAGCAACTTGTGCAGTCTCACGAAAATGTCTATATCTCTCTATTCCAATGTCGTATTGCTAAACCGTTTAATGCGTTGGAAACTAGACTCATAGATCTTCAATTTGGTGGGTAGATCACCCCGTAATTCCAAGTATATTGGGAGAAATACTTAATAACATTTGACCTAAAGTTTAGGTAAAACTATGAACCTAAGTTGCAACAACTTTTGTCGACTTTTGTTTCATAACTCGTTTGACTTCAAGAATTATGATACGGATATTATATGATTCAAATACCTTAAATCATGACCTCCTAAGTATACTAAGCATCTATAGGTTTACCCAAAAGTACGAGTTACCGAGCATCCTTGATTCGTTTAACTTCTAATACTTGTTAATCACCCTTATGCACCCTTGTATCACTTAAGATTAATCGGATTAACTTCTTATCATCTCAAGGATAATTCCTTCTTGGATTTGTGTTATCTAACATATGGAATGAACTAACGTGTGTGGATATGGGTTGTAACAGTTGGGTTTTGGTTCGAACCCTTGAACGAAGATTTGAGAAATTTGGGGATGATTCATGGTAAATCAATCACAGATTTGGATTGGGGATGGTTAGATGGTCCAAGGGTGTTGGTTTGGTGGCCGGCGGCATTGTTGGGTTTGAGGGAGATGAACGGAAGAGGGGCAACATGGAAATGAAACGAGTGTAAGGGGTTTTAGGGGTCTATGATGTCTTTGAAATCCAGTTCTTAACCTGGGCCATTGGATGATAGGTTCCAACTGCTTAGATTTAAAAGAAATAACGGGGCGATCCGGTTTGGTAATGGGTCGAGGTCGGATAGCGGATATGGGTTAGGGTTGGAGGATCTAGACCATTGATCAAGTGAGATCGACGGTCAAGATGGAGCGTGACAAGAACAATGTCGTTTGGGGCGTCTGTGAGGTTTGGGCCAATTGGACCGGGTAGAGGGTACAATTTGGGCTGGTTTGGGGTAGGCCTGGTCCGCGTTTATTCCTTATTTTTGTTTCTTTTTGTTTTAATTCCTAATTAAAGACCAAAAATCCTAGATTAAATCATGAAATTAACTTTACAAATTCTAATTAACCCCTAATAATGATTATGACACAAAAATTAAACACTGATAAAAATCAAACCACACAACTTGGATATTAAATGCTAAAAGAAAAATGCAGGATACATATTGTGTATTTTTTTCATTTTAGTAAAACCTCTTTAATTATTTATAATTGTAAAGCTAAAATCTAAAAATTCAGTATATATTTTTGTATTTTTCTATTAATGTAAACAACAAAAACACGCACACACGGACGTAAACAATCACAAAATATCGTGAGAAACTCACAAAATATGTACACAATAAAATCAGACAACTTTGATTTTGATTTCTTTGGGAGTAGTTTGTGTGAGGCAAAAATCACGTGCTCATAGCTGCCCCTCTTTGTGCGGAAACATGAAGAGTTTTTGTGCAAAGATAAGTGTGCGCATACGAGCGATTTTTGCCCGCTTGAGCACTCCATGTGAAGCATTTTCCAAAGATTTTGACCGAGCCTTTGCTTCGGGAGGCCTCCTACATATCCTGGGCTAAACAGGAATCAGGTCAATGTAGTTCGGGAAGTTTTGGTAGCTGGGAATACCAAGGGGTTGTAGTTCCGCTGCTACTGATGCTACGTGCCGTTACCACTGCTTTTCTGATCTCCTTATTACACCGTGCTAAAAAGGAAAAAACAAGAAGCTAAGCTAGCCTATGGATCATAAGATCTCATCTATCTTCAACTTATTCATGACGCCTAGCCTTCTTGTCGTCTTGTGTTTCTTCCAGTGCTTTTCTTTCGAGACCTTGGAGGTGGCATTGGCCTTCGCTTCTTTGAATATCAATTCTCCTCGTTTTTCTCAATCTGCTGGGCATAGAGCTTTCTCCGTCAAGTCTGTTATGTTGAGGGGGTAGACAAAAATTGAAAGTTGTTCCTATTCGGATGTGTCTCATATCTCTTCTAACTCATGTGCTTGGATTTGTGCTGGGAACTTTGTTATAACCTTCCGCTTTAGGGTGGGTTACTGGTTTCAAAACCTGTAACGTGAAGAGCTTTTCCGGCCACTATTGCCTTCTTTCTCACTTCTGAATTTGGATTTGTGCTGGGGATCTTCTGATGTGTCCTTCTGCCTTCATGGTGGGTCGCTGGTTCCAAGACCTGCGATGTAAAGACTGAAAAGTATTCCCTTGTTATACAGGTGGGTGCCTAATGCTAAGATGTGAAAATGTATTCCCTTGTTATACAGGTGGACGCCTAATTGCTAAGGTATGAAAAGTATTCCCTTGTTATCCAGGTGGGTGCCTAATGCTAAGATGTGAAAATGTATTCCCTTGTTATACAGATGGGCGCCTAATTGCTAAGGTATGAAAAGTATTCCCTTGTTATACAGGTGGGTGTGAAAATGTATTCCCTTGTTATACAGGTGGGCGCCTAATTGCTAAGATGTGAAAATGTATTCCCTTGTTATACAGGTGGGCGCCTAATTTCTAAGACATGAAATGTATTCCCTTGTTATACAGGTAGGTGCCTAATGCTAAGATGTGAAAATGTATTCCCTTGTTATACAGGTGGGCGCCTAATTGCTAAGACATGAAATGTATTCCCTTGTTATACAGGTGGGCGCCTAATTGCTAAGATATGAAAATGTATTCCCTTGTTATACAGGTGGGCGCCTAATTGCTAAGATGTGAAAATATATTCCCATGTTATACAGGTGGGCGCCTAATTTCTAAGACATGAAATGTATTCTCTAGTTATACATGTGGGTGCCTAATGCTAAGATGTGAAAATGTATTCCCTTGTTATACAGGTGGGCGCCTAATTGCTAAGATGTGAAAATGTATTCCCTTGTTATACAGGTGGGTGCCTAATTTCTATGACATAAAATGTATTCCCTTGTTATACAGGTGGGCACCTAATTGCTAAGATGTGAAATGTATTTCCTTGTTATACAGCTGGGCGCCTAATTTCTAAGACATGAAATGTATTCCCTTGTTATACTGGTGGGCGCCTAATGCTAAGATGTGAAAATGTATTCCCTTGTTATACAGGTGGGCGCTTAATTGCTAAGATGTGAAAATGTATTCCCTTGTTATACAGGTGGACGCCTAATTTTTAAGACATGAAAAGTATTCCCTTGTTATACAGGTGGGCGCCTAATTGCTAAGATATGAAAATGTATTCCCTTGTTATACAGGTTAGCTCCTAATTGCTAAGATATGAAAATGTATTCCCTTGTTATATAGGTGGGCGCCTAATTTCTAAGACATGAAATGTATTCCCTTGTTATACAGGTGGGCGCCTAATTGCTAAGATATGAAAATGTATTCCCTTGTTATACAGGTGGGCGCCTAATTGCTAAGATGTGAAAATGTATTCCCTTGTTATACAGGTGGGCGCCTAATTGCTAAGCTGTGAAAATGTATTCCCTTGTTATACAGGTGGGCGCCTAATTTCTAAGACATGAAATGTATTCCCTTGTTATACAGGTGGGCGCCTAATTGCTAAGATGTAAAAATGTATTCCCTTGTTATATAGGTGGGTGCCTAATTTCTAAGACATGAAATGTATTCCCTTGTTATACAGGTGGGCGCCTAATTTCTAAGACATGAAATGTATTCCCTTGTTATACTGGCGGGCACCTAATTGCTAAGATATGAAAATGTATTCTCTTGTTATACAGGTGGGCACCTAATTGCTACGATGTGAAAATGTATTCCCTTGTTATACAGGTGGACGCCTAATTTCTAAGACATGAAATGTATTCCCTTGTTATACAGGTGGGCGCCTAATTGCTAAGATATGAAAATGTATTCCCTTGTTATACAGGTGGGCGCCTAATTTCTAAGACATGAAATGTATTCCCTTGTTATACAGATGGGCGCCTAATGCTAAGACATGAAATGTATTCCCTTGTTATACAGGTGGGCGCCTAATTTCTAAGACATGAAAATGTATTCCCTTGTTATACAGGTGGGCGCCTAATTGCTAAGATGTGAAAATATATTCCCTTGTTATACAGGTGGGCGCCTAATTTCTAAGACATGAAATGTATTCCCTTGTTATACAGGTGGGCGCCTAATTGCTAAGATATGAAAATGTATTCCCTTGTTATACAGGTGGGCGCCTAATTGCTAAGATTTGAAAATGTATTCTCTTGTTATACAGGTGGGCGTTTAATATGCTAAGATATGAAAATGTATTTGCTTGTTTCTTCGTTCAACCGAGAAAATTGTTGACAGTGGCATAAAATTTTCTGCCCCAGTTTCAGTGACTTTCCTTGTGGCTTATCTTCCCACCAGTACCAACCTTTATTTTCCTGTAAGATCAAAGAAAACCTTGTTAGTTTTAAAACATGGTGAGTAATCTTGACACTCTTACTGGGGATTGTTTATTTTTCTTTTTCTTTTCTCTTTCTTGCTATGTGCCTCTTAACTAGTAGGGATAATATTACTTGCTGGGGATGATTTTTCTGTTGGGGATGGACTTTCCATTCATCCGTTTCCCTCTCTCTTGTTTCAAAACACTCTGGGGAGTCTTTTCAACTCCAAATCACTCTCTTCACAAGTTTACTCTTTCCTTCAATACTGCAGGGGATATGATGTTATTAGATGCGGATACTGGATCATTTCGCTGTGGATGGATTTTCCCTTTCTCCTTCCCTTTTCTGTGTGGTCTGACCATCTTAGAACTTGGTCAGTGATCCATCGAAGTTCTGCTGGGGCTCTTCTGGGAACTTGATCTATAAGTTCCTCAACCGTTACTTTCCAGCTTTTCTCCATATTTCCATTTGTACCATCTTGGCGACTGGCAGTAGACTCTGAAAAATCTTTCTTTTAAATATAAAGAAAATAAATTTCTGTAAAAGTCTTTTAGACAAAGAGATGAAAAGATAGAAAAAAGAAGAAGAAAAAATCTTTCTGAACAATATGTTGGGAAAAGAAAAGAAAAGAACTTATCAAGATGGTGTGACTGTTCCCAATGAACATGTCGTGCATTCCGGATTAATCGACCTAGTCTATTTATATCAATCAAACTTTCCGATGGTCTCATTTGCCCGGAGTAAACAGGTGCGCAACTCTTTGTCTTATATGGATCTTTTTCGCCAAACTCGTCATGTCGACTCATAGTGCCATTCGAGGGATTTTCAATAACGAGACTCTCTCATTTCTCTCAGATCCCGTTGCCTTAAGGTGCCTGTGAAGGTTTTCACCCTAAGACTCTCTCATTTTAATTCATCTCAGCTTATGTCGCCTTACGGTGCCTATGAAGGTTTTCACCGATAAGACTCTCTCATTTTAATTCATCCCAGCTTACGTCGCCTTACGGTGCCTACGAAGGTTTTCACCGATAAGAATCTCTCATTTTTTTTTCAGTTGGGGACTGGAGCGCTGCTGATAAGATTCTCTCTGTTGGGAATTCTTTCAGCTCATGATCCTTTCAGTCGAGGATCAATGTATTACCCTGAGCTCTCGTCTTCCTGACCTGACACCTATTATCGAGAGGTCTTTTTGATTATAAGACGGGTAGTTTTGTGTGGGTAATAAAAGAAAAGGTTATCAAGAGATTCAAAATAACTTGATGAATAAAGGAATACAACTCTTGGAACCCAATTTCTTAAAGGAAATATAACTTCTGCCCCAGTTTTCTTGCTTGGGGATTTTTGAATCGTGTGACATTTGTCACATTACGACCGAGCCGTGAGACGCCTATGTATCCTTTCTTGAGGAATCAGGTCAAACGTAGTTCACTATTTTGCTTTCTTGTGATTTTCTTATCATCATTTTTTTTCATTTTTTTTCATTTTTTTAACGATTCCAAAAGAGGGGTATGAAAGAAAATAATTAAGACTCAAAAGGGAAAGCAAAGGTTGAGAGTGTTTGGATAGAAGAAAGAACTGCCTTTGTCATTTCATTATTCAATAAGCACCAAATACAGACAAACGAGCAAATAATTATCATGATGAAGGAGATTACACATAATATCTTTTGACTGCATCAGAATTGATAGCCATGTCGGTGCTTCTTCCTTCAATATCTGCCAGGCATAAAGCGCCGTTGGATAACACCCTGGTCATAGTATAAGGTCCTTGCCAATTTGGGGTGAACTTGCCTTTTGCTTCAACTTGATGCGGGAGGATCCGTTTCAATACTTGCTGCCCTACTTCAAATTTTTTGGGGCACACCTTCTTATTGTATGCTCTCGCCATTCTTTTTTGATACAATTGGCCGTAACATACTGCTGCCAATCTCTTTTCATCCATTAAGCTCAACTGTTCTAGCCGTGCTTTGACCTATTCATCATCATCAATCTCGGCTTCAGCAACAATTCGGAGAGATTCAATTTCAACCTCCGCTGGTATTGCTGCTTTAGTTCTGTATACCAACAAGTAAGGAGTTGTGCCTATCGAAGTTCGGATAGTAGTGCGATAACCCAATAATGCAAATGGCAGCTTTTAATGCCATTGCCTAGACCCTTCTACCATCTTTCTCAATATCTTTCTATATTCTTGTTCGCTGCCTCAACCGTGCCATTCGCTTTGGGACGATATGGGGTGGAATTACGGTGTGTAATCTTAAACTGTTGGCATACTTCTTTCATCAAACCACTGTTAAGATTAGCGCCGTTATCCTTGATGATTACCTTTGGGATCCCAAATCTATAGATAATATGGGAATGGACAAAGTCCATCACCGCCTTCTTGGTCACTGAATTGAAGTTCTTTGCCTCCACCCATTTGGTGAAATAATTAATGGTTACCAGAATGAACCTATGACCGTTGGAAGCTTTCGGCTCAATCAGTCCAATGTCATCCATGCCCCACGCAACAAATGGCCATGGTGCTGACATTGTATGCAATTCCGTTGGCGGAGAATGAATCAAATCTCTGTGTAACTGACACTGATGGAATTTTCGCAAAAAACTTATACAATCACGCTCCATAGTGAGCCAATAATATCCTGCCCGTAGGATCTTCTTTGCCAATACATATCCGCTCATATGCGGCCCACAAACCCCGGCATGGACCTCTGTCATTATTTTCACGGCTTGATTTGCGTCTATGCATCTCAACAATCCCAAATCTGGGGTTCTTTTGTACATCACTCCGCCACTGAGGAAAAAACCATTTGCCAATCGCCGAAGGGTTCTCTTTTGGTCTCCGGTTGCTTGTTGCGGGTATATCCCCGTTCGAAGGTATTCTTTGATATCATAAAACCACAGCTCGCCATCCATCTCTTCCTCTATCATGCTACAGTAAGCATGCTGCTCATGAACCTGGATATGAAATGGGTCAACATGAACTTTATCTGGGTGGTGCAACATTGACACTAAGGTGGCCAATGCATCGGCAACCTCACTGTGAACTCTTGGAATGTGTCTGAACTCCACCGATCAAAATCGCTTGCTCAGATCGTGCAAGCACTGTCGATATGGTATAAGCTTCAAATCCCGTGTCTCCCATTTACCTTGAATTTGATGTACCAGGAGGTCCGAATCCCCCAAGTCCAAGACGTCCTGGACATCCATGTCTGCAGCTAACCGTAATCCCAAAATGCAGGCCTCATATTCAGCCATGTTGTTGGTGTAATAGAATCGCACTTGCGCCGTCACAGGATAGTGATGTCCTGTTTCTGAAATGAGCACCGCTCCTATTCCAACTCCTTTCGAGTTTGCGGCTCCATCAAAGAAAAGCTTCTATCCCTGTTCCTCAGTCGATTCCACCTCGTCTATATGCATCACTTCTTCATCAGGGAAATACGTCCTCAACGGTTCGTACTCTTCATCAACAGGGTTCTCAGCTAAGTGATCAGCCAGTGCTTGGGCCTTCATGTCCGTCCTCGTCATATAGACGATGTCAAACTCTATGAGTAATATATGCCATTTTGCCAACCTCTCTGTGGGCATAGGCTTTTGGAAGATATATTTCAATGGGTCCAAACGTGAGATGAGATAAGTAGTATATGATGACAGATAATGTTTCAACTTTTATGCTACCCAAGTCAGGGCGCAGCATGTCTTCTCCAGTTGAGTGTACTTAACCTCATATACTGTAAATTTCTTGCTGAGATAGTAAATGGCTCACTCTTTCCTCCCTGTACTGTCATGTTGCCCCAATACGCAGCCAAAAGAATTCTCCAGTACCGTCAGATAGAGAATCAGTGGTCTTCCTGGTTCAGGTGGAACCAATACGGGTGGATTTGATGGATACCCCTTGATTTGGTCGAATGCTTCCTGACATTCCGTCATCCATTCTCCCGCAGCGTCTTTCTTCAACAGCCGAAATATGGGCTCACAGGTTGCCGTGAGTTGAGCAATGAACCTGCTGATATAATTCAATCTTCCCAACAGACTCATCACCTCTGTTTTATTCTTCGGCGGTGGCAAATCTTGGATGGATTTGATCTTTGATGGGTCTAATTCAATGCCTCGCCAGCTGACGATGAATCCTAGTAGCTTTCCTGATGGAACCCCAAAGGCACATTTGGCCGGGTTAAGCTTAATATCGTACATTCGAAGTCTTTAGAAGAACTTCCTTAGGTCTGCTATATGGTCTTCTTGTCGTCTAGATTTTATGATCACATCGTCCACGTACACTTCAATCTCTTTGTGTATCATGTCATGAAATACAGTGGTCATTGCTCTCATGTACGTTGCCCCATCGTTCTTCAAGCCGAATGGCATTACTCCGTAGCAATAAGTTCCCCATGGCGTAATGAAAGCTGTCTTTTCTGCATCTTCTTCATCCATTAAGATCTGATGATATCCTATATAGCAATCCACGAAGGATCCGATCTCACGCCCGGCGCAATTATCAATCAGGATATGGATGTTGGGCAACGGAAAATTATCCTTAGGGCTCGCCTTTTTGAGATTGTGGTAGTCAACACATACCCTGATCTTCCCATCCTTCTTCGGCACTGGTACCACATTGGCCAACCAATCGGGATGACGCGAATAACTTTTGCCTGTAGCTTCTTGGTCACTTCTTCCTTGATCTTTACACTCATATCTGTCTTAAACTTCCTCAGTTTTTGCTTGACAAGAGGGCACGCCGCGTCAGTGGGCGATTTGTGGACCACTAAATCGGTGCTCAATCCTGGCATGTCATCACATGACCATGCGAAAACATCTTTGAATTCAGTGAGGGTTTTGATTAATTCCTCCATAGTACTTGGCTCAATGTGGATGCTAATTTTGGTTTCCTTAACGTCATCTGCACCCCCTAAGTTAATAACTTCAGTTTCATTTAGATTGGGCTTTGGTTTCTCTTCGAATTGGCATAATTCCCTGCTTATTTCCTTGAAGTCCTCATCCTCTTCGTATTCAGATTCGTTATTTAACTCAATCTCTTGTTCAATTAAGTTGGATTTGGATTGATTATTTAGACTAGGTCGAAGATCCGTTGTGCATTCCATGTCTTTAGGACTAGTAAAAGAAGAACTGTTCAGAAAAGAAGAAATAAAAATTAAAACAAGAAAAGAAAGGAAACTTTCGTTTTTATTAAGAAATGCGGAATAACAGAGTTTCACACTTGAAGAAATACAAACAAAATCAAAATGGATTACAACTCTGGGATAATCCAGGAAACAAGAAAGAAAATTCAAAGCCTACTACCAAGACTCCCTTCGAGTGGGAAGAGGAGTAGCTTCCCAGTTGTTGATACCGGCCTTAGGCCCCACAAATTGTATGTCCGCTTTGCTGGAACCCTCTCCAGCTTCTACCATATGGACATCAACAAACATTCTTTCAAAGCTCCGATCCAAATTCCCATCTATATCGATCGATGGTCCTAGTATTTTCGGGACCGATGACTTCTTTTCCCTTGCTCTAACAAAAGATTTGGAAAGACGTGGAACTGGCTTGGGGAGAAGCCAAACTCTTTTCTTTATTTTCTTGGCTCGCTGCACATCTTCCATCGTGGGTTTGAACCCCAATCCAAAGGTCCCTAAATTTTCGGGCAAGGATACAAGCTGAACAATACCCTGAAGCTCTACCCCCAGGCATTTTCCTGGCACAAACCCATTACCCAGCATCTCTGAAATCGTCATCACGGTTGCGGGAGCTATCCCAGGGAGTGGGAGGTTCTCTACTTCATAAATTTTATCCACTGAAACCCCGTCGAAAACTTGGTACACCCACGGTCCTTCGTCATCATCTGTCTCTATGAATGGCACAATATCATCTCCCATAAGGCTTATGCCGTCATCTCAGTACACCACTATCTCCTGCCTGTTCCATTCAAATTTCACCATCTGGTGTAATGTAGAAGGTACCGCTTTGGCAGCATGGATCCAAGGTCGCCCAAGTAGAAGATTGTATGATACTGTTACATCAACCACTTGGAATTCCATGGTGAACTCTACTGGACCAATGGTTAATTCCAGTATGATGTCACCCACCGTGTTGGTACCACCTCCATCGAACCCTCAGACACAGACGTTGTTCTTGTGAATCCGGTCGTGATCAACTTTCAACTTATTCAAAGTAGCCAAAGTGCAGATGTTGGCACTTGACCCATTATCAACCAATACTCGGGTGAACACCGAGTCTTCGCATTTCACGATCAAATACAAGGCTTTGTTGTGTTCTGTACCCTCTATCGGTAACTCAATATCAGAAAAGGTCACCCGATTTACTTCGAAGATTTTCTGCACCATCTTCTCCAAGTGATTTACCGAGATTTTGTCCGGAACGTGAGCCTCGTTCAGGATTTTCATTAGTGCCTGGCAGTGGTCATTGGAATGAATCAACAAAGACAACAATGAAATTTGAGCTGGAGTCTTTCTTAATTGCCTCAAAATGGAGTAATCTTGTGCCTTCATTTTCTTCAAAAACTCCTCGGGTTCTTCTTGCGTTACTGGCTTCTTCGTCACTGCTGAACTAGGCTTTCTTAACTCGATGGGAGCAAGGCATCTCCCTGAACGAGTCAACCCCTGAGCTTCACATATCTCCTCCTCCACTTGCTTGCCTTTGTACATTACCACTGCCTTCTAATACTTCCAAGGTACAGCCTTGTTGCTAATTACTGGTAGTTGTACTACAGGCTTGACAATGACCGGTTCCTGGCAAACTCCTTTTACAACAAATACGGGTGCAGATGATGCTCCCGATACTACCACTTTGGTGGCTTCTGACTTCTTCAGAGTAACGGCTGAATTTTTTACCAATATCACTACAGGTTCAACCTCTACTTTTTCCACATGTACCCCTGCTTCCTTACCGCTCATCTTCTCTTTTGGAGTATCCTGGATCATCATCACTGTTTGTGATGGTTTTTTCGACTCTCCTCTTTCATGCACGAATTCAATCATATGATCCTCGTGGTGCGCCGGCAATGGGTTTTGATTGATGTTGGGTGCTTCTGGTTTTTGGACCTCAATTTTATTGGCGTGAATGAGATCTTGCACCGCATACTTCAATCTCCAACACTTCTCGGTATCATTCCCGAACATTCCTGAACAATACTCGCAACTCTTTGATTGGTCCACATTTTGGGGCGGGGGATTTGGCATCCTAAGATCGACAGGACTCAACAAACCTACCTGCCTTAATTTGTGGAACTAGGCGGTATAGGTTTCTCCCAATTCAGTAAAGGCTCTTTACCTCTGTATCCTGTCATTTTTAGAAGCTTGATTTTTGCGAAAACCTGCTCCTGGAGTGTTCCTGTAGGCCCTTGGTGGAGGATAAGCATTCTGGGTGGTGGGTATGTGTTCTATGGAAGTGGATAGGTGTTCTGAGGAGGTGCATATGTGTTTTGGGGAGCCGATGCGCGCCATTATGGGCGAACAGGTGGTTGAGTGTATGTTTGTGCTTGGTGCACGGAAAAATATGGTTCCTGCGAAAGATAGTAGTGTTGTGGTGGTCTGTGTGAGGAATATGGATAATTTGGATTGTGGGGTCTACGTTAGTTATAGTATGATCTATTAGCCCTGGACCAATTTCCTGCTTCTACCATAGCGACCTCTTCTTTTTTCTTTTTGCCCAGCGCACACCCTGTACCACTTTAAATAGCTTGGGTTGTGGCTTTGAGCGATGAGTAGCTCAGAATTTTGTCAGACCTCAGTCCTTCTTTTATCATGACACCTACTTTCACCACCTCGTTAAAAGTCTTTCCAACCGTTGTCACCAGTGACCAAAGTAGGTTGGGTCCAATGTTTGTAAAAAATATTCCATCATCTCTCCCTCTCTTATGTGAGGATCTACCCTGGCTGCTTGTTCTCTCCACCGAAAACCAAACTCGCAGAAAGTATCTCCGGGTTTCTTGACCATCCTCAATAATGTGAGACGGTCGGGAACTATCTCAAGATTGTACTGAAAATGAGCGGCGAATGCTTAGGCCGGATCATCCCAAGTGTACCATCTGCTAGGATCTTGCCTAGTGTACCATTCAAGCGCTGACCCGCTTAAACTCTAACCAAAATATGCTATCAGCAGCTCATCTCTCCCACCTACTCCTCTCATCTTGCTACAAACCCTCGCAGATGTGCCATTGGATCACCATGTCCCTTATATAGATCAAACTTTGGCATTTTAAATCCCACCGACAATTGAACATCGGGGAAGGGACACAGATCTTTGTAGGCCACACTGACCTGATTGCCCAACCCATGCATACTTCTGAGGGTTTGCTCAATGCTTCTGACCTTTCTTATCATATCATCTTGTTTTAGGGCCTTTGCCAGCCTTTCATGCTCTGTTGGGATTTCCATGCAAGGGTTGTGAGGTTCCGGTGCATTAAAGGTAGGTTCTGGGGGATAATACTGAGTATCACGAGCCGGGAATAATGGGGTCCCATATTTGATCTTTGTAGTGTGGCTGGCGGGGGTCCCATAAAAACAGGAGTGCTTGGTGGTGGGAAATGCAGGTTAAGTGGCGGAGCTTGGGTGTCATAGGGGCTTCTCCCCTGATAATAGTGATGACTTGGTATGTTCGTTGAAGGGCCTAGGTGCAGGTATTCCGGAGCATGTACTGCTGTAGGATTGAGCGGTAATTTAGGGCTTTTCTGTGCTTTGGCCAAAGCTAAGTGCATCGCACTCATTTCCAACCCTATCTGTTCTATCTTTTCCATGGCCTCTTTCAATAGCTGGCTAGTAGGCCTCTCTTCCTCAACGCTGTGCTCTGAAGTAGTCATTCTTAAAGGTAGGTGTCCTTTAGATCTAGTTGGATAGCGGTGTGGTGCCAGAACATACTAACAACTGACTGGTATAGATTATGAAACAACAAACTCGTTAGTGTTAGGATTTAACAGATTTAGTAATCACATATTGGAATGCAATGTTTCCTAATCAATTAATCCTTTTTAACATGTCTTGCATGCGTCATCCCAGCTTGTCTTTGGAATCTTCAAACTTTCCCTTTTTATTTCACTTTTCTTTTTATTTTTAGTGGTGGTCGAATCTTATGTGGATTGCCTACGTATCACGTCCCCACGTGAATCAGACCCAGCGTAGTTCGTATAAATACAACACACAAAATATTTTTAAAGGTTTTCAATTATCATTCAAAAACTTAATTATAAAAACCAAACTTAAAATGATGGTCAAACATATTACAGCCTTTTTATAAGAAGAACAGAATAATCTCACGACTAGACTCAAAATTTAAAGAAAATACAAGTTCAATCTAGACATGTTCTAAGGTTTTGAGCTTCTGTGCCGGTGGGGCCCTGTTTGGCCTGGCTGTGGTCCTTGGTGCAAGACCTCTCTGCAGATCCTTTAGTTCCCACATAATTTGATGGACATAACCCATGATGGAGGAGAAAAGGGCATCCCGGGGCATCTGTTCGCATGATAGGCATCTCATGTGAATGTAGTGCCCAATCTCGTCGATCCTTCCTCGAATGCCATCCCTTTCTCTAAACAACTGTTCTATCTGCCGGTTTTTCAACCCCAATACTCGCGCATTGTCTGCAAGCCGATCTTGGAATTTTTCCATTTGTTCTTCCATCAGGGCCATCATGTCGTAGCATCATTTCCTGTCCTCCCTAGATTCACGAGCCTGTCTGTAGACCCGTTATTGGAGAGTGGAATTGTCTCTCTTAATATCCCGATGCTCATCTCATGACTTCTCTTGACTTGCTGCAAGTACTCCCTTCGTTCCGTTGTACCTTTCTCCCATCTAACCTGCATCCTTTCCCTGCTAGCCTCGGACCTCTCCAACTTCTCTTGGCTTTCCTTGAGCTATTGGTTCAATCTGTCTATCAACCTTTGATCAGATCGACTCCTTGGTTGGTTGTTAGCTTCTTTTCTGATCCGCCAGATTCGAGCCTTGAGAGTGTCATTTTCTTGGGTTAATTTCTTTTTGACCCCTTCGTCAGCTGCAATTTGTAAGCTATTTTCATATTGGAGATCCTGCACATTCTTCTCTAGTTCTTCAATGCGGTCCTTGTACTCGCGTTCTTTGGCCAACCAAGCTAATCTTTCTTGAATTTTGTCATCGAAAGCTTGAATGTGAGGTCTTTTGGTAGGTCTAATCATTTCAAACTCGGGTCTAGTGCTCACGTGAAAACTCCTTTGAAACCAAGCAATATACTCGGGATCGACCTCGCCTTTAATAGGGTCTAGTACTATGGTGCTATTTTTTAGACACCGGCAACAGTGCCAATCTCTATTCACCATCTCTTCAGGGATAGCGGCCTCGGGGTGCAATTCATTGGCCAGATTGCTTAAGTCTGTTTCCTCAGGTATCACCTGATATCTTCCAAGTTGTCTCAAGACTCTTTGTGGCGCATATGGTTGTATACTTCTTACTCCTATCACCATCAAGTAGCCTTTTGAAGCAGTCATGTAAATGATCTCCGTTATCGGGAGCCACCCTATAGTCCATTCAACTTGATCTGCTCTCAACTTTCTCAAATAGGAAATCCATGCTTCAAACCCCTCGGGTGTTTTATAATCTTCCACCCTTTCTTCATATTTAACGATGAAGTTGGTCCCATCTGAAGCATGCTTCAAGAACTTAGGGTGGTGCCGAACATGTTCGATCATCCACATTTGCAGGAGAATGCTGCAACCTTCAAAAAACTGACTTCCAAATTTGCACAAAGTCAAGGCTCGGTACATATCAGACAGCACAAGCGAGACAAGAGGTGATCTTTTTTATCGACAAGAACCTGCGCGATCCTAGCCATACAGATGTCTATTATCCCTTCAGAGTTTGGAAATACCATTATTCCTAAGAACGCCACAATAAAAGCGAACCGGTGATGAACCTCCCATGTGCTTTTGTTCTGTTTGTTGTTTAGACCTTTTTCATGTGTTTCAAATCCGGCTGAGTTTATGAATCTGTAATACAAAAAGTAGAACTTGCAACTCCCATTTCTCACGCGATCGTTGCTCGTTTTCTTGCTGATTTTCAAGAGATCGAAGAATTTATGCACCGATGGGGCCCTAGGAAATATAAGCTTCTGCTTCCTTAACTCTTGGCCGAAAGCAATGTACCCATCTATTTCTTCTAAGGTAGGAGTGAGTTCAAAATCGGAGAAATGGAACACATTGTTAACAGGGTCCCAAAAAGTCACCAAAGCCTTGATCAAGTCATTTCGTGGCTTGATATGCAGTATGTCTAGCAAAGGACCCAACTGCTCCTTTACCCAAACTTCACCGTCTTTATCCAGATCATTCCACTATTCTCGTAGTTGTACATGAGCTCTTTCTATGACGACTTGGGGTGATTCTTGGACAGTATCCATTTGAACCTGTGGAAATTCAAGGTTTCAGGGTCGACTCTTATAAACTATCTGTGAAAGCATATTTTCTAGATAAAACAGTATCACCGGCTTATTTATGACCAAAAATATTTGACACACTTTTTTTTATGACTATTTTTGCAAAAGGGAGATTGGACCCGATGAGGGTAGCCTACGTATCTCACGTCCGGTGAGAATCAAACCGACGTAGATCGTCAAAGAAAACAAACTAAGTTTAAAAGAAGAATTCTTTTATTTTCTCAAATAAACCCAAAATATTATTTTTAGAATATATTAAAAAAAACGAGACACACTAAAATAAACTCTTTTTTTCCCTTTTTCATTTTATTTACAACTTAACAGGATTTTGACACTATTTGGGCAAAACTAATGATTAATCCTCTACATTGTTATTTCTTTTTTTTTTCTTTTTTTCAATTTTCCAATATTTGAAGCTGGTCAGCATGCCGATCTAAACAAGTAAATGCACAAAATCTGATGCAGCAGGATGGTCTTTTCACTTCAGGTTGCTTGTCATAGACGGACCCAACCCCTGTGTTGAGTCCCCTAAGTCAAATGCACATGATGCAGATAAGCATTCCCACTAGGGATCCGGTATGAAGCTGTGTTTTATCTAGGTATAAGAAAAATATGGGTTTTGATCTAGAGTTGAGGTACCCGAGCGGACAACTAGGGCTGAGGAGGGGGCGACGTAACGGGAGCACTAAAGTTTGCGCGACCTTTTCACTTACCCAACACTCGCTCTGTTTTGAATAATTTTTCAAAAGGCGGGCTACGCGAACGTATGCACCATTTTCAGATGACTCAGAAAGAAGTAGGGTTCCAGCACAGTTTATATATACAGTTCAAATAATACCAAAGCGGTAAAAATCATCATTTTGCACATTGAGCATATATCACATAAAAATATCAAATAATAAAGCCAAAATATAACAATTTATCATAAGCTCCAATTTCTAACCTGAACTCGTGGTTCTGGGTCTTATCCCCAGCAGAGTCACTTGAGCTGTCTCACCTCCTTTTTCCGCTACTCGCGAGGGCGCGATATGTAAAGGGAGTTTTTCCAATTAAAGGACAATCAAAACGAGATTCATTTATTAAGAGATTCAGAGTCGCCACTTGGGAGATTTATGGTGTCCCAAGTCACCGGTTTGAATCCCGAATTGAGGAAAGGTTCGACTCTATTTAACAGTCCGCGAACTAGAAATCTAAATAAGGAATTCTGTTAACCCGGGAGAAGGTGTTAGGCATTCCCGAGTTCCGTGGTTCTAGCACGGTCGCTCAACTATCATATTCAGCTTAATTATCTGATTTTTAACCATTATGAACTTATGTGCCAATTATTACTTCGAACCGCTTTTATTATTTATTACATTTAAAGAGGATTACAACGTCGTGAGATTGCGTCTCGAACTGCGCCACTTAAATGCATCCACAGTTTTTGATGCGTTCCGACTTCATTGAGATTTAGATTTGGGTCACATCAATGTGTACTCGATTTTAGGGAGATAAAATTATTAAATGCGCGCCTAAAGATATTCGCACGTTATTATTTTTTAGAATTCCGTGAAATTTGCTAAACGGCATGTCCCGCAGTCTATGTATTTTTTAACACATGTACGTTTAGTAGGGTCCCGCAATTTTATATTTTTATTGAGCGAGGCTTGTCTTATTTATTTTCAAAAGGCAGTCCTAAAGTGACTACATTCTTTATGTTCAATTCATCTCTTAAGTAAAAGAGAAAAATCTTAATTAATTACATGCTTGAAAAAAAACTCGGGTCTCTTATCAATCAACAACATAAGATAAATACTAACGAAATATTTACAATTTAGCTTTGCATAACGAGAAATTGTTTTAGTGCAACATTCTCTAAGCGAATATTACGAAAAGTAAGAAAATAATGAATAAAATATGGGATCTACAATGGATATTATAAAAATAGACTAATGATGCCCTAGATAAATTAAACCTTCGTTATTGGATGAATAAAACTTTTAAAGCTAATTATTTGCGTTTATCTTTGAAAGCGAATTCGACCTCACTCGTTAATACCTATTTGAAAGTTTATCAAACTTAACCTTATCTCATTTTATTTGAACTTAAGTCATGCCTATCGGATTACGATCTTAACCTTACTATGCCGAGCCAAACTTTAAATATAGAAGATTTACCGATTTCATGAAATTATTAGCTATGTTATTTATGCCTAATGATATCACACATACTTATGTCCAAGCTTAGTGCCAAATTAACAAATGAAGCATTTTAATACGTGCTGATATTTTTTCAACTTTTTAACAAACCAAATATGAATCAAGAGTGAGTTTTATTAAGCATGCCTTTAATCACAAATTTCAACTGAAGTGAACCTATACGACTATAACTAATATTTAACCCTACAAACTGTAACAAAATCAGATTTAGCATTATCGGTCCAAAAATAGATTAAACATGCATCACTAACTTTAACACCAAGACAACATCTACAAAACACATCAGAGGACAATTACTAATCCACATACATATTCAACTAAACAGTAGCCTATGAGTTTATACTCTAAATATATAAAATTGAACTAAGAAACATAACATTAGAACAAACTAAACTCCATAAGTGCACTATATTCATTTTATTTCTTTTCCAAATCATGCTTCAAATGCATACTTAAATGAAGCCCATGAGGATCAAAATGTACCTGGTATAGAAAACCAAAAAAGAGGAAGATCAGTGGAACAGCTGCGATACACAACAGCCAGTAACGAACAACAGTAGACACCAACAAACAATGGACAGTAGCAGATTCCCAGGAACCAATTTCGCAAAACAATCAACATAACACTTTTTGAGAAAAGAAGGACCAAACTGAGACTAATGGAACAAATTCCAGCAACAAACAATAAGCAGTAACACTCCACAACCAACTCAGTCAAAACCAAATTTGCGCCACAAGAATACCAAAGGCCAATCGCAAGTAAAAACAGAAATAACCAGCTGTAATGCCACAACAGTTTTTGATTTTTAAAACACTCCAAGAAGAAGAAGCATGAAGCTTCAAAGAAACAGTTGTTGCTTCAAAAAAAAGGGACCTCACTATCAATTTTAGCTTTCAGAATTCTTCAAATGTTTAGCTCTGTGTGTGTATCCTAAATCAGTACTCTCTCCCCCCTTTTATAGACAACAACAAACCCTTTAACCTTCAAGTATTCTAAGTTTCTGCCACTATTGCCTTGCACATGTGCCTCCCTTTACCTTTTTAATCAATCCCCCATGTTTGTTTTGATTTCCAGCCTTTAAAGACACTCAGCATCATTAAGAAACTAATTACTGCCCTGATATTCACTGCCCAGCCCATTATCTAGTGTCTAATCCCCTTTTTTTAATTCAAAAGTGTTCTGGAAGCCTGAATTTTTAAAATACAGGCATGCCCTAACAACCAAGATGCCTTCCACTTTAGTCTTAACCACAACCTGTTAATTCCTAACACTTTCCTTAATCAACAAAACCTAGGTTGGTTACCTAATCCAAAACAGGTTCAAATAACCAATTTAAATTCCAAATTCAATCAATGATTCTGGACCAAATCAACAATGTGAACAACACCATTGTTCCTTTGTTTTAACACAACATACCTATACGAAACTAATCGACGACATTCGATTAGTCGATTACAACACATATAATCGATAACAACTAGTTTTCGAATCAGTGATTCAAAAATTCTCGGGCAAATAGGTGAAATGCAGAAACTAATTACTCAACGATATTAATCGAAACAAATGTGTATTCTATAACTAACATATTCAAACAAACTATCAGAAACAAACAAATTGACCAAATAAAATGTCTTAAAGAGAGGAGGAAAAAAAAATAGAGAAATTAACAACAAATAAAAATGAAACACCATGATACAATTGAATTAACCATTAAGTACAAAAGATGAATAAAACAGAAAAAGGAAGAGGAGTACCTGGAGAAAAATCAGAGGCAGAGCGGACTTGGACCAATTTGAACTTTTTGAGGCTAACAGAGTTTAATCGAGTGTTCTTTACTGAGAACACTTCGACTAAAGTTGATTAAACCTCAAAATTTTCTTCAATTTCGGACGGACCCTATATTTTGGTTTTCTAGGGTTCTTGGTTAGGATTTGGGGCTTGGAGTCTTATAGTTTGATTCAAGCGAAACAAAATACTGACTGGGGTTCGTGGGAGGCCAGAGGATTATTGGGTTTCAACTTAGGGTGATTTGGGGCAGGTTGGGTTTTGGTTCGAACCCTTGATCGAAGATTTGAGAAATTTGGGGATGATTCGTGGTAAACCAATCACAAATTTGGGTTGGGGGTGGTTAGATGGTCCAAGGGTGTTGGTTTGGTGGCCGGCGGTGTTGTTGGGGTTGAGGGAGACGAACGGAAGATGGGCAACTTGGAAATGAAACGAGTGTAAGGGTTTTTAGGGGTCTATGATGTCTTTGAAATCCAATTCTTAATCTGGGCCGTTGGATGATAGGTTCCAACGGCTCAGATTTAAAAGAAATAATGGGGCGATCCGGTTTGGTAATGGGTCGGGGTCGGATAGCGGATGTGAGCTAGTGTTGGAGGATCTAGACCGTTGATCACGTGAGATCAACGGTCAAGATGGAGCGTGACAAGAACGATGTCATTTGGGGCGTCTGTGAGGTTTGGGCCAATTGGACCGGGTAGAGGGTACAATTTGGGTTGGTTTGGGGTAGGCCTGGTCCGAGTTTCTTCCTTATTTTTGTTTCTTTTTGGTTTAATTCCTAATTAAAGACCCAAATCCTATATTAAATCATGAAATTAACTTTACAAATTCTAATTAACCCCTAATAATGATTATGACACAAAAATTAAACACTGATAAAAATCAAACTACACAACTTGGATATTAAATGCTAAAAGAAAAATACAGGATACATATTGTGTATTTTTTCCATTTTAGTAAAACCTCTTTAATTATTTCTAATTGTAAAGCTAAAGTCTAATAATGCAATATATATTTTTGTATTTTTCTATTAATTTAAACAACAAAAACACGCACACACGAACGTAAACAATCACAAAATATCGTGAGAAACTCACAAATATGTACACAATAAAATAAGACAACTTTGATTTTGATTTTTTTGGGAGTAGTTCGTGTGAGGCAAAAATCACGTGCTCACAACGTATATTGGCATTATAGAGGAATATAACATGTGGCAGTATCAGAAGATAGGAAATAAAATCCAACGGTTCAAGGAGATTCATTTCAAGGGCCCAGATCAATTCAATCTTACGGTGGAGATAATTAGAGGGAGATGGGTTGTTATAACCAATTCCGTTGGGCCCAAGCAATTAGTTTTAGACTAGTACATTTCCTTCTCCCCCACCCTTCTCTTTCTTCTCTTCTTCAATTCTTAAAACTTCTTCTAATTCACAAATTAATTTTTTTCAGGTTGAGCTTAATCATGGAGTTACAATTTGTATTACTCTAATTTGAATTGTAATTGTTCAATGTAATAAAGCTCAAGTTAGTCAATAATACAAATATTACAAATTAAGTGTTATTAACTAATTTCGTATTTCAGTTTTTAAGTCCATTACAATTGGTATTAGAGCAATCTCTTGGCTAACTTACTATGACATGAGCAGAAACCAGATCGAATGCTACAAACTAATCAGTTAAAAACTTAGAAGCACAATTATAAAATTACATACTGTCCAACGATTCAAAAAATGGAGAAATTAGGTAATAAGATTGACAAATTGTTGGAGAAAGTTGGTTCTCTATGTGAAGGCATCCTGGGAAGTGCACCAGTTGAAGGACTCCAACTGATGGGGTCTGGAGTTCGCACGCGAGCTGAGAGCATGAGGAATCTTCAGTGGGTAGGGCACAAATGAACTTCTCTCATTTTAGGCGGGAAATTCCTCATTTTGATGGGGAAGACCCATATGCTTGGTTGCGCAAATGTGAGAGATACTTCTAGTATAATCGCATCACAGATCCATAACATAAACTGAAAGAGGCTGTCATCTTACTGGTAATGCTGAATCTTGATTTTTCTCCTACCATGTCAGCAAAGGCATAGTTAGATGGGCAGATTTTACTACACAAATTTGTAATAGATTTCAAGGGGGAATTAACAGTAAATTGAATTTAATTGGCGAGTTCAAAAATATTGAACAAAAAGGAACTGTGGAAGAGTATCTGTAGGAGTTTGAAGAATTAAAGGCATGAGTTTTGATTAGGAACCCTACTATACCAGAAGAGTTCTTCTTGGAATTCTTTATGGAAGGGTTAAAGGAAGAAATTAGGCATTCGGTTAAAATGCTGGATCCCTATTCTTTTAGTAAGGCTGTGGAAAAGGCTAGACACCAATAAAACTTATTAGAGTCATTGAGCAAGAAGGATAAATTACAAAGGAACAGGGGTATGAGTACAAGACAAGTGAACCAAAATAGTATGATTTGAAACAATTCAATACGTAATCAAGCAAATAAATTGTTTGAGAGTAGAAGGGCTCAAGGCTGTGTTATAAATGTGGGGATAAGTATTTTCAGGTCATCAGTGTAAGCAAAAATAGTTGAAAGCTATATCTGCAACTACTGAATAGAAGGTAGAAGATACATTAGGATGGAGTATGGAGGAGTCAATTTAGATCTACAGAGGAAGTGGTGGATGAGGCTGTCAGTCTAAATGCGTTGTCAGGAACTGAAGTCCCTAATACTATTAGATTGGGAAGATAATCCAAAAAGAATACTACGTCCATTCTCTTGGATTCAGGAAGCACTCACAGTTTCCTAGATATGGAGACTGCTAAGAAGATGGGGTGTGATAAAAGATACATATCCCTTGAGGGTTACTGTGGCTAATGGGAACCATATGATGAGCTATCACACTTGTCCTAGTTTCAAATGGAAAATTCAAGGAGTGGAGTTTGAAGATTCTGTGAGACTCCTAAGGTTAGGGGGAATGAGATGATCCTAGGGAGGGATTAATTAGATGAATAAATACAATCGTGTGCTTCTAGACTTTGTGGAGTATAAGATGGAAGTCACTCATAAAGGGAAAATGGTAGAATTGATAGGCATCTACAACCAAGGAGAGTTGAGGAGTATGTATACATATGGGGTTAAATAGCTTATTAAGAAAGAGAAATCAACTTGAGCTCATTTATTCACCATATCAGCTACAAAGGTTCAGAGTGAAGGAATTATATCTGCACCTATCAATGAAGTCATTCAGCAATTTCCAGATGTCTTTGTTGAGCCAAAAACCTTCCACCATAAAGGCATCATGAACCATACTCCCCTAAAAATAGAAGCTAATCCAGTCAGTATTAGGCCTTACAGGTACACCTTCTTTCAAAAAAATAAAATACAAAAATAGATTAATGATATGCTACAAAATGACCTTATACAACCCAGACACTCTCCCTTCTCTTCTCTAGTCCTTTTAGTTAAGAAGAAAGATGGGAGTTGGAGGTTTTGTATTGATTATAGAAAGTTGAATAACATGACTATAAAAAGTAAGTTTCCAATTCCTTTAGTGGATGATCTCCTGGATGAGCTGTGTGTGGGTCTAGCATATATTCTAAATTGATTTGAGGGCAAGATATATATATATATATATATATATATATATATATATATATATATATATATATATATATATATATATATATATATATAATAACATTTAGAACCTATCTAGGGCATTATGAGTTCAGAGTTATGTCTTTTGGCTTAACTAATGCCTCAGCCACCTTCCAATCCTTAATGAATCATGTTTCTAAACCCTACTTGAGAAAATTTGTTTTCGTATTCTTTGATGACATTTTAGTGTACATTCCTTCTATTACTATTCATGTAATTTTACCTCATAAAAGTACTAGAAGTGTTGAGATTAGAAAAGCTTTATGCCAATATGTCAAAGTGTTCATTTGGGCAAACCAAGGTGGATTATCTAGGCCATATCATATATGGGGAAGGACTGACTATTGATCCTTCTAAAATTGAGGTTATGTCTACTTGCCTTGTGCCAAAATCTATTAAATCTCTAAGGGGATCTTATTGGGACTGACATGATACTACAAGAGGTTCATTAGATCCTATGGGATTATTAGTAAACCTATAACTAATCTACTAAGAAAGAATTCTTTTCACTAGAGTCAAGAAGCCGAACATGCCTTTATCCATCTTAAAGAAGCCATGATTACTGCCCTTGTATTAGCCCTAGCAGACTTTACCAAACCTTTTGTCATAGAAACTGATGCTTGTGCAAAGGGTATGGGACCAGTATTGATGCAAGAAGGCAAGGCTATTGCTTTTTTCAGCAAAGCATTAGCTCCGAGACATTTGGTGATGTCAACATATGAAAAGGAATATATGGTTGTACTGTCTGCTGTGGACAGGTGGAGACACTACTTACAATACAACCATTTCATCATCAGAACTGACCATCATATTTTGAAATTTCTACTGGAGCAAAGAGTAAATACTGCACTACAGTCACACCTCCCTTTTTACTACCCCCTTTTACGATCCTTTTTTAAAAGATACGTTGGGTATACCTCAATGTTCAGATACCCGAGAAGGATATAATAACAATGAGGAAGGAGTTTTTCCAAATAAAGGACAATCGGTCCGGGATTTTTATTCAATTTTCAGAGTTTCCACTTGGGAAGATAATGGTGTCCCAAGTCACCGGTTAATCCCGAATCCGAGGAAATTGACTCTATATTACAGTCCGCGAAACAAAAACCTGGGTAAGAAATTCTGTTAACCCGAGAGAAGGTGTTAGGCACTCCCGGATTCCGTAGTTTCAGCACGGTTGCTCAACCGTCGTTCTCAATTTTATATGACTTGTTATATACTTTTTAACAATATGTATGCGTTTCCAACTTTAATATTTTACGAATTGCGACATCGCGAAAACGTATTTCGAGTCACACCATAACCAGTACGCCTGTGACTTTTAATATATTTCGGCTTCGCCGGGATTTATGATTTGAGTTGCACCAAGTGCACACTCATATTAGGGAAAGTATATTTATTAAATCGTGCCTAATAGGTGTCTAACGACTTTAAATCTTTTGGGAAAGGTTATGGAATTAACTATTAACCTTCCCGGATCTATTAGATTTATCACTTTGTTATTATATAAGGGCCCCACTATTTTTGTTATTGTGTGAGGCTCATCCCATTCATTTTTTAAAGTTCAAACTTAATGTTTCACTATATTTTTCAATCATTGTTTTTCCCTTAATCATTTTAATTAACTATATATCCAAAAGTTAATCCAGGCCT
The DNA here is from genome assembly GCA_032618575.1 of Nicotiana noctiflora. NCBI lineage: Eukaryota > Viridiplantae > Streptophyta > Magnoliopsida > Solanales > Solanaceae > Nicotiana > Nicotiana noctiflora. The sequence continues at coordinate 155,689 of JASVEL010013619.1, forward strand.
TTATTGTTTCCATTGTTATTGGGCCTGGACTTCTGGATCGACACTTAGCAATGTATCACATGTATTTGGGTCTTAATGACCCAGACTAGATTCGGGCTTTCATTCAATGGCCCAGTTAATCTTCGAACACAGTCCAGGCCTGCGTCGCATATTAGGCCCAGACCAGAGACGAAACAGTAGTAATGAAAACAAAAATGAGAACTCATGATAAAAGTAGGAACTCAGAATCAAAAGAGAGATGAATTCAAACTATATCTTATTCATTAAGAGATATATTCTGTACAGAACTAACAATATTGAATCTGAATCACGAAAGTCTAACATGCAGGAAACTTAATTAACAAGACTATTTTTTTTACTTTGTTCTCAAGGACTAATTCATGTCACTGTTCTGAATTCTCATTTAACTAATTGACAGGAGACTATTTTCTTGAATATGTGAAATAGAACTAAACTAAGTGATTTAATCATTTACACCTAGCATTCAATTACCTGAGCTAAATTAACTCACTAGCAGATACGTAATTACATTTCATCAATGAGTCTGGCTGTGTGATATCATGAAAATCGGTCTTAACTAAGCTATAACTTCGTCTTACTGTTGCTGTTTAAGAACTTATTTGGATCTAAGTGTCAAATACCAAATTAAGTTGTTTGCATAAAACTAATTGAAGTTATTACTGTGAGCTTGTTGTTATCGATTCGTGTCAGGATTAATTAGCCTTATTTTATGATTTTAACCTATTAAACTAGGTGATTTAACTACTATAACTATACTACTACTATTCACTACTTATTATATTGTTTTTGTCCGAGCTTCTACATATATATATAATGCTATCCTAATAAATTACAAATCTAAATTAAACTAAACAGCTAATTAGAAAACAGAAAATGCAGAAGACAATAGAGATTTTAAACTCGAAACTTCATTTTCATCATAGCCTCCTCATTACATAGCGTTGAACAAAATGTGTACCTAATTCAGCAAATAAACTCAATGAGTTCTAAGGGAGATGAGATAGGCACAACAGTTAGATTCAACAGGCAACGCAATAGTGAAGGATTGAATTCCCAAATGAACAGATGATAACACAACAACAACAATTAGAAACCCAACAAATGAGCAGAAATTCCAAACGACTCCAAATATGAACTTCAACTAAGAAAACCAGGCAACTACTTGCTATTTTAGTGTAGAATCCTTTCTGAATTTTGTTTTTCCAAAATCCAGCCCTTAAACTAGTCCTAAATGGGGGTATTTATAGGTGTAGAGAGGTGAAATTTTTGGGGGGAAAAGATAGAACATAATTCTATTTCCCTCCCCTCCTATTTTACCAAATCTTACACTTTAAACCCAATTTCTGTTACAAGATGCCTTCCAGCATGTGCTGGAAGGTTCTATTTGATTCCATTTTGGGGCTTTTACTAGTGTGCCCCTACTTATTAGTGTTTTTTACTGAATTATTTTTTCCTTAAGACCAATATACCCTTAATTCTATGCAGAATTGCAGAAATCAGGAGCCCAAATGTCTTATGTATCCCTATAGGCTCTATTAAATCTACATTTTGTCATTTCATGTTCCTTATATGCCCTTAAAGGCATTGATTAATTACCCGACAGTAATGACCCGGCCCGTTGTTGCGGGAATTTCCACCCCGTTACCTTGCATTTACATAATTTATGTTTTTATATCAGTATTAGAGTATATCGGGTGCGTTAGGAGTGATTCGGGTTGAAAATAAAGCAAATAGCATGTTTGAAGGAAGTTTGAATTTGGGAAGTCAACCTAGAGTTGACTATTGAGTTAGAGTGCTTGGAATCGGATTATGATGATTCTACTAGTTTCGGGGGATCATTTATGACTTAGGAGAGAAATCAAAATCGAATTCGGAGGTCCGGTGTAGTTTGAGGCTTGAATTGGCTAAGGTTGAATTTTGGCGAAAACCGGACGGTAGGTGAGATTTTGATCCGGGGGTCAGAATGGAATTCCGACAATTTCTGTAGCTTCGTTATGTGATTTTAGATATGTCTGCAAAATTTCAGATCATTCGGAGGTGTTTATGTCGGGTTTTAGATCAAATGCAAGTTTCGGAGTTTTGGTTTAACTTAGGCTTGAATCCGTGGTAATTCGATAATTTAGGTATTTATGATAGTGTTTTTATGTTACGAGCTAGTCTAATGAAGTAATAGATCATATATGTGCATTTGGTTGTGGTCCCGAGGGCCTCGGGGTGATTTCGGATGGCTAACGGGGAAATTTTTTTAAGATATTTCACGGGCTTGGTTGATCCAAATTTGCGTGGATGAGGTCTTTCAAATTTTCAATGGTAACCTTATATGATGGAAAGCTCCCTCTAACATAGTGCAAAATAGGGGCAGTTAACGTCAAAGTAGGATATAGGAAGAAATATCCAAGAATAAAATATTACTATTTCAATAATAGTAATAAACTAATAAGGTAAACAATATTATCATATGAGCAAAAATCAAGAAGTTAGGATTCTTCTTTCTGAGCCAAATCGTGATTTACATAAATATTGTGCCAAAGTGGATTAGGGTGTATTTAAGTTCAAGAACGAGTTGGTCAGAAACAAAAGTTTTGTTCGAAGACGAAGCTTTGCGGTCGATTACTAAAACCCAAATTCCCGAGTTGAATTGCTAGCTTTTGAGGCGATTTTTAAGAGAGAAATCATCGGGTAATCGTCGGAGGTAAATTTCTTGTCTCAAAAACATAACTTTATGGTAGAATTAACATCAATCTTCATGAAATTGGGTAGAAATTGTGAAGAATTATGGCCTAGGCATTGAAAACGAATATTTGAGTTTTGAAAGGCCATTCGAACTCCGATTTCGATAAATTTTATATGCACGGACTCGTGACGAGACGAGGATCGCGTTGGTATAAGTTTCTGAATCTTTTCGGACAGCGGGTCCGGGGTCGGGTTTTTACCAACTTAGTGTATTTATGTGTTTTCCATGTAAATTGAAATGGGTTATGTTTCTTTGACCCGTTAATGACATAATTATTGTGGTTTGAATAGATTCTACACGCGAGGCAGCGAATTCTTAAGGAAAAGGCATTGCGGACGAGTCTACGACCGGCTAGAGGTGAGTAGTTTGTGTATATGGTAGCTTGAGGGTTCGAAACCCCGGCTTAGCACATTGTGACGCTAGTAGGGCGTGGCTCGCACCCCGTGGCAGGTGCGGGATTGATTATGACTGGGATTTGAGACTTAGTCCATCCCGATTGAGTATAATATGATAATAGTGGCTGAAAAACACTGCGTTTGATATAATTGTGGGCTATAAGCCGTGTTTGGGGCCTTATGCCGACCTGTAGTATCCCTAGGGGATAGTTATATATGTGATAGCTATACTTGCTTAATCAGTGATCTCAGTCCTGGTTTGAAATCACCGTATTCAAATGCTAAGTCACTTGTTTTGGGAAAATTAAATAAAAGTTAAAGTATTTTCATAATTAAATGAATTGGAACCTAGAAATAAATAAGTTGAGCTGTTGTGTGACTCATATGCATGTTGTGGACTGAGGATGGATCGCGCTGCACGCCGCAACAGTTTATATGAGGATCGGGCTACACGCCGCAGCGGTTGATATGAGGATCGGGCTGCACGCCGCAACGGTATTGCGCTTGGGCTGTAGGAGCCCCCCCGGAGTCTGTACACACCCCCAGTGAGCGTCGTCGACGTTAAATAGATCGGGCTACACGCCGTAGCGGTTATGTGTATTGCATTGCATCTTTATTTGCTGAATTATTCTTTGGTAGCTGTATTGTACTGTTGATGCTAGTTCGTAGGAGATTCGGACTGTAGTTTAGCTTCATATTGTGGTATTCTGTGGATTTCCTACTTTCGGCTGCTTTTATATATTTATTACTCACTGAGTACTTAGTACTCACCCCTACTCCCTGCACCTTTTGTGTGCAGACTCAGGTACTCAGAAGCAGTAGACGAGCATTTCCAGCGTTGCAGAGTCACACCGAGTTGCTGAGGTAGCTGCCGACGTTCGCAGAACATAGCTTCTCCTCCTCCTTCCAGTTGTTATTTATATTCTGACTTGATTATTTCTATACATTATTCTCTATTTCTGTTGGGTTTTTGTTAGAGGCTCTAGACTTGTGACTCCGGATCTTTGGGAGTGTCAGTTGCTTTCGTACTTCTCAGTACTTTATTCATTATTACTATTATTGGAGTTCTTTGACTCATATACTCTTCTTGGGATGTCCTTTTGGGAGTGATATTCGTTGTGATAAGTAATTGTTGGTATGGCTGGCCTAGCTTAATTGTTGGGCGCCATCACGACCGGATTTGGGTCGTGACAAGTTGGTATCAGAGCCTAGGTTACTAGGACTCGCGAGTCATGAGCCGGTTTAGTAGGCTTTCGCGGATCGGTACGTAGACGTCCGTATCTATCCTCGGAGGGCTACAGAACTTTAGGAAAAAACCTCACTTTTCTTGGATTCATATCGTGCGGTTATGTTATCGTGAAACTAAACTTTTCCCTATTCTATTGTCTCGCAGATGGCTAGAACACGTGCTAGCGGACGTGGCGGACGTGGCGGGCGACCACCATTGGCACCCAGAGGCCGTGGTCGTGGTAGAGGTAGGGCAGCAGTACCAGCACCTGCTGACCCACCAGCTGACCAGACTCAGGGTCAGATTCCTGCACCGGTGGCCCAGACTCAGGACCAGATTCCAGCGGCAGACGCTCCGGCAACTCAGGTTCAGGCACCGGCAGTGCCCATTGTCATACCAGGTCTTCAGGAGACCCTGGCTCAGATTTTATCAGTGTGCACAGGCTTGGCTCAGGTCGTTGCAGCCTCTACTGCAGTGTCTTCTTCACAGGCAGGGGGAGGGAATCAGACCCCCGTGGCTCGCACACCCGAGCCGGTGATACATGGTATTCAGGCACCGGGGGCAGCTCCAGTTCAGCTAGTTGCACCAGTAGCACCAGCTTCTGCTTATATGGTTCCAGTTATGCCCGATGATGAACATCGCCGTTTGGAGAGATTTGAGAGGCTACAGCCTCCGGCATTCAGTGGTGCTGAGGGCGAGGACGCCCGGGGTTTTCTTGACAAGTGTCAGTGCATGCTTCGCACCGCGGGTATTCTAGAGTCCAGCGGTGTTTCATTCACCACTTTCTCAGTTTAGAGGTCCATCATTTCAGTGGTGGGAGGATTTTGAGAGGCGTAGGCCCGCTGGGGAAGCGCCCCTCACTTGGCAGCAGTTCTCCGTGGTATTTTTGGAGAAGTATGTGCCTCAGTCCCAGAGAGAGGAGCTGCGTCGTCAGTTTGAGTGGCTGAAGCAGGGAGACATGACGGTTACTCAGTACGAGATGAGATTCACACAGCTGGCCCGTCATGCCATGTGGATGGTTCCTACGGACAGAGAGAGGATCCGGAGATTTATTGATGGCCTTGTTTATCCCATTCACATATTGATGACCAGGGAGAGAGCTTCGACAGTTACCTTCGAGGAGGTGGTTGATGTTGCCCGCCATATTGAGACAGATCGCCGCAGAGAGAGGGAGGAGAGAGAGGCTAAGAGGCCTCGTAGTACTGGCAGCTACGGTGGTGCTTCGTCTAGGGGCCAACCTTAGCATAGCAGGGGTCGTTTTTTCAGGTCTCATCAGTCTGGAAGTGCAGAGTCCAGTGGGGTTTCATCAGATCGTGGTCGTCAGGGCCATCAGGGTTATCAGGGTCAGCAGAGCCGTCAGCAGAGTTAGCCTGCACTGAGTGCTCTTCCAGCTCAGAGCTCTGCTCCTGCTTCCTCAGCACAGGGTTCATCTGTAGCGAGGGGTCCTCAGCAGCCCCTTCTTCCATCTTCAGGCCGTTGTTTTGAGTGCGGTGACTTGGGCCATATCAAGAGAGAGTGTCCTCAGTGGCTTCGTAGGCGGTCTCAACAGAGGGATCAGCCCTCGTCTTCTACTCCTGTTTCTTCAGCGCCAGCACAGTCGGCTAGGACTTGTAGCCAGGTATCCAGAGGTCTCCCTAGGGGCGAAGATCGTATTGGTGGAGGCCAGGCTCGTTTCTATGCTCTTCCGGACGGGAAGGATGCTAGTGCCTCAAATGTTGTTATTTCAGGTATTATCTCAGTCTGCCACAGGGAAGCTTCTGTCTTATTTGATCCCGGATCCACCTATTCTTATGTCTCTACTTATTTTTCACATCACTTGGGTATGACCCGTGGTATTCTTGCTTTGCCCGTACATGTGTCTACCCCAGTGGGGGATACTGTTGTTGTGGATCAAGGTATATCGATCCTGTCTTATTACAATTGGGGATCTAGAGACCCGAGTTTATTTATTACTACTAGGCATGGTAGATTTTGATGTGATTCTAGGCATGGATTGGCTATCTCCTTACCATGCGATTCTGGACTGTCATGCTAAGACAGTCACACTAGCTATTCCAAGTAATCCGAGGATCGAGTGGCATGGCTTGACTGATTATGTGTCTGACAGGGTGATTTCTTATATAAAGGCCCAATGAATGATTAGGAAGGGCTGCTTATCTTATTTGGCCTTCATTAGAGATGTCGAGGCTGATACACCCAGTCTTGATTCGGTCCCCATTGTGAGGGAGTTTCCGGATGTATTTCCAGCAGACCTGCCGGGCATGCCGCCTGACAGGGATATTGACTTTGGTATTGATTTGGTGCCGGGCACTCAGGCCCATTTCTATTCCTCATTATCGCATGGCACCAGCGGAGTTAAAAGAATTGAAGGAACAACTTCAGGAACTCTTAGATAAGGGTTTCATTCGTCCGAGTGTGTCACCTTGGGGAGCACCGGTATTGTTCGTGAAGAAGAAAGATGGCACAATGAGAATGTGCATTGATTATAGGCAGTTGAACAAGGTAACAATGAAGAATAAGTACCCATTGCCTCGTATTGAGGACCTATTTGATCAGCTACAGGGAGCTTGTGTGTTTTCTAAGATTGATCTTTGATTGGGTTATCATCAATTGAAGATCAGGGACTCAGATATTATGAAGACAACATTCAGGACGCGATATGGGCACTACGAGTTCCTGGTGATGTCTTTCGGGCTGACTAATGCCCCAGCTGCATTCATGCACTTGATGAATAGCGTATTTCGACCGTACCTTGATTCTTTTGTGATTGTGTTTATTGATGATATTCTGGTGTATTCACGCAGCCAGGAGGAGCATGCACAGCACCTGAGGGTGGTACTGTAGAGGTTGAGATAAGAGAAGCTTTATGCAAAATTTACTAAGTGTGAGTTCTGGCTTGATACTGTGGGTTTTCTGGGACATGTAGTGTCCAGTGATGGTATACGAGTTGATCCACAGAAGGTCGAGGCAGTGCAGAATTGGCCCAGACCTTCCTCAGCTACAGAGATTCGGAGTTTTCTTGGCTTGGCAGGCTATTATCGCCGGTTTGTTCAGGGTTTCTCATCTATTGCTTCACCGTTGACTAAGTTGACACAGAAGAATGCTCCATTTGTGTGGTCTGATGAATGCGAAGAGAGCTTTCAGAAGCTCAAGGAGGCTTTGACCACGGCTCCAGTACTTGTGTTACCATCAGCCTCAGGGTCATATACGGTGTATTGTGATGCTTCCGGAGTTGGGCTCGGTTGTGTGTTGATGCAAGAGGGTAGAGTTATTGCTTATGCTTCTTGTCAGCTAAAGCCCCACGAGAAGAACTACCCTGCTCATGATTTGGAGTTAGTTGCTATTGTTCATGCCTTGAAGATTTGGAGGCATTACCTATATGGTGTATCTTATGATGTATATACAGACCACCGCAGCCTTCAGCATTTGTTTAAGCAGAAAGATCTAAATTTGAGGCAGCGGAGATGGCTTGAATTGCTTAAAGACTATGATATTACCATCTTGTACCATCCCGGGAAAGCCAATGTAGTGGCTGACGCATTGAACCGGAAGGCTATCAGTATGGGCAGTTTGGCGTATATTCCAGTTGGGGAGAGACCCCTAGTAGTTGATGTTCAGGCGTTAGCTAATCAGATGGTGAGGCTGGATATTTCTGAGCCTAGTCGGGTGATGGCTTGTGTAGTGGCTCGTTCTTCTTTATATGATCGTATCCGAGAGAGCCAGTATGATGATCCACACTTACTTGTCCTTAAGGACAGAGTTCAGCATGATGATGCCAGAGATGTCACTATTGATAGTGATGGTGTATTGCGGATGCAGGACCGGATATGCGTGCCCAATGTTGATGGCCTTCGTGAGTTGATATTGGAGGAGGCCCATAGCTCGCGGTATTCTATTCATCCAGGAGCCGCGAAGATGTACCGAGATTTGAAGCAGAATTACTGGTGGAGAAAGATGAAGAAAGATATTGTGAGCCATGTGGCTCGGTGTCTAAATTGTCAGCAGGTCAAGTATGAGCATCAGAGACCTAGTGGTGTATTCCAGCGTATTGATATTCCTGAGTGGAAGTGGGAAAGAATTACTATGGACTTTGTTAGTGGACTCCCTCGGACAGCGAGGAAGTTTGATTCAGTTTGGGTGGTGGTGGATAGGTTGACCAAGTCAGCTCACTTCATCCCAGTGTGTACTACTTATTCCTCAAGAGCGGTTGGTAGAGATATTCATTCGTGAGATAGTAAGATTGCATGGAGTTCCCATTTCTATTATATCAGACAGAGGTACCCAGTTCACTTCTCAATTCTGGAGGACATTTCAGCGAGAGTTGGGTTCACAAGTAGAGTTGAGCACAACATTTCATCCACAGACGGATGGACAGTCTGAGCGTACTATTTAGATATTGGAGGACATGTTGCGTGCTTGTGTCATTGATTTCGGTTGTTCGTGGGCTGATTATTTGCCTTTGGCGGAGTTTGCTTATAATAATAGCTATCAGTCCAGCATTCAGATGGCACCGTATGAAGCTTTATATGGGAGACGGTGTAGGTCTCCAGTTGGTTGGTTCGAGCCCGGCGAGGCTAGGTTGTTAGGGACAGAGTTAGTCCAAGATGCCTTGGACAAGGTGAAGGTGATTCAGGAGAGACTTCACACAGCTCAGTCACGTGAGAAGAGTTATGCGGACCGGAAGGTCCGAGATGTGTCTTATTCAGTACGTGAGAAGGTGTTGCTGAAGGTTTCGCCTATGAAGGGTGTTATGAGGTTTGGAAAGAAAGGAAAGTTGAGCCCAAGGTTCATTGGACCTTTTGAGGTGCTTAGGAAAGTTGGGGAGGTGGCCTATATGCTTGCTTTGCCACCCAGTTTGTCGGGAGTTCACCTGGTGTTCCATGTATCCATGCTCCGGAAGTATGTCGGAGACCCGTCTCATGTGTTATACTTCAGCACGATACAGCTAGATGAGGACTTGACTTATGATGTGGAGCCAGTAGCCATCTTGGGTCGACAGGTTCGTAAGCTGAGATCCAAGGACATAGCTTCAGTGAAAGTGCGGTGGAGAGGTCGTCCCGTGGAGGAAGCAACTTGGGAGACCGAGCAGGAGATGCGGAGCAGATATCCTCACTTGTTTGATGCTCCAGGTATGTTTCTTAACTCGCTCGCAGATGAGCGTTTGTTTAAGTTGGGGAGAATGTAACGACCCGGCCCGTCGTTACGGGAATTTCCACCCCGTTACCTTGCATTTATATAATTTATGTTTTTTAAATCAGTATTAGAGTATATCGGGTGCGTTAGGAGTGATTCGGGTTGAAAATAAAGCAAATAGCATGTTTGAAGGAAGTTTGAATTTGGGAAGTCAACCTAGAGTTGACTATTGAGTTAGAGTGCTTGGAATCGGATTATGATGATTCTACTAGTTTCGGGGGATCATTTATGACTTAGGAGAGAAATCAAAATCGAATTCGGAGGTCCGGTGTAGTTTGAGGCTTGAATTGGCTAAGGTTGAATTTTGGCGAAAACCGGACGGTAGGTGAGATTTTGATTCGGGGGTCAGAATGGAATTCCGACAATTTCTGTAGCTTCGTTATGTGATTTTAGATATGTCTGCAAAATTTCAGATCATTCGAAGGTGTTTATGTCGGGTTTTAGATCAAATGCAAGTTTCGGAGTTTTGGTTTAACTTAGGCTTGAATCCGTGGTAATTCGATAATTTAGATATTTATGATAGTGTTTTTATGTTACGAGCTAGTCTAATGAAGTAATAGATCATATATGTGCATTTGGTTGTGGTCCCGAGGGCCTCGGGGTGATTTCGGATGGCTAACGGGGAAATTTTTTTAAGATATTTCACGGGGTTGGTTGATCCAAATTTGCGTGGATGAGGTCTTTCAAATTTTCAATGGTAACCTTATATGACGGAAAGCTCCCTCTAACATAGTGCAAAATAGGGGCATTTAACGTCAAAGTAGGATATAGGAAGAAATATCCAAGAATAAAATATTACTATTTCAATAATAGTAATAAACTAATAAGGTAAACAATATTATCATATGAGCAAAAATCAAGAAGTTAGGATTCTTCTTTCTGAGCCAAATCGTGATTTACATAAATATTGTGCCAAAGTGGATTAAGGTGTATTTAAGTTCAAGAACGAGTTGGTCAGAAACAAAAGTTTTGTTCGAAGACGAAGCTTTGTGGTCGATTACTAAAACTCTAATTCCCGAGTTGAATTGCTAGCTTTTGAGGCAATTTTTAAGAGAGAAATCATCGGGTAATCGTCGGAGGTAAATTTCTTGACTCAAAAACATAACTTTATGGTAGAATTAACATCAATCTTCATGAAATTGGGTAGAAATTGTGAAGAATTATGGCCTAGGCATTGAAAACGAATTTTTGAGTTTTGAAAGGCCATTCGAACTCCGATTTCGATAAATTTTATATGCACGGACTCGTGGCGAGACGAGGATAGCGTTGGTATAAGTTTTTGAATTTTTCGGACAGCGGGTCCGGGGTCGGGTTTTTACCAACTTAGCGTATTTATGCGTTTTCCATGTAAATTGAAATGGTTTATGTTTCTTTGACCCGTTAATGACATAATTATTGTGGTTTGAATAGATTCTACACGCGAGGCAGCAAATTCTAAAGGAAAAGGCATTGCGGACTAGTCTACGACCGGCTAGAGGTGAGTAGTTTGTGTATATGGTAGCCTGAGGGTTCGAAACCCCGGCTTAGCACATTGTGACGCAAGTAGGGCGTGGCTCGCACCCCGTGGCAGGTGCGGGATTGATTATGACTGGGGATTGAGACTTAGTCCATCCCGATTGAGTATAATATGATAATAGTGGCTGAAAAACACTGCGTTTGATATAATTGTGGGCTATAAGCCGTGTTTGGGGCCTTGTGTCGACCTGTAGTATCCCTAGGGGATAGTTATATATGTGATAGCTATACTTGCTTAATCAGTGATCTCAGTCCTGGTTTGAAATCACCGTATTGAAATGCTAAGTCACCTGTTTTGGGAAAATTAAATAAAAGTTAAAGTATTTTCATAATTAAATGAATTGGAACCTAGAAATAAATAAGTTGAGCTGTTGTGTGACTCATATGCATGTTGTGGAGTGAGGATGGATCGGGCTGCACGCCGCAGCGGTTTATATGAGGATCGGGCTGCACGCCGCAGCGGTTGATATGAGGATCGGGCTGCACGCCGCAGCAGTATTGCGCTTGGGCTGTAGGAGCCCCTCCGGAGTCTGTACACACCCCAGTGAGCGCCGTCGACGTTAAATGGATCGGGCTACACGCCGTAGCGGTTATGTGCATTGCATTGCATCTTTATTTGCTCAATTATTCTGTGGTAGCTGTATTGTACTGTTGATGCTAGTTCGTAGGAGATTCAGACTGTAGTGTAGCTTCATATTGTGGTATTTTGTGGATTTCCTACTTTCTACTGCTTTTATATATTTATTACTCACTGAGTACTTAGTACTCACCCCTACGCCCTGCACCTTTTGTGTGCAGACAGGCTTTTCCAGCGTTGCAAAGTCACACCGAGTTACTGAGGTAGCTGCCGACGTTCGCAGAACCTAGCTTCTCCTCCTCCTTCCAGTTGTTATTTATATTCTGACTTGATTATTTCTATACATTATTCTCTATTTCTGTTGGGTTTTGTTAGAGGCTCTAGACTTGTGACTCCGGATCTTTGGGAGTGTCAGTTGCTTTCGTACTTCTCAGTACTTTATTCATTATTACTATTATTGGAGTTCTTTGACTCATATACTCTTCTTGGGATGTCCTTTTGGGACTGATATTCGTTGTGATAAGCAATTGTTGGTCTGGCTGGCCTAGCTTAATTGTTGGGCGCCATCACGACCGGATTTGGGTCGTGACGCCGACCTACCTAGGTCAGATTTTTTGAGATTCAGTTACTATTTAACTAATGGCCAGCCTTTGTATCAATATTTAAGAACATGCCAGATTAGACTTTAGACTTATTTCAATTTTAGCCAATTCTATTTCATTTTCTGTTATTTGAAACTAATTTGCAGGACTAGCCTGCTTATTATTCTGTACTAAACTATTTAAGATTTAGCCAGTCCACAGATTGGACTTAAGTTTGCAATTGAGGCCCATTACTGAACACATGCATGGCTGAGACCTTTGCAAGTCTAGCCACTAGTGATCATGGGTCAATTTTGAGACTTGGTAAGTCTATCTATTAGACTTAAACTACTTTTATTACACACATGGCCTATTTAAGTTTTAGCCAGTATGTGAGACATAACATAGTAGGTCAGTTGCAAAACTGACCACTCTTGGTCATTTATTTAAATTATAACCCTTTTTTGTGGTTTTTCAGTTTTAGCCTATTCTAAAGTACTTAACACATGTTTTCAATTTTAACCACTTAAAAGTTTAACACTACTTCAGCTATAACCAATCCACCTAAGCATGATAGGTATTAAAAGTATTCAACTCAACACAAGGCTATTGCAAACATAGCCAATTTCATTAACAATTGCACACATAGCCAATGGAATCAGAATCATTCATCAATCAATCAAAACTCAGAAAAGGGTTGAATATTGTTGAATTTCAATCAATAGACTTATAACTCAGATTTCACAACACAGTGTCAATTAGTCATGAAACAAGCATATTCAAGACTTCCTTATACTTAATGAACCACTGAAAACCCCAAATCATACTTAAAATGCTCTTGACTAAACACATACAGGTAAAAACCCATAAAGTAGTTTCAGAAGAAAGCATGGTTTCAGAGATAGGCATGAAGAAATGCTAATCAGAGAAATCAATTAGGTCGAAACAAAGTAGACATGATAGTAGCCATGAAGAAAGGCTAATCAGATCTTAAGCAGAGTAGGCATGAAGAAAGAACGAATTTTAAACGGAAAATGGAACAAACAGAAATGCTTCAAGGCAAAACCCTAATCTAAACATGCGAGTTATCTAAATGAAAGATATGAAGTAAAGACAAGAAAGAACAGAACAAACAAATAAAATTTCTCGAAACAAAAAAAAACCTAATCTAAACATGTAGTCTAATATACTAAGAGAAAACATGCTGAAACACACAGAAATAAGCAAAGATAACAAAAACATTAAAGAAAGAAAACAAGAAGGGAAGGGAACTTAGTTTGCAGGAACTGTCTCCTGAGCTTTTTCCCATTTTCCTTTTCCTTTTCTTCTTTTCTTTTTTCCAGTTTTCTCTTTTCGTTTCTTTATTTTCTTTTCTAGTTTTCTTTTCAGGTTTCAAGACGAAGTCTTTTTTATTGTTTTAGTGGTGGGAATAGGTTTGGGGTGTCAAGAGGGAAGGGTTTGTTCAAGGTTAGTTTTCTAGGTCGGCCGGAGTTAGGGTTCCGACGACCTATTTTTGGGATATTCGAACATTTTGGGGAATATTCGAGGGAAACCGGGTACGGGAGGTGATAGATCTGGTTATGAAGCTCATATGGTGTTAATTTGGGAGGGGTTTGCATGGTTTTGGTCATCGGCGGTGAACTCCGATGATCGGAGTTTCAAGAAGATGAAAGGGTTTCAGGGTTTCATGGAGTTTTGGTAGGGTTTTGAGATGAAGAAGAACAGAAGAGAAGAGGAGGAGATAGGACCTTGGCCGGAGACTGCCGTGGAGGTGGACAGTCTCCATGGTCGGCCGGTCTTTGAAGAAGATGAAGAAGAAGATCAGAGAGGGAAGGGGGCGGCTAGGGTTAGAACAATGGGCAAATGGCCGAACTCTAAGAGACCAAGGCCTTAAATACTCGGGGAGGTTGATGAGCTCTTGGCCGTTAGATCAATTAAGATCAACGGTCAAGATTAGCTACCATAAAATGGCACCGTCTCAGCTTAAATGAGAGATCTGCTCTCACCCGTTAGATCAATAGGCTTGGACGGCTGGGATTCGATCTTAAATTTAATTAATTAATTAACTGACCGCTAATGTCTCAGCCGTTGGATTTGAAGGGATGAACGGCTGAGATTTCTCTAATTTTGAACTAATGGACCGGCTCTTTTTGGGCCAACATTTCAGATTTCTTTTAGCCCACACTGATTGTATTTTTGTATTTTTCTTGGTATTTAAATTATTTTTATTATAATTTCTTTTGTATTTCAATTTTTCCTTTTTGTATTATTTAAATTATTCAATTTCCTACCTTCACTAATTTTCTGATATGTTTTGGAAATTTTCTACAATTTTTCCCATAATTTCCGCTATTAATACTCTTTTTTGTTGATTTTTCTTTTCACTACTTTAATTCAAAAATATATGTATTTAACCTATATTTTTTTATTTTCTAATTTTAATTTCTAATTATTCCATCACACACATGTATCTAATTTCAATCAAAACATGCAATTGCACTCAAAAATATTATTTATTTTAATTTTGGAATTGCATTGCCTAGTGTAAAAATCACGTGCTCACAACTACAACCAAAATGACTGACTAAGCTATTGGGGTTGGATTATGAAGTCCAGTACAAAAAAAGGGTTGAAAACAGAGTGGCAAATGCACTATCTAGAAGAATTGGAAGAGGTACCTACATTGAATACCATTTCAACAGTAGAACCCACATGGAAGAAGGAGATAGAGATGTCCTATGAGCATGATCGAGCAGCCTCACAACTCATCACCGAGTTGATTACAACTCCTGGGGCTAAACGTAAGCTCACCTTGACCCAGGGAGTCATAAGATTTGAAGACAAGATCCATGTAAGCAGAGGGACTGACCTTGTCACACCCCTTTTCTAGCCCCGTAAATAGATATGAGATGTGTTAAGGATTGTGGGTTAAAGGGTTTTTCAAATCAAAGTAACAATTTTTAAATAGAGATTATTTTATTCTTTATAGTCACCACTTGGAATTGGTTTCGATATTCCAAGTCACCTTTTATTTAAACCCATAGTCAAAGGAAAGTTGACTCTATATTTATCTAAATTCCGTGGACACTAGATGTTTAAAATCAATTGTCAGTGTTTTTTTGAATTAAATATTTCTTCCATGTAATTGCTTAAAATGTGATTCGTTGACCTCTTTTCTCGTTCGATTTGGACTTGCTTATCGGTGTTGGGCTTGATTCAAGCCCAAGTGGATTCTGGCCTGACTATGGCTATTTTGAGAAGTTGTGAATGCTTTATCTTGCAAGTATTAATAGGAAATATTCATTTAATTCCATATTGGGCCTCATGATAGGTCAGGCCCAAATTCTAAAATAGAAAAACCCAAAATAGACTTCACTTAGTCTTAATTCTACAATTGAGATTGAGCATTTTTTTGACGAATAAATACAATTCATTAGTCTTGTTTCATTATCGGATCAGTATAGTTAATAGGGGCGAGCCATAGTAGGCAACAAAAAATATATAATTAGGGCCCTCGTAAATTAATGTAGAAATTTGTTGGATAAGAATAATTCAAGGCACACCATGTCGAACTAAGTGATGTCGAACTAAGTGATAATTGCATGACCCTCATTTAAATTAATTTGGTATTGATCCTTAGAACTCGAAGCGTGCCATTTAGCAAATTCCATGGCCCTCTCAAAGTGCAAATGCGTAGTTGTTTTAGGTGCGTCATTTAATAATTTTACCTTCTTAATCTCGGGGGCACATTTATATGACCCAAATCCAAATCCTAATGAAGTTAAAATATGTTGAAAACTACGGATACATTTATGTAAAATGGTTCGAAACATATTTTAATGACATTGCAATTCTCTTTTAAATATATAACAAAGTGGTTAAGAAGTTTAAAATTTGAACGTAGGTTCATAATTGTTTTAAAATCATATAATTAAGCCGAATATAATAGTTGCACGACCGTGCTAGAACCACGGAACTCAGGAATGCCTAATACCTTCTCTCGAGTTAACAGAATTCCTTACTCGGATTTCTGGTTCGTGAACTGTTAAATAAAGTCATTCTTTTCCTCGATTGGGGATTCAACCGGTAACTTGGGACACCATAAATCTCCAAAGTGGAAACTCTGAATATTTAATAAATAAATTCTGTTTTGATTGTCTTTTACTTGGAAAACTCCATTTTATTATACCCTTATAGGGAAGTAGTGAAATAGAAGGTGTGACAACTCTGACGACTCTGTTGGGGGAAATAACCCAGAACCATTGGTTTAGGGTTCAAGAATTCGAGCTTAGAATAATTGTTATATTTGGTTTTGTTTATTATCTGATATTTTTACATGTTAGGCTTAATGTGGAAAATGATGCTTTTACTACTTTGATATTATTTGAATTGTACATATAAATTGTTACGAAACCCTTCTCTTCTTATCTTCGGGGATGTGCTTGCTGGTCGAGACTCCTATTCTGTTAGTGTCATACCTTGAAATAAGAAAGAGGCCAGACAAGTTACTAAGCCGGATGGCCTTTTGGTTCCCGGTATATAGCCCCCTCCTCGACTCAAGTTGTCCGCCTTGGGTACAGAGTCTAGAATATATACCAGGTTTTGAATCTAGAGTAATTCGGCCTCATGTCGGATCCCTAGTAGGAACGCTTATCTGCATCATATGCATTTTGACTTAGGGGACTCAACACAGGGGTTGGGTCTGTCTAGGACAACTGTACCCAGAATAATGGACCATCATGATGCATCCTACTTGTGTATTTATTTGTTTTGGATCTGCATGTTAACTGACTTTCTTAAAACAGGAAAGAAATAGTAGTGCGAGAGTGAAAAAAGCTACTCGCCTATTTTGAAAAAAAACCAATGTCCAACAAAAAAGAGTCCTGTTTTAAAAAATAGTTTATTTATTTGCCTGTGAAAAAAAAGAAGGAAAAGAGTATGTTTTAAAAGCATTTGGTTTTGTTTTCTCTTCCCGAACTACACCTGTTTGATTCTCACGGGTGTGGGATACGTAGGCAACCCCCATTGGGTCCAACTTCCTTTTGCAAAAATATCCCAAATTGAACAAAATTTTGTTTTTATTGTAAATAGGTCTAGTGAGGTCGTTTTTGTCAAAAATAGCCGAATGTTCCCGAAAGGGACCCCGGAAGGCTAATTTTGCTTAAACAATCACCTTTGGTCTTTTTCCAATTTTTTGCCCAGTTAGCGGGCACCACCTTAAACTATTCCTCCAGAGGTGCAGAAAGGCCGTATCTGCAAAGCTGGCTTTTCAGTTTTAGAATTAAAAAAAATATGAAAAATGGGTCAATTTTTGATTTTGGAGTCACACAGAATAAAATCAGGACTGTATCACTTAATCACCTTAATAAATGTGTAGGATGATCACAATCCAAAATGAACCTTTCTTATTCATAAGAAAAATCCCTTTGGAATTGCGCTATGGTGGAATAATTTAGGCGGAGAAGGGCAAGACGAGGTCAAGAAATATTTGGGGGCCTCCCCAGACTGTTGGAGATTTATACCCAAGGGAGACATTATAAGCACATTGGTCACAAGCTGGGACCCGACGCACAATGTGTTTCACTTTTTAGATTTTGAACTCACCCCGACCTTAGAAGAAATAGCCGGGTACATTGGGAGTGATGAGATTCCTTTAAGACACAAGTATTTGGTTGCCCCAAGAACTATATCTGTGCACAGATTCTTAGACTCAGTAATGATAAGCAGAGGGGTACACAACCCGAACTTGGAAGCTGAGTTTTGTACTTTGTCATTCATATACAATAGATATGATCGTATAAGAGGGTTCAACAAGCCAGAGAATAAAATTTGTAGCAATGAAAATCGCCTTAAAAGGGAAGAGCATGGACGTTTCTCTTTTATGGTTGCTTTCCTGGGACTCTTGGTGTTCCCGATGAAAGACGAGAATATTGACATAAAAATAGCAGGGGTTGTCAGCACTTTACTCACCCAGGCCAAGAGCACACTCGCGCCTATGATAGTAGCTGAGATCTTTCTTGCTCTCACAGTATGTAGAGTCGGGGGAGACTTCTTTGAGGGATGCAATTTGTTGTTGCAAATGTGGATGACCAAACACCTGTGCCACAATCCCCAATTCATAAGCTATGGGTCTACAGAGAAAACTTGTATAGAGAAATTTTATACAAGGATTGAAGGGATCAGCTTGCCTAAAGGAGTCACAGGATAGATATCTTACTTTCAATCCCTCATTGCCAACCAAATAGAGTGGAAGCTGGGATAGTTGCATGTGGACGAGATCATATACATGCCAGCAACTAGGCCTCACGTCCTTCTGATGAGTCTTAGGAGAATTCAGCCTTATGCCCCGTATCGGGTTTTGAGACATCTCGGGAGGTGCTAGATAGTGCCAAAAGACGAAGATCTCATTGTCTGGGTAGTTGATATTTAACCGGATTGCCAGTTCCCTGAAGCAACATTCCACCAGATTTGGAGTAAGTGTCAATACCTAGCGACAAATACATGTGTACGGGATCGATCTAAAGGAGAAGTTTCATCTGGGTATCGTGCTTGGTATAGGAAAGAAATTGCATTCGGTAGGCCTGCCAAAAGACCGCACCTCTAGGATTTTGTCAAATCATCATAGGAACAGTATGACTGGTTGGCTAAAGAATGCGAGTACAATGCTATAATAGGCAAACTATAGAAGTAAACCATGGAACTTCAATTTGAAAAGGATGTTCAAGAAAATGAGGCCCTTAAGGCTCAAATCTGAAAAATGAGAATAGTTGTCAGAAAACCAGAAAAGAGCCGGGTTGACCAAAAATGCATAAACGAACTTAAAGGGAAAGCCCACGAATGACAAGAGGACATGGAAAGATCTGAAGCTAGCTTGGCAAGGATCCGGGCCAGATGGACAAAGGGTACAAAAGAGTGGGCACTTCATATGCAGCAGATGAAGAAGGACTATGAGGGGAGCACCACTATCCTGAGAGGAAAAATAGTCACTCTAGAAGAGAGGATATTCAGGCAAGCTAGAGATTTCAGAGCGAATAGGAAACACTGCTATGACTTGGTGGCGCGAATGAAGGAACAAATGCATAAGTTTCAAGATCAACTCCTTCATAGCTCTCAAATGCTAGAAATGCGAAACCAACAGATAGGGCGGTTGCTGTAGGGAAAGAGCAAGATTAGAGAAGGGGTCACAAACATTGCACATTACATTACTACAAAATGCTGAGCGTGCAAGGACATGACCCATACCACCATTTTTGCAGCAGTGATGACATTCGTCCAACAAATAATGAGCGATTTGGAGATGCTCCAAAGGGATCAAGCAAAAAGGCCCGTGGCAAGGCCGAATGATGCCTCTCGGGCCCTACGAAATTTTAGGGCATTAATGTATTCTTAATCTTTGTTTTGAGTATGTATTTTCTTGTTAAAGTTTTAAGTCGGTCCTGTCAAGTTTGCTTTAATGTACTTTCAAAATTTGTAACGTTTTCGAGTAAAAGTAGTGGTCTTTGTGAAAAATATATTAGCTACGTATTTTTACATCGGTCAAAACTACGTATGGTCTGATTCATGCGGGGAGATGATACGTAGGCAATCTCCATAAGATTCGACCACCACTAAAATAAAAAAAGGGAAAAAGAAAGAATAAAAATGAATAAATAAATAAATGAGGATCATATAAAGGAAAGTTTGAGTGAAGGTAGGAAAGGCCAAAATGACGCACGCAACTGAAGCAAAGGCATGATAGAAATTGGTTAACTGCCTAGGTGCATTACATACCTATGTGAAATTGCAATATTTGTTACAACTCTAAAAACTAACAAGTTTGTTGATTTCCAGAGAAGTCAATTAGTTTGTTATCTAGAGCATAATGTCACTTTACCATCATCAAACTAGATCAAAGGGACCTATACCAGTGATCATGTCTATCCTCGATAGAGAAATGAGCGTTGAGGTAGAAGAGGTAGATGTGAAAGCAATGAAAGAAGAAGTGAACAAGTTGAAACAACAAATAGCAGAGATGAACCAAGCTTGGGTCAAGGGGAAACCACTACCAGCCCACCCCGACACTCCTGCTTTCACACCAGCACAGGTGCCAGGACATCCTGCCACTGATCCATCTGCAAGTCTCCCTATTTACTAGCATTACCAGGGAGCAACTTCTTACACCCCAAGCTCCACCGCCTAAACAAAACCCTCCTCCACCAATCACCCATGTTTTTGTGGTACCTCCACCTGCTACATTGCAAAGATCTTCTAGTGAGCCATTGTTTCAGACTCACGACAACCAGTACTACCCTCTTGAGCCTACTTTTAAAGTTCCCGAACTATACTCCTACATTTCTCACTTGGATAACCTGAAAGAACCTGAAAAGAAACCCTAGAATCCAGAGCATGAAGAAATATTTCAAAAAGTAAAGAGCCTGGAGCAATCTTTTAGGAATATGCAAGGTTTGGGTGGCCAAGTCCGTATGGCATATAAGGATGTTTGTTTGTTCCCAGATGTTCAGCTCCCAGCAGGGTCCAAAATGCCTAAGTTTGATATGTATGACGGGCATGGTGACTCGGTGGCACATTTGTAAGGATTTGCAGCAAAATGAGAGCGGCGGGTGGAAAGGATGAGTAACTGATGGGATTCTTCAGCCAGAGTATAAGCAGGTCTGCATTAGAATGGTATGCATGACAGAACCATGGTAGGTGGTAAACCTGGTATGACTTGGCACAAGCATTCGCTAGCCACTTTTAGTACAATCTACAAATCATTCCAGATCGTCTGTCATTGATAAAGCTGGATAAAAAACCCGGAGAAAGTTTAAGGGATTACAGTTTCCATTAGAGGGAACAAGCTACGAGGGTCAACCCCTCCAATGAAAAAAGGAGAGATGGTTGATTAATTTTTGCAAGCATTGGAGCCGACTTATTTTGGTCACGTGGTGACGGTGATTAACAAGTTTTTTTGTGAAAATGGGCGGAATGATAGAGGAAGGACTTAAGTACAACAAGATCATGAGTTACTCGGCAATCAAAGTAACCACTCAAGCTATCCAGAGTGGCACCGAGGGTGTTCTCGGGAAGAAGAAGAAAGAAGATGTTGCAACGATTGAGTCCGGAGTCTGGTTCGGATCTAGAGCCCCTCACCCTACCAACCGCGACCCCACCACTAAGATTATTCCTATACTCCATATAACCCTCCACAACATTATTACCCACCACCCGATCCCCACTTTTCCAACCATCATGCACAAGCCTACACCCAAACACCAGCTCACGCACAATGGCGTGCTCCAACTCCACAAAATCCATACCCATCTCCACAAAACACTTACCCACCCCCAAGAGCCTACAAAAATCCCATCGAAATAGGTTTCCGACCAAACCAAGGCTTCGAGAATGAGAGGGCACAGAAACAGAAAACGTTCACTCCATTGGGAGAATCATACACCAGTTTGTTCCATAAGCTGATGCAGTTGGGCATGTTGAATCCAATTGAGGCTAAGTTGCCAAACCTTCCTTCCAGAAATCTTGATCACTAAGTGAATTGTGACTATTGTTCAGGGCCCCCGGGCAAGATACAGAGAAGTGTTGGAAACTAAAAACAGCTGTGCAAGAGCTCATTGATACTCACTGGATTGAGGTTCAGGCCCCAAAGGCACCAAATATCAACTAGAATCTGTTGCTGGCTCACCATCAGGCCTATATGATTGAGCTGATACACAAGAGAGGGGAGCCAAAGAACCCCTTGCAGATAGTAATGATGATCCGTTCCAGCAAAACCGGTTCAAAAGAGAAGGTGACCAGTCGGAAGTCGGTGATCCAGTTGAAAGGGGTGAATAGCAAGCCGGTTGTAGCCAAGAAAGGTCATCGAGCTTTATTACAGTGAAACCAGAACAAGCAAAAATGGTGGTATCCGGGGTTGCAAGTAAACCTATTGTGGTCGTGAAGGGTGCTCGCAGAGAGACTATTTTTATAAAGTCGGTAACTCAGTTGCTAGTAATCAACAGTAAGCCATTGGAGTTATGAACAAGTAGTGGTGACATATAAAGGGAATGAGATCACAGATGAAGTTTGTGAAGCTCAGGGTCTGACTCGTTCAGGGAGGTACTTTGCCCCTGAAGAATTGAGAAAAGCCAGAATTCCCAAAGATAACCCAGTATTGGTAAAGAAATATGTGACAGAACAAGATGCGGAAGAATTCTTGAGGAAAATGAAAGTATAGGAGTACTCTATTGTAGAGCAATTGAAGAAAACACAAGCCTAGATCTCATTGATCTCATTGCTGATCCACTCAGATGAGCACCACTGGGCGCTGATGAAAATAGTAAGGCCCACGTCCCTGACAAAATCTCGGTGGATTATCTGGAGTAGATAGCAAACAAAATTTTTGAGATAAATAGAGTTACTTTCTCAGACGATGAGTTGGTTGTGGAGGGCACATAACATAACAGGGCCTTTTATCTGATGGTGAAATACGAATACTCTGTGGTCACGCGAGTTCTGGTTGACGACGGGTCCAGTGCAAATATATGTCCTCTTTCTACATTGAATAAGCTAAAAATCAATGATGATAGAATTCATATGAACAACGTCTATGTTCGAGAGTTCGACGGCGGAGGCAAAGATTTCGTGGGTGACATAATACTAGAGTTGACTATAGGCCCCGTGGAGTTCACCATGGTTTCAAGTATTAAATGTGGGGATCTCTTATAACCTTTTATTGGGGCAACCCTGAATCCATGCCGCCAAAACAGTGCCATCTTTGTTGCATCAAATGGTTAAATTCGAGTGGGACAGACAGGAGATTGTGGTGCACGGTAAAGATAATATATGTGCCCTAGGTGATGCCATTGTACCCTTCATCAAAGTGGAAGACGACCAGGGGCCGTGGGTATATCAAGTCTATGACACAATAGCAGTAGAAAAGGTTCCAGAGGGGAAAAACATCCCAGTTCCTAGATTAACAACCGCGATTGTCATGGTGGCTTTTGAGATGTTAAAGAATGGTTTCATACTGGGTAAAGGTCTAGGGGCTGCTCTTCAAGGCATCATGCAGCCAATTTCTCTTCCACAAAATTTGGATACTTTTAGTTTAGGGTTTAAGCCCACCACGGTAGATGTGAGATGAGCTCGCAAAATGAATAAGAAGGTATGGGTCTTGCCAAATCCAATACCGCGCCTGTCCAGATCTTTCGTCAGGTTGGGTATTAGAAAACAGCTATTGTCAAAAGTTCCCGGGTCACTGATTGGTGCTGATGGGGATTTGGATAAAGGGTTCAAAAGATTATTTGCTGAGGTTAACATGGTAGAATATGGGGAAGGGTCAAGCAAGGCAGATGTGCAATTTCTGGGACCAAAGGCAAAGCTTAGTAATTGGAGGGCTACTACTCTTCCCACTCGGAAGGAGTCTTGGTAGTTCGCTCTGATTTTCCTTCTTGTTTGTCTGGATTACTCCAGGGTTCTAATCGAGACACTTGTTTTTCAGTCTGTCCAAGTGTGCAAAACCTTGTTATCTTGAACTTCAATAAAATGAAAGTTCTTTTCTTCATTTTTTGTTTTAATTTTAATTTTGTTCTCTTCTTTTCTTTTCTGTACAGTTCTCTTTATACTGGTCCTAAATGACATGACATGTATAAGGAATCCTCAACCCGGTCTAGAAAATCAATCTGACTCCAAAATAATAGTTCAACAAGTAGATTATGAGTCAGAATATGATGAGGATGAAGCCTTCGAAGAGATTAGTAGGGAACTAAGTCAATTCAAAGAAAAACCCAGGCCCAACTTAAACTATACAGAAGCCATCAATCTAGGGGATGCAGATAACATCAGAGAAACCATAATAAGCGTCCATATTGAACCAAACATCAGGGAAGAATTAATCAAAATAGTTATTGAATTTAAAGACATTTTTGCATGGTTATATGATGATATGTCGGGTTTAAGAACTGATTTAGTGGTTCACAAATTGACCACTAACCCGGTATTCCCTTCCATCAAGCAAAAATTGCGGAAATTCAAAATCGACATGAATGTGAAGATTAAGGAAGATATAACCAAAACAATAGATGCAAGGGTTATTCGGGTCACCCGATATCCATATTGGTTGGCTAATGTTGTGCCAGTGCCGAAGAAGGACGGAAAAATCAGAGTATGCGTCGACTATCACAATTTCAACAAAGAAAGCCCAAAGGATAACTTCTCATTACCCAATATCCACATTTTGATCGACAATTTTGCAAAATGTAAGATTGGATCTTTTGTGGATTGCTATGCCGGGTATCATCAGTTCTGATGGGTGAAGAAAATGCAGAGAAGACGACATTCATCATGCTGTAGGGAACTTATTGCTACATGGTAATGACATTTGGTCTGAAGAACACTGGGGCAACTTACATGAGGGCAATTACTACTGTGTTACATGATATGATACATAAGGAAATTGAGGTATACGTGTATGATGTGATCATAAAGTCAAAGCAACAGGAAAACCACGTCGAATACTTATGGAGGTTTTTCCAAAGGCTTCGTAGGTACAACCTCAAACTCAACCCTACCAAATGTGCATTTGGTGTTCCATCTGGAAAGCTGTTGGGGTTTATAGTCAGTCGGAGAGGCATTGAGTTGGATCCGTCAAAGATTAAAGCCATCCAAGAATTGCCACCCCCGAAGAACAAGACTCAAGTGATGAGTCTGTTAGGGAGGTACAATTGCATAAGCAGGTTTATTGCTCAGCTCACGGCGACTTGTGAGCCTATTCTCAAATTGCTAAAGAAGGATGCTGCAATCAAATGTTGTGAAGAATGTCAGGAGGCATTTGACAATATAAAGGGGTATTTATCAAACCCACCTGTATTGGTTCCACCTGTACTAAGGAGGCCATTGATTCTTTATTTAACAGTCTTGGAGGATTCATTTGGCTGCGTACTGGGACAGTATGACATCACCGGCAGGATGGAGAAATCCATATATTATCTCAGCAAGAAGTTTACAGCTTATGAGGTTAAGTACACTCATCTTAAGAGGACATGTTGCGCCATGACTTGGGTGGCACAAAAATTGAAGCATTATCTATCGTCCTATACTACTTACCTCTTTTCATGCTTGGATCCATTGAAGTATATTTTTCAAAAACCTATGCCCATAGGGAGAATGGCGAAGTGGAAAATATTATTCACGAAATTGAATTGCATAAGCAGGTTTATTGCTCAGCTCACGACAACTTGTGAGCATATTGTCAAGTTGCTAAAGAAGGATGCTGCAATCAAATGGATTGAAGAATGTCAGAAGGCGTTTGACAAGATAAAAGGGTATTTATCAAACCCACATGTGTTGGTTCCACATGTACTAGGGAGGCCACTGATTCTTTATTTAACGGTTCTGGAGGATTCATTTGGCTGCGTATTGGGGTAGTATGACATCACTGGCAGGATGGAGCAAGTCATATATTATCTCAACAAGAAGTTTATAGCTTATGAGGTTAAGTACACTCATCTTGAGAGGACATGTTGCGCCCTGACTTGGGTGACACAAAAATTAAAGCATTATCTATCGTCCTATATTACTTACCTCATTTCATGCTTGGATCCATTGAAGTATATTTTTCAAAAGCCTATGCCCATAGGGAGACTGGCGAAGTGGCAAATATTATTCACAAAATTCAACTTCATCTATGTGACACGGACTGCAATGAAATCCCAAGCACTGGCAGATCACTTGGCTGAGAATCCGGTCGATGAAGAATACAAGCCATTGTGGACGTATTTTCCTGATGAAGAAGTGATGCATATTGATAAGTTGGAACTGAAGGAGGAACCAGGATGGAAGCTTTTCTTCGATGGGGCTGAAAATATGAAAGGAGTTGGAATAGGAGTTTTTCTTATTTCTGAAATAAGGCACTACTATCCTGTTGTGGTTCAGCTTTATTTCTATTGTAACAAAAACATGGCTGAGTACGAGGCACGCAATTTTGGTTTACAGTTAGCTGCGGTCATGGATGTCCAGAATGTTTTGGTCTTGGGAGACTCGGACCTCCTAGTACATCAGATTTAAAGAGTCTGGGAAACATGAGATTTGAAGCTCATACCGTATCGGTAATGTTTTCATTATCTGTGTCAACGATTTTGATTAGTGGAGTTTAAGCATATGCCAAGAGTCCATAATAAGGTTTCTGATGCTTTGGCCACCTTATCATCAATGTTGCACCATCCATACAAAATTCATGTTGATTCGCTGCATATTCAGGTTTGTGATCAACATGCTTATTGTAACATGATAGAGGAAGAACTGGATGGCAAACCATGGTTCCATGATGTCAAGGAGTACCTTAGGATGGTGATATACCCGGTACAAGCCACATGAGGTCAAAAGAGAGCCATTCGATGATTGGCATGTGGATTTTTCCTCAGTAGAGGAGTGTTATATTAAAGAACACCAAATCTCGGATTATTAATATGAACAGACGCTAAACAAGCTACGACAGTCATGGCGGAAGTACATTCTAGAGTTTGCGGACCACACATGAGCGGATATGTATTGGCGAAAAAGATCCTTCGAGAAGGGTATTATTGAGTCACTATGGGGCAAGATTGTATCAGTTTCATGCGCAAATGCCATCAATGCCAGATACACAAAGATTTGATTCATTCTTCGCCATCGAAATTGCACACAATGTCGGCACCATGGCCCTTCGTTGCTTGGGGCATGGATGTCATCGGGCCCATTGATTCAGTACCATCCAACGGACACAGGTTCATTCTAGTGGCCATTGATTATTTTACTAAATGGGTTCAGGCTAAAACTTTCAAGTCTGTAACCAAGAAGGTGGTGGTTGATTTTGTGCACGTAAATATCATCTGTCAATTTGGAATCCTAAAGGTAATCATCACAGATAATGGTGCTAATCTTTACAACAATTTGATGAAAGAAGTATGTTAGCAGTTTAAGATTAGACATTGCAATTCCACCCCATATCGTCCTAAGACGAATGGAGTAGTTGAGGCAGTCAACAAGAACATAAAGAAAATACTGAGGAAAATGGTAGAAAGTTCCAGGCAATGGCATGAAAAGTTACCATTTGCACTGTTGGGTTATCACACTACTGTTCGTACCTTGGTAGGTGCAACTCCATATTTGTTGGTATATGGTAATGAAGCAGTGATCCCTGCGAAAGTTGAAATCCCATCTCTTCGGATTATCGCTGAGGCTGGGATTGATGGTAATGAGTGGGTCAAAACCCATTTGGAGCAGCTGAGCTTAATTGATGAAAAACAATTGGCAGCAATATGTCATGGCCAATTGTATTAAAATAGGATGGAAAGAGCATACAATAAGAAAGTGCGCTCCAGAAAGTTTGAAGTGGGGTAGCAAGTGTTGAAACAGATCCTTCCGCATCAGGCTGAAGCAAAGGGCAAGTTCGCCCCAAATTGGCAAGGACCATTTATTGTAACCAGAGTATTGTCCAATGGTGCTTTATGTTTAATGAATATTGAAGGAAAATACATAGACATGGCTATCAATTATGATGC
Source organism: Nicotiana noctiflora (assembly GCA_032618575.1). NCBI lineage: Eukaryota > Viridiplantae > Streptophyta > Magnoliopsida > Solanales > Solanaceae > Nicotiana > Nicotiana noctiflora. Next base: position 183,442 of record JASVEL010013619.1, read on the forward strand.
AGTTAAGAGATATTATGTATGATTTCTTTAGTATAGTCATTGATTGTTTGCACTTGGCATTATCTCGAAGGTTGAAATGACGAAGACAATTTATTTAGCTATCCAAAAAAAGTAAGGGAAAACAAAACAAAAAAAGAAAATAATAGTGAATGAAAAGAAAAACTGTTGTGACAAGGAATTGGGATGAACTATGTTTGACCTATTCCTTTTAAGGATACGAAGGCAACTTCATCGCTCGGTCATAGGGAAATATAACTCAAAAGGTCCCCAAGCAAGAAACTAGGGCAGAAGTTGTAATGAGAAATTTGGTTCCAAAAGACGTAATTTTAACCCATTGAATTCGTTTTAAGCTTTTTTTTATCCTCTTTTCTTTCCAACCCAATCCAAGAATCCATATTAACATCTAGAGAAAGACCTCCTGATTAGTCTTTAAGAGGTGCCAAGTCAAGCAAGTAAAGATGATTCCTACCGGGGGAACACTCCGATTTTAAGCAAGAAAAATGAAAATGAGAGAGTCTTATTAGTGAAAACCCGCAAGGGTACTATAAGGCGACGTAAGCTGAGAGAAGTCCAAAAAAAGAGAGAGTCTAATTGGTAAAAACCTTCATAGGCACCATTAGGCGACAAGGAATTGAGAAAGAAACAAATGAGGTAAGGTTGACGGCAAAAGATCCGTCAAGGCATGTTGAACGAAGATGAGGATTCGTAAAAAAGAGTTGGGTTGGGAAAACTTTGAGGCACAAAGCAAGGCAATGGGGAAATTGATTTGATTAGGCTGGGTTGATTAATCCGAAATGCACAACATGATCATTGGGGATAGTTATCTCGTTTAGATAAGTCTTTTTATTTCTCGAACAATCTTCCAAAGGAAGATCTTCTTCTTTATTTTTCATCTTTTGATGTCATTGTATTCCATTTTTTTTGTCTAAGACTTTTCATATAATAGTTTGTTTTTAACAAAAAAAAAGGATTTTCAGAGTTTACTGCCGTATTCCAAAGTGGTACAAAACAAAGTGGGGCTAGGATAGGCCGAAGAGAAGGTGATGGGATGTAAGAGACATCATTGATAAACCAAATGATAGAATGGTGGAGATTCCATGAAATTATGGGATCGGATAAAAATTCAAAAAGGGGAAGGCAATAATTGGAAAGTTTCAGATAAGAAGGATAAAAATGGGAAGAAACAGTTGGAAAGTTTACGAATAAGGAGGTAGTCAGAGTATCGTAAAGTCTCGACCTAGTTCAAGGCAGGCGAACAAAGCAGAACACGGAAAAGAACGATGGGAAAACCATCCCCAGCAAGAGTATCACAACCAGCGCAACATTTTAAACTGAAAAGATTTTTCTTTGATTGAAACAGGGGCAGAAAATTTTCTTTGTTGAAGTCAGGAGCCCGCCTAGAGAATAAATGCGCACCTTTAAAGTTTGGAAGCCAGGAGCCCACCTAGAGAACAGAGGCATACTCTTCAAGTTTCAACAGTCAAGACCCCGCCTGAAGAACAGAGGAAGTATGATTCAAATTTCAATCTTCGAGTTTTATTAATATTTGGTAAAATTATATGCACCAGCTACCAAACTGGGGCAAAACAATTCTCTTTGTTTTGCCTATTTTTCAAAATCAGGAGCCCACCTGGAGAACAAAGGTGTACATGTTAAAAGTTTTTGAAGTCAGGAGCCCGCCTGGAGAATAAAGGCATACTTTTCAAGATCAAGAAGTCACGGCCCTGCCTGAAGAATAGAGGGAGTACAATTAAAATTTTAGCTTTCAAATTCTTATTAATATCTGGTAATATGATGCCCAATCACAAAACTAGGGCATAAAAGTTTCTTTGTTTGTTGAAGTCAGGAGCCCGCCTAGAGAAAAGATGAGTGCAATTAAAGTCAAGAAGTCAGGAACCCGCCTGGAGAACAGAGGAAAGCAATTAAAGTCAAGAAGTTAGGAGCCCGCCCGGAGAATAAAAGAATGCAATTAAAGTCAAGAAGTCAGGAACCCGCCCGGAGAACAGAGGAATGCAATTAAAGTCAAGAAGTTAGGAGCCCACCCAGAAAATAGAGGACTCAATTAAAGTCAAAAAGTCAGGAGCCCGCCTGGAAAACAGAGGAATACAATTAAAGTCAAGAAGTCAGGAGCTCACCTGAATAATAGAGGAATGCAATTAAAGTCAAGAAGTCAGGAGCTCGCCTGAAGAATAGAGGAATGCAATTAAAGTCAAGAAGTCAGGAGCCTGCCTGAAGAACAGAGGAATACATTCAAGTTGTGAAATCAGAAGCCCGCTTGGAAAATAGAGGAATACGTTCAAATCAAGAAGTCAGGAGCCCGCCTGGAAAAGAGAGGAAGACAACGATAATCAAGAGAAGACAGTTAAAGGATCAGCAATAAATTACTCGCCTAAAGAGCGGAGGAATATAGTTCAAATCAAGAAGTCGATGCAAGATAGCAACAAAAGGATTGTTGTGAGGAAATACAAGGTGACAAGGCAACAAAGGTCGCAGAACAAGTTTGAGAGTAAATCTTTGTAATTAATAGGCCATAGCTTAGCCTAGCTTCTTTATTTTTCTTTTAACCTGGTGTAATAAGGGTCCTGGGTGCCTTTCACTCCCACGCGTTACCCCTGTGTTGACTGTTTCTCATTAACCAATTATCTTACCAATAAAGACTGATTTCACAATACATAAACATAACCATGTGATTTATTTACTAACAATTCATAATTTATATTTACAACGCCCCATACATATACATAGGCCACAATCCCACAGTTTACATGTCTACAGAGCCTCTAGGATACAAAAGGGAATACAATACTTGCCGGTAACAAGGCCCCGGCTATACCTTACAAAATCCAAAATGAAATCTAAACCGAGTGGCATGAACCACACAAGGCCCCGAGGAAGAAAGGGGCTCACCAAAACGGGCAGTGGAAGGAGAAGGATACTACTGCCGATGAGTTGAAGTGCCTGCTACCGATCCACCTACAATCATGACACGAATGTAGCGCCCCCGGCAAAAGGGACGTCAATACACTTGAATTGTACTGGTATGTATGGACAAACTTTGTCCCAAGTAAACTCAAGCCATTAAATTACATCAACAATTTATTAAGCCAGCCAACCATGTTTCCACATTTTCCTCATTTCAAATAATTCTCACACAAAGCACTTTCTACAACCAACCAATTTAACAATAACCAATCAATCACGTAAAGCACAAGTAGTCAAACAAAGGGGCAATCAGTGCCCCACAGGTTGCAAACTCTCCTGTTGTCTCCTTTCACAATTTCACATTATTGATTTATGTATCAATTTTTAATAGCGATTTCGATCGCTTTCCATCCTTATTGCCCCTGACCACCCTTATTACCTCGGCCACCCTTATCACCCCAACCCACACCTTATTTCACCACGTCGCGGCGCGCGACACGACCCCGCCTTACACTTGAAAACACAACAATTTCAAACAGCAGATAAGGTACTACACACAATTTCAACAAGTTCAAATAAGCAACTTGCACATTGTTTCATGTTCTCAATTACTTCTCAAGCCAATATCACAACCAAGTTACAATGTTTCCACATTCATGAATATTCACACATGTATATTCAACAATTTTTCATAATTCAAGTGTTTCATCTCTTTCCACAATAAACCAATTCTCAAGTGTTTCGATTTCTTTTCCACAAGGTGCCATAAAGGCCATCATAATCATTATTCACAAATTCTTTACCCAATTCAACTTTCATTTACCTTTCGGTTCATATTTCTTACCACAACACTCATAGTTCAACAACAACTTTGAATATCCAACAACAACATCAATTAATCACATACAATTTCTCAAATCAACACATGCCAAACAATTTTACACATAAGGGCGATTTCACAAGAATCAAAATTAGCCATACATACCTGGTGATGATTTTTCTTCCTTTAACTTCCTACTTTATGCTTACCCAAGCTATCTTACTCTTGCCAACCTTGTTCTTGAAGACTCTTACTTCTACTCACTTCTTTTTACTAGAAATCAAGTTCAATAATCATGCATGAGTGTAAAAATTCTATTTTTAAAAGCTATTATATGCAAACCTCTCTTTACCCAATTAAAACTGAAAATCAAAGAAAATAGTTAGGGTTTTTACCTTGAAAATATTGGGGAAGTTGAATCCTTGCCCTAGGATCCCTTGGAATTAAAATGATTGGAACAATCCTTGAAGATGCAAGATTTCTCTCTCTAAAAACCCTCTCTTCTCTCTCTAATTTTTGGTGAGATGATATGATAAAAATGAAGAAGAGGTGTGTTATATTAAAGAAGAGATCGAGTCAAAATGTTACAAAAACTGGGCCGGGGTCAATTATGCGGTCACTATGCGACCGCAGAACACACATGCGGTCCGCAAAGTGACCGCAAAATGGCCTCAAAAATTACAAGTTTCTGTTAAGGAATGCGGCCGGAATGCGGTCCGCATGTTTGATCTGCGGTCGCAAAATGCACCGCAGATTTGACATGCGATCGCATATCGACCGCACATTTGACGGATTTTTGAGAAACTCTCTGGAACGATTTGCGGTCAGAATGCGGTCCGCATGTTGATTCTGCGGTCGCATTCTTGACCGCATATTTGACACTTTTTCGGAAAAATTATTTCTCTACATTTTTGAAACTTAAATCATTACCAAGGGTCCGAACCGCGGCGAGCAAGCTCGCCGCGAAGAATTCTACGCATTCCTAACACATTATTCGGACCATGACACCACATCTACTAGGTTTTATGCACAAAAATTTTACGGGGCCTTACATCCTCCCCCCCTTAAGATCATTCGTCCTCGAATGAGGATTTTGAAATAAATGAATTTTGAAAGACATGATATGCAAGCTGTCAAAATTTTGACTAACTCTAATATTTTAGAAAAATTTCGCCAGAGTTTCCTTTGTATTATGGACATATCCACCTGTCAGAGGGCCCCCGAAACATATTACCAAACAACAATACACAAATACAACACTTTTCACAACTTGTATATACTTTCTTGCCTCAACAAATGCACACATTTTTATCACATTGTTACTATTGCACATAACTAGTCACTTCAATGAGTCCTTACCTTACTTAACCAATTTAACACACCATGTGCACTTAACAAACCATTACCAATCTATACTTACTATTAGTAGTTTATTAAACACGTAAATCTTTATAAGGCTTTCATTTTTCAAGAACGGTTCAAGTGACCCAAGGTAACAACACAATTAACTCATTACAAAATGAAGGGGACTTTACTAATACTAAGAGGGAAACAACTTAGGCAAGATGACAGTTACTAGGAGTAGGAGGGTCACCTAATTTCTTCTAGGCTTGATCGAACAAATGGGGGTACTTTTCCTTCATCTCTTTTTCTGCTTCCCATGTGGCCTCCTCAACTTGTTGACTTCGCCATAATACTTTAACAGAGGCAACTTCCTTATTTCTTAACTTACGGACTTGCCTATCAAGAATGGCAACTGGAACTTCTTCATATGACAAATCTTCATTAACCTCAATAGCCTCGACTGACATGATTGCGGATGGATTTCCAATCACTTTCTTCAACATGGACACATGGAATACCGAGTGCACCGATGACATCTCAAGAGGCAACTCTAGCCTATAAGCAACTTGACCAACCCTTTGAGTGATCCGATATGGCCCGACATACCTAGGGCTCAATTTCCCTTTCTTTCCGAATCGCATGACTCCCTTCATAGGAGATACCCTCAAGAACACCCAATCATCGACTTGAAACTCCAAATCCCTTCGACGAACGTCTGCATAGGACTGTTGACGACTCTGTGCTGTTTTCATTCTCTCCTGAATAATCTTGACCTTTCCCATAGCTTCGTACACCATATCTGGCCCTAGCAATTCCGCTTCACCTGCCTCAAACCACCCAATTGGCGATCTACATCTTCTCCCGTACAATGCCTCAAACGGGGCCATTTGAATGCTAGCATGATAGCTGTTATTGTAAGCAAATTCTATCAGTGGCAAGTGTTCATCCCAATTACCTTTAAAATCTAAGACACAAGCCCGCAACATATCTTCAAGCGTCCGAATGGTCCGCTCGGCCTGACCGTCGGTCTGTGGATGGAAAGCTGTGCTGAGATTCACCTGAGTTCCCAAACCTTGCTGAAACTTCTTCCAAAAGTTAGCGGTGAACTGAGCCCCGCGATCTGAGATGATAGAAAGTGGAGTGCCATGAAGCCTTACTATCTCTTTGATGTACAATCTTACATATTGCTCCGCAGTATCAGTGGACTTGACAGGCAGGAAGTGAGCTGATTTGGTGAGTCGATCTACTACCACCCATATTGAATCGAACTTACGCCGAGTGTGAGGTAACCCCACCACGAAATCCATATTGATCATCTCCCATTTCCACCTTGGTATTTCTATAATCTGAGTTAATCCACCGGGCCGTTGATGCTCGGCCTTCACTTGTTGACAGTTCGGACATTTAGCTACAAAGCTTTCTATATCCCTTTTCATACCGTTCCACCAATAAATCTCCTTAAGGTCATGATACATTTTTGTGGAACCTAGTTGTACAAAATATCTGGAAATATGTGCCTCTGCCATTACCTTTTCTCGAAGTTCGTTCACGTCCGGAACACATAGTCTGTCTTGACACCGCATTACACCATCTTCGCTGTTGAGTGCAAATGCTGAGGTCTTGTTATTCATAACTGCTTCCTTTACCCGAACCAATGCCGGATCCATGAACTGTTTTTCCTTGATTTCCGCGACCAATGATGATTCTGCTCCATTATGCACCAAAATATCCCCCTCGTCTGACGCCGAGATACGGACCCCCAAACTGGCTAATTGGTAAACCTCTCGAGACTGGGGTCTCTGATACATACCCAAATGAGCCAAACTACCCATGGATCTCCGACTAAGAGCGTCGGCTACCACATTTGCCTTCCCTGGATGGTACAATATGTTCATATCATAGTCCTTGAGCAATTCTAACCACCGCCGCTATCTTAGATTCAGCTCCTTCCATTTGAACAAATATTGGAGGCTCTTGTGGTCTGAAAACACATCTACACGAACCCTATAAAGAAAATACCGCCATATTTCAAAGCAAACACAACTGCCGCGAGCTCCAAATCATGTGTCGGATAATTCTTCTCGTGATTCTTGAGTTGCCTGGACGCGTAAGATATGACTTTCCCGTGCTGCATCAATACACATCCCAAACCAACCCTGGAGGCATAACTATCACCTTAACACTTTACATCATTAATGGAACATCTTTATTATATCCCTCTTACATAAGACCTTCCATGAATTTAGTTCTACTATAATTTCCTTGATATAGTTACGACCCCATCTGAACCATTTCTACTAACTCTTACGATTCTTAACAAAAGGCATTACTGAGTGAGTTTTCTCATATGACCTCCTGTCTCAAATGAATAGCACTGGCTAACTTTGCACATATACCCCGAATAACACTAACTTGCACGGCATTGTATCGAATGTAAAGTAGCATTGTGCTCTAACTTTTCTTAACCAACCTCTTCTCCCCATATGTGCATTATAGACTTTAAGAAACTGCACTACTTCCCCTGTGAAATTTCCTACCATCCCTCATTACGGTTAAACACCTCTCAAAACGTATATCAACAACCTTTATATGCATATGACTTACGAAGGGTCACTATCCCGAGAAGGGTATTCTCTTGAAACTTTAAATCCTCCTCAATACTTCAACAACAACTTTTGGTTTCACTCTTAAGTGTAAGGCTTAGTCCACTTGATTCTATCTCGGATGAGTAACTCGCCTTATTCCCCATGTTATAGTTACCAATAAAGTTCCCTGATATTGCCGCTTAAGAGTTATCATGCCAAACACGTCTAGTCTGTCACGAGTTTTCATCCTCTTTCAATCCATTCCGAACCTTTCATTCCCATCTTTTTTTTTGCGGATAGTGCATAATTAATAGCTTTAATGTTCCACACATTTGTCTGCCTCCTGTGAACTTGAAAAATCATTATGTCTTGTTTAATCATTTTACAGTACCACAACCTCACCAACGATAACCTCGCTTCCCATTGTGTGTAGACATGAACTATCTCTAGACCCCTTTAGTCGATATTCAGTGTCACCCATGTCGGTTGCATTGCGGTTAATCCCTCATAACCTTTATTAACACTTGTGCCCTAAGTGAGTCCACCATTCTGATGCAAAAATTGTTTTAAATAACCATGACCATCTCAATTTAAAGGTTTTCTCCCCATTTCTTCTCACCTCATTCTTCCTAGTTAGTGAATAGCCACACACTCTTCCATATATTACGTGGTCTCTTACCTTAGGCATTCCATCCGGCTCACCTCTTAACTCTTATTGGGACCTATGTAGCAAGGAGTGTTCGTCTGAACATCACTTAACACTTATCTATTTGTAAGGCTCTTTAGAGGCTCTCTATCAAGCCCCAATTACCATCTTGGGTTGTTGTGGCAACACATTCATTTCTCTCACTCGTTCTGGCTTTCTTAGTATCCCGAAACTTTGTTTAAATCACAAATCTTTGATTAGCCCATTCTAGGAACTCACAATCGTTCACATTTGACATATGGCACCTCCTTGGGTCCCATTTCTCCCTGACCTTATGACAAGTAAAAGTCTCTTTACAAACATACTATTATTTTCTAGAATCGTTGACCCTATCAGCCACATTGCCATGCGTGAAGAATTTACATTCCTTAATCTCTTTTCTAGACCACACATGTCTTTACCAAAATATTCAAATATCATAGCTGCATGGTCTCGCTCTTGTTTCATTGTATTTAAGTAGCCTCATGATGGTCCTCCCTCTCCCACATGGGGAAAATATCCTGGATCTTGACACAAGTCTTGAGTGTAGAAACCTTAGGAACATATGCCTCATATATCTATACCTCTTATATATATACTCGACCATTAGGAAAATTTAAGTCACCATAGTATTGATCTCATAAGTTCCCTTCTCCTATTCAGCCACGTAGGTATGGGATTCCAAGTCCCCACGCATATCCTTTATGAGTGTAACGCAACTTCGTACATTTCTGGGTCCTTATAACGTTCGTAAGACAAGGGTCTTCTCACCTAGGGTCCAATTGAGTCTCATTTCATAACTTTTTACCTCATATGAGAGACTTACATTCTCCCCATTAATCTCTTAGTCATTCTCTCATATATCACATGCTTATATATAACCAATATTCTTTCACACCTTACGATCAATTATATACTTCTTACACTAACCATGCTTGCTATTTAAGCTTACATATCAATTATCAAATCAATGCCTCTTCGTGCGGGTAATCACTTCTAATCCTTTCCCCAAATAAAGTATACTTGTAGTACTATGTACTTATACTATATATATTCATACAGTTTATTCAACAAGATACATGTGCTATCTCCACAACACCCATGTCTTTTCCCATTGGTCATGACATATGACAACACTACATAAAATAGACGAAAGAGCATTTAAACTTACCTTGAATCTCAACGCACGGGTTACAAAACAATCTTATAGTCAAGCTTTATCGCACGATTTGGAGTGATGAAGAAGGGTAATATTCCTAAATGTCCATGCAGCCCCCTACTTATATGATGTGGTCGACAACACACCTATAAGAAGGGCACTACTAGAGACGGCTCCGAGACATCCTAGGACACTTTAAAAACCATATGCTCTGATACCAAGTTTGTCACGCCCCAAATCGAGGGACATGACCGGCGCCTGACCGGGTTGCCCCAGTCAAGCGGACCTGGGTGCCTTTCACTCCCACGCGTTACCCCTGTGTTGACTGTTTCTCATTAACCAATTATCTTACCAATAAAGACTGATTTCACAATACATAAACATAACCATGTGATTTATTTACTAACAATTCATAATTTATATTTACAACGCCCCATACATATACATAGGCCACAATCCCACAGTTTACATGTCTACAGAGCCTCTAAGATACAAAAAGGGAAATACAATACTTGCCGGTAACAAGGCTCCGGCTATACCTTACAAAATCCAAAAGAAAGTCTGAAATAAAAGTGGCATGAGCCACACTGTGCCCCGAGGAAGAAAGGGGCTCACCAAAACGGGCAGTGGAAGGAGAAGGATACTACTGCCGATGAGCTGAAGTGCCTGCTACTGATCCACCTACAATCATGACACGAATGTAGCGCCCCGGCAAAAGGGACGTCAGTACACTTGAATTGTACTGGTATGTATGGACAAACTTTGTCCCAAGTAAACTCAAGCCATTAAATTACATCAACAATTAATTAAGCCAACCAACCATGTTTCCACATTTTTCCTCATTTCAAATAATTCTCACACAAAGCACTTTCTACAACCAACCAATTTAACAATAACCAATCAATCACGTAAAGCACAAGTAGTCAAACAAAGGGGCAATCAGTGCCCCACAGGTTGCAAACTCTCCTGCTGTCTCCTTTCACAATTTCACATTATTGATTTATGTATCAATTTTTAATAGCGATTTCGATCGCTTTCCATCCTTATTGCCCCTGACCACCCTTATTACCTCGGCCACCCTTATCACCCCAACCCACACCTTATTTCACCACGTCGCGGCGCGCGACACGACCCCGCCTTACAGTTGAAAACACAACAATTTCAAACAGCAGATAAGGTACTACACACAATTTCAACAAGTTCAAATAAGCAACTTGCACATTGTTTCATGTTCTCAATTACTTCTCAAGCCAATATCACAACCAAGTTACAATGTTTCCACATTCAAGAATATTCACACATGTATATTCAACAATTTTTCATAATTCAAGTGTTTCATCTCTTTCCACAATAAACCAATTCTCAAGTGTTTCGATTTCTTTTCCACAAGGTGCCATAAAGGCCATCATAATCATTATTCACAAATTCTTTACCCAATTCAACTTTCATTTACCTTTCGGTTCATATTTCTTACCACAACACTCATAGTTCAACAACAACTTTGAATATCCAACAACAACATCAATTAATCACATACAATTTCTCAAATCAACACATGCCAAACAATTTTACACATAAGGGCGATTTCACAAGAATCAAAATTAGCCATACATACCGGTGATGATTTTTCTTCCGTTAACTTCCTACTTTATGCTTACCCAAGCTATCTTACTCTTGCCAACCTTGTTCTTGAAGAATCTTACTTCTACTCACTTCTTTTTACTAGAAATCAAGTTCAATAATCATGCATGAGTGTAAAAATTCTATTTTTAAAAGCTATTATATGCAAACCTCTCTTTACCCAATTAAAACTGAAAATCAAAGAAAATAGTTAGGGTTTTTACCTTGAAAATATTGGGGAAGTTGAATCCTTGCCCTAGGATCCCTTGGAATTAAAATGATTGGAACAATCCTTGAAGATGCAAGATTTCTCTCTCTAAAAACCCTCTCTTCTCTCTCTAATTTTTGGTGAGATGATATGATAAAAATGAAGAAGAGGTGTGTTATATTAAAGAAGAGATCGAGTCAAAATGTTACAAAAACTGGGCCGGGGTCAATTATGCGGTCACTATGCGACCGCAGAACACACATGCGGTCCGCAAAGTGACCGCAAAATGGCCTCAAAAATTACAAGTTTCTGTTAAGGAATGCGGCCGGAATGCGGTCCGCATGTTTGATCTGCGGTCGCAAAATGCACCGCAGATTTGACATGCGATCGCATATCGACCGCACATTTGACGGATTTTTGAGAAACTCTCTGGAACGATTCGCGGTCAGAATGCGGTCCGCATGTTGATTCTGCGGTCGCATTCTTGACCGCATATTTGACACTTTTTCGGAAAAATTATTTCTCTACATTTTTGAAACTTAAATCATTACCAAGGGTCCGAACCGCGGCGAGCAAGCTCGCCGCGAAGAATTCTACGTATTCCTAACACATTATTCGGACCATGACACCACATCTACTAGGTTTTATCCACAAAAATTTTACGGGGCCTTACAAATAGGCCATAGCTTAGCCTAGCTTCTTTATTTTTCTTTTAACCTGGTGTAATAAGGGTTCAACAAGCAACAACAGTAGCAGCGATAATAAAAACAACTTCATTGTAGTCCCAGCTACCAAACTTCCCGAGCTACATTGACCTAATTCTTTTTTAGCAAAGGATATGTAGGAAATATTTGAAGCAAATGTTCGATTAAAATCTTTCAATAAATGCTTCACACGAAGTATTCAAACGGGCAAAAATCGTCCATATCCGCTCACTTTGTCTTTGCATGAAAACTCTTCGTGTTTATGGGCAAAGAGGGGCAGCAGTAAGAACGTGATTTTTGCCTCACATGAATTAATCCCACAAAATCAAAACAAAAATTATTCGTTCTATTGTGTGCAATTTTGTGAATTTTTGTGGTATTTTTTGTCATTATTTCCATTTGTCCGTGCATGTTTATTTATTTTAAATTAATAAAAAAATACAAATAATATGTTGCAATTGTATTTACATTTTTATTAGACATTTTAGAATTAATTGATATACTAAGTGTTTTAGAAAAATAAAAAAATAATGTATTTTTTGCATTTTTAGTAATTAACGTCGAATTTTGTGTTTTTCTTTTATTTGTCATTTAGTTATATGTGATAATTATTATTTAAAGTTTAATTAGTATTTTTTAGTTGATTTTAGTTTATAATTGAATTTAAGATTATTAGTATTACGTTTGGGAAAAATAATTAGAAAATAAAAAGAAAAGAAAAATCAGAAATTCCATTTGGGGCCATTTTAATTGAGAATTTTTAGAGGCCCAAGTAATGTTACCCGTTCCAATCCAGCCCAATTTCGAACCGGTCCAGTCCGCCACAAAACTCAACCAAACGATGTCGTTTCGGTGTTAACTAATCTCAGTCGTTCGTCCTTTCCTATCCAACGATCCACATTAATTGATCAATTTCAATATACCAAACCCCCCAAACTTAAGACCCCAATTCCCTTCCCTCTTCTCTTCAGAGACTCCTGTAACGCCACCACCAACCGCCACCAGAAATCATCTCATGGCGGCAGACAACTCCCAAACCACCCTACCTTAACACCACAGAACCACCTCGACCACCCCTTTCCCGATCTATGCTTCACTTCCGTCGAATCATCGTAGAATGCGTCGAATGTTGAATTGAAGCGACGAACCCTAGAATTGCACAATTTCTCTCGTGGTGGCTCCACCTCCCCTCGACCTTAAATCAACACCCCGTGACCGCTAGGACCTCATCTTACCAAATCCTTGCTCAGCTTTCCTCAAATACTCTTAAAACTCGTCGAATCTCAAATCAAAGATGAGACCTGATTTTGACAAAACCCTAAAGCTGGTGATTGAGCGATGGTTAAGACAAAATGGATCTTGGTCATGTGTTTTCATTTGACAACACATGATCGAGACCTATTTCAGTCAAAAATCAAAAGGTGGAAGAAGAATTTCGAGATTTGACTCAAGGTGATAATTTCAAATTAAAGCCTGACCTGCAAGTTCTTCCATATTCTCATTTATTCTCTTTGTTATTGTTGTGATATTCCTCTTTCCCCACCTTTTTCTTTTCTCTGGATAATTTCAGTTGAAATTCAACTAGTCTTGTGTTATAGACTATCTTCAGTTTGTTGTTTGACATTCGAACTGTTTGTCGAATGCGTTTCATTAGTTGTGTTATCAGTTTGCTTAAAACTTTTAGACCATATCCCATTCAACCACTTAGTAAGTTCAACTAGGATTAATATGATAATTTGGTTAATTTCGTGCTTGTCTATGTGTAGTAGTCAGTTAAATTCTCGAAAACATCCGAGTTGTTTACCCTTTGTTGTTAACATATTGGAGTCAGTTGCGTCGATTGGACCCAGATTCTGCCCAGGTTCAAGGGATAAATTAATAAGGGCAATCATGGGGGGTAGTTCAGATAGTTTAACCTTAGGGGAATCTGTCAATAATGGGATTAGGGGCCACTAAGTAATAAGTGATGAACTAATGAGTTAGTCTAAAAGAGGGCGTCTAAGTGGGACTGAAAAAGATAAAAGACAATTAGTAGTGGAGACTGCACTAAGGCTGATTTTACGGATTGTAATAGACTAATTGACTATCCACAAAAGGTGCCTGAAAATTCGGATAAAAAGAGGATTGAAAACTTATATAGAGAAGAGAGAGTCCATAGGGATAGATGGGATTCAAAGAGCAATTTTCTGAAGAACCTTGAGAGCGTTGAGTGAAAAGTTACACACATATACACTGATATACACATTGGTATAAAGGGATATAAGTCTAGAGTTGAAGGCTTAGAAGGTCAGATTGTCGAAATACAAAAGAGAAAGAAAACTGCTACCGTTTGATCAATTCTCCTTATTTTTTTTGATTTATACAAAGTCTAAAAATAGTAGTCTCTATTTTGGAAGTAGAAATTGCTTCGAGTTTGGTTTTAAACTTGTTTCTAAGTATGTGGGGATTGTTGTGTATCAAGCCTGGGTTTTAGTGATATCTTGTTGATTGATTGTTATTGTTGTTGTTGTTGTTGACTCATTACCTCATCTTCTGTTTTCTCACATCTCCAGTACACCACTTATAACTATGCTGTTTGAGAAATGGAAAACTAAAAAAATTGAACTGATATAAAGATGCTGAAGCATGAGAGTTTTTTTGCTCTTTGATTAAATTAAGTTTGTAGCTGGTGGTAATTAGAGCTTGAAGAGATTCATATGTTATCTTTAGTTGATTCCCCCTCCCCCCCCCTAATTACATCATGTTCTTAATGCTCAAATTCACTAAAGGATTATATAGTTGTCTTATTTAGTGGTATAACTAATTTGTAATCCATATTAGTTGAAGGTATTATCAGGTTACATCATTGATTCAATGTATATGTGTTTAGTATTATTCTAGTAAGTTTTGGTCAAGTTATAATAGTTAAGTTTTTGTGGTTCATTGTCACGACCCAGATTTTCCACCATCAGGATCGTGATGGCGCCTACTCGTGGTAGCTAGACAAGACAAATTATTTACCTTTTCCTTACTAAACAAATCTGTCAAATAATTTATAGCATAAATGAGAAATATAGAATTCTAATAATAATAATAATAATAATAATAATAATAATAATAATAATAATAATAATAATAATAATAATAATAATGATAATAATAATAATAATAATAGCGGAAGCCTAATTTATAAATCTGAATCAAACGCAGAATAATCAATAATAGCCTCTACCCAAGATTTGGTATCATATTACTCACGAACCACTAATAATATACTAAATACAAATGTCTGAAAGAAACATAAAAGATGTCTGTCTCGAAACAAGGAGGCAACAGTCTGAAAAAGAACATGAGGAAGAGATGTCGGGCCTGCGGACGCCTGTAAGTGTACATCGGTCTCATAAAATGGAAGCCTACTCCTGCACTAATGCTACTGTTGCTCCTCATAACCTAGGCCTATGCAAAAATGCACAGAAGTGTAGCATCAGTACAACCGACCTCATGTGCTGGTAAGTGTCTAGCCTAACCCTGGCGAAGTTGTGACGAGGCTAGACCGGACACCACATAAACCAGTGTTGTTATAAATATACAACAAAAATGAAATACCAATAAACTAACAATACGGGAGGCGGGAAGCATGTTATGGGGAGATAACAATAGTAATAGTAATCCCGAGTAACAAACTAAAGTAGCTTAGATTCACAATGAACAAGGAATCAATACTCAATATAAACACATGGTATCATTAACTGTTGCGGCGTGCAAACCGGTCCATAATTATCATCGTTGCGGCGTGCAACTTGATCCACAAATACCATTGTTACGGCGTGCAACTCGACCCATATCGTTTATCATGTGTCATTGTTGCGGTGCGCAACCCGATCCTCATATATTATTTAACGGCATGCAAACCGATCCTCAATATCATTGTTGCAGCACCCAACCCGATCCATATCAGTCAACAGTCTGACTTCCCAAACAACAATCACAATTAAGGGGCATAAAAAGAAGCAAATATTAGACAAAATCCCCGCAAGGGAGAGAATCCAACAAGTTCAACCAAACATCTTGACAAGGGAATAATCAATAATGCTTTCCCTTTCTTACTTTTCGTATGTTATAGTCCACTCTACCCTTTTGAGCCAATGCTCCAAAGAATCAAGTCATTTCATATACTTTCAATATTTGTATCACAATTCGAGCCAATACTTCTAGGTATTAAATAATCATATCACCGTTCACATATTATTCACAACATATAGAATCTCCAATAAGCACAAAATTCACAACCAATTCATGATAATCACTTTAAAAGGACTCCGGTCATGCTCGACAGCAATGTATAGATACTCCATGCCTATACATCATACTAGATTACATAGCAATTAGCAACAAGACTCAACTCCTATTCCCTCAAGCTAGGATTAAACCAAACATTTACCTCAAATGCTCCAAACTCAATCAAGCCTCTAGTATAGCTTTACCCTTCGAATCCACCAAAACACCGCTCGAATATAGTCACAAATTACTTGAATGTATCAACAAATGCTAATTGAATCAATTTGAATGCATGAAAATGAATTTCCCAAAGTTTTACTCAAAAATTCTTAAACGCCCCCGGGCCCACGTGGTTGAAACCCAATGTTCAGATCAAAACCCGGTTACCCATTCCCCATGAATTCAAATATATAATTTGTTTTGAAATTGGACCTCAAATCGAGGTCCAACTCCCCAATTTCTATAAAACCTAGGTTCTACCTAAAAACCTCAATTTCACCTATGAAAATCCTTGATTTTAAGTGGAAAACATGTTTAATGATGTTAAAGATTGAACGAATTGAGTAAAAATCAACTTACAATTGATTTGAGATGAAGTTTGCTCTTGAAAAATTGTCTATGGTGTTTGGGTTTTGAAAGAATGGTAAAGATTGATGAAAATTCGACTAAGTATAAAATTTGCTGGGCCTCGGATGTGGGAATTGCGAACTGGGTTCGGAATTGTGAACCTAACCGGGTTGGGAATTGCGAGATTTTTAGTTCTCATTTGCGAACTTGGACCATTTGGGGAAGGTTCGCATATGCAAACATTTGGTCGCTTTTGCGAAGTCACTCCCTTCGCATTTGCGAGCCGCTCGTCGCATTTGCGATCATAGCCCAAATTTCCTCTTCTTCGCATTTGCAAAGAAAAGTCCGCATTTGTGAGACCATAAGACCTAGGCCTTCTTCGCATTTGTGATGGGCCGTTCGCATTTGTTGAATGCAAAGCTTGCAGGTCTGAAACACCAGCAGTTTTTTCAAGGGTTCAAATGCACTCACGGCCTATCCGAATCTCACCCGAGCCCTCGGGGCTCCAAACCAATCATGCACCCAACCTCCAAAACGTCGTACGGACTTACTCGTGCAATAAAATCACCAAAATAGCATCATATACATAGAATCAAGCATCAAAATACATGATTTTCTTCTAAACTTCATCAACTTTCAAATTTGGAACTTATAGTCCGAACCACGTCAAACAACGTCTGATTTCAACACTATTTTACAGAAAGTGCTTAAACAATATATGAGACTTGTACCGGTCGTCGATACCAAAATACGAGCCCGATCCCATACTCTTTTAATCAAATTTTATTTCCTTTTTCCTTAATAATTTCAGAAAAACAATTTCACAAAAAAATTATTTCCTCAGGCTCTAGATCTCTGAATTCGACTCCGGGCACATGCCCGAGTCCCATATTTTTCTTCGAACCTTCTGGGACCGGCTAATCTGGTGTCTGGGTCCATTCACCCAAAATGTTGACCAAAGTCAACATTAATCAAATTAATATAAAAATTCATCATTTTTCACACATAATTCATATTTAAGCCTTCCGGCTACACGCTCAGACTGCACACGCAAATCCGGACAAGTAAGAATAAGGTTTTCAAGACCTCGAAAGCACGTAATGGATGCAGAAATAGGTGATGACGCTTTGGGTCATCACATCCTCCACCTCTAAAGCAACTATTTATCCTCAACCGGATAAAAGAAAGAAGTACCTGAGTCGGGGAACGGATGTGGATAATGGCTCCGCATATCAGACTCGGAGCCTCAGATCGAGGCTTTAGGGGGCTGGCGTCTCCACTGAACACGAACAGAGGGAAAACTCCTAGATCTCAACTTACGGACCTGCCGGTCTAGAATGGCTACTGGCTCCTCCTCATAAGATAAATCCTTGTCCAACTGGACAGTGCTGAAGTCTAACACATGGGTAGGATCGCCGCGATACCTCCGAAGCATAGACACATGAAAAACTGGATGAACGGCTGATAAGCTAGGTAGCAATGCAAGTCTATAAGCCACCTCTCCTACCCAATCAAGAATCTCAAACGGACCAACGTACCTAGGGCTAAGCTTGACCTTATTTCCAAACCTCATCACGCCCTTCATAGGCGACACCTGAAGCAATACCCGCTCACCAACCATAAAAGCTACATCTCGGACCTTACGGTCTGCATAACTCTTTTGCCTGGACTGAGCTGAACGAAGCCTCTCCTGAATGATCTTGACCTTATCTAAGGCCTCCTGAACTAGGTCTGTACCTAATAACCGAGCCTCTCCCGGCTTAAACTATCCGACTGAAGACCGGCATTGCCTACCGTACAACACCTCATATGAGGCCATCTGAATGCTGGACTGGTAGTTATTGTTGTAGGCGAATTCTACTAAACACGAAAACTGGTCCCAAGAGCCTCCAAAATCAATGACACAAACTCGGAGCATATCCTCTAAAATCTGTATAGTCCGCTCGAACTGACCGTCCGTTTGAGGATGGAATGCTGTGATCAACTGAACCTGGGTGCCCAACTCTTGCTGAACTGCTCTCCATAAGCACAAGGTAAACTGCGTACCCCGGTCTGAAATGATGGATACCGGCACACCATGAAGGCGGACAATCTTCTAGATATAAATCTCAGCTAACGTCTCGGATGAATAGGAGACTGCCACTAGAATAAAATGCACTGACTTGGTTAGCCTATAAAAAATGACCCAAATAGCATCAAAATTCTTCCAAGTCAACGGGAGTCTAGTAACGAAATCCATGGTAATCCTCTCCTATTTCCACTCGGAGAGGTCAATCATCTGAAACAAACCACCGGGCCTCTGATGCTCATACTTGACCTGCTGATAGTTCAAACATTGAGCCACATACACTACAATATCTCTCTTCATCCTATGCCACCAATAATGCTGCTCCAAGTCCTGATACATCTTCGTGGTGCTCGGGTGAATAGAATACCAAGAACTATAGGCCTTCGCTAAGATCATCTCTCGAATCCCATCAACATTGGGCAAACAAACTCGCCCCTGAATATCAAAACACCATTATCATCTAAGGTCACCTTCGTGGCACCCCCACACTGTGCCGTGTCTCTCAGGACACACAAATGGGGATCATCAAACTGCCGATCGAGGATACACTCCAATAGAGAAGAACGAGCGACCGTGCAAGCTAACACTCTGCTAGGCTCAGAAATATCTAATCTCACCAATCGATTGGCCAAAACCTGAAAATCTAAAGCAAGCGGTATTTGGCTGGCCGGAATATAAGCAAGACTACACATGCTGGCGGACTTCCTACTCAATGTATCGGCCACCACATTGGCCTTACCCTGGTTATACAAGATAGTAACATCATAATCTTTCAACAACTCTAACCGCCTTCGCTACCTCATATTCAACTCCTTCTACTTGAACAGGCACTGAAGGCTTTTGTGATCCGTGTACACCTCACACGTCACGTCATATAGATAATGCCTTCAAATCTTTACGGCATGAACAATAGCTGCCAACTCTAGATCATGAACCATATAATTCTTCTCGTGGATCTTCAACTCTCTCGAAGCATAGGCAATGACTTTGCTATCCTACATCAATACTGCACCAAGCCCGATACGGGAAGCATCACAATAAAGTGTGTGAGGCCCTGAACCCGTGGGCAAAACACCGGTGCCGTGGTCAGAGCTATCTTGAGCTTCTGAAATCTTGCCTCACATTCATTTGACCATCTGAACTGGGTGCCCTTTTTGGTCAATCTAGTCATTGGGGCTGCAATAGATGAAAATCCCTACACGAGCCGATGGTAATAACCTGCTAACCCCAAGAAACTCTGAATCTCGGTCGCTGAAGTTGGTCGAGCCAATTCTTGACTGCCTCAATCTTCTTTAAGTCCACTTGAATACCCTTTGCTGATACAATATAACCCAAAAATGCAACCGAACTCAACCTAAACTTGCACTTTAAAAACTTAGCATATAACTGACTATCTTTCAAAGTCTGAAGAACCACTCTGAAGTGTTGCTCGTTCTCTTCCTGGCTGCGGGAGTACACCAAAATATCATCAATAAAGACTATCACGAATAAGTCTAGATATGGCCTGAACACTCGGTTCATCAACTCTATAAATGCTGCTGGGGCATTGGTCAAACCAAATGACATGACTAAAAACTCATAGTGCCCAAACGAGTGTGGTGCTATCTTAGGGACATCAGATGCCCTAATCCTCAGCTGATGGTAGCTAATGTTAGGCTATAATTACATATTTTAGTCAACTATTACACTCTAATTTACTGCACTTTAGTTGAGTTTGCACTTTAATCGCTAGTGTTTTGCACTAATTATGAATTTTATGCCTTGTAGGTATGATTTCGAGCTATATAGATGTTATGGAATAAATTTAAGTGATTTGAAGCTTTTGATTCTGAGTAAAATCTCAAGCAATTAAGCCTGAATCATGTTCGGGGGTCATATTTGATAATTAAGTACAAACGAAGACTCGAGGAGGCATATTGCACACTGTCTAGTAAAATAGACATAACATTTTTCTTAGACCTCCATTAGGGCTCGATAATATAAGGTTGGAAATGTAATTCAAAGGGCTACAACTTTTATGTTTTATGTTTTTCCAAATTTAAAATGGAATAGGGTGAAAGATAGCAATTACAATAGGACCACTGCAGAAAATTAGAGAGCTTGTTTGGCCGCGGTCCTACCGCAACGGTCGTGTCTCTCCAGGCGTCAAAAAGAGTCCTATTTCATCCTGGACAAGGTTATTTCGGCCCTACACTATTCCAACATGTATAAAAGGGGTCCTAAACATATTTTGATGGATAAGGGACATATTTTGGGACAAAAATTAGACCTAAAGAGGCAAGACCACATTGAGAGCAAGGCGGGGAATTCTTCAACAAGTTTTTTCTTCCTCTTCCTATTTGTCATTGTTGGTTATTATTTTTAGTATTGTAGTTTTACTTACTATTATGAATAGCTAATTCATTTTCTAGGGTTTTGGTAAAACCCGTTGGGGATGGTGTGGTTGTTATATTAATATAGTTTTGAATCGGTTGTTTATCTCTATTTGTTCAACTACATTTTGATTGTGGTTAATTGAAAGGATCCTCAATTAGCTATTCCTATTTATTGTATATCTTCTTGAGAGCGAGTGCATATTTTGGCAGTTGTTTGAACAATATTACTTCTGGAGTATAGGCGAGAGTCATAACCAAGGGTTTAGAGGTTGGATTAGAGGTAACAATATTTCAGGTGCGATCTAAGTGAACTGTAATGCAAATCTAGCTAGAGTAGCTTGAGAGAGTGCGTCTAGTAAATTATCATAATTTCTTGGTAGAGGTTTATGATAGCTGGAGAGTTCATGATTGATAGATGTAACTAAGTCAAAGCTATAAGAAACATACAACGAAGGAAATCAACAACGGGGGAAACCATTACCTTAGACCTTTACTCCAATTATTTACAGTTCAACCATAATTATTTTTTAGCTGTTTATTTATTTTCAATCTTGTCTTCTTGGTGATATTAAACAGATAAAACTAAGCCTTAGTTCTATGTGGGATTCGACTCTGGACTTTTAAACCGGATTATATTTGCAGCGACTGCTTATCCTTTTTAGGACTAGAGTTGGGCGTGATCAAATTTTGGCAATGTTGCCGGGGATGTTGACTATAGTGTCACCGATGTTGAGGTTGTTGAAAGTCCTGAATTTCATGTGTTTGAGCGCATTGGTCCACAGTCCAAGCATTTTTCCACATTAAGTTTGGATGATGATCTGGAAATAGAGTCATCCGAACCAATTGAAGAGTCAAGGAATGAGGAACAAGGTGCATATATTATGGAATTTTTCTTGCCAGAAAGACACGACTACATACCTCATCAAGAATTCAAGAAGTACAAAATAGTATAGTGGTTGCTTGGGCCAATTATATTTGTTCCACCACCCCTGGAGTATAACCGAATACTTGAAGCCAAATTGGGGGTTCAAGTCATAAGCTCGAGGTGGAGGCAAAAAGTAATTCGCGTCGTGCCGCGACGTTAAATCAAGCACTTGTTGGGAGGAAACCCAACTTTATTGCTTTTGTTTATTTATTTATTTAATTATATTATTTTTGTTGTGTTAATTTTTTATTTTTTAGGAGCTTGGAAAGCAAACATATTGGAAGGATGCACCAACAAACGAAATGGTTGGAACTAAGTGTGAGGTACCCACACGAAGAACCAAGCTGGGAGAAGTCTGAGTACCCCATAAATTGTTAGTGCTTCAGCTTTTGGCCTACCAGAGATTACTTTTACCCTTTTGTATGTATGGATGTGCATTGTAATTTTAAGTGTGGGGTGAGGAGATTGTCTGGGTGACGTTTCATGCTACTTTAGATATGTTTGGTTTTTTTAAAGATTGGACTTTTCCTGATGAAGGATCTTCCAGACAATTTTCTTGAGGGAAGTAAGTCTAAAGAAAATACCAAAAAGATTTTGTTTTGTTTTAGGTACTGTAGTAACTCCCCCTTGGTTTTTCTTTGGGCCACGATTCTTTTCCAAGGGTTTTATTTGAACCGGGTGTAGTTAGTTTTTTTTTTGGAATAAGAGCCATTGTGTTGTGTTTTGAATTGAAGCAATATCTCTTGACTTAGCTATGACTTGAGAATGGTGAGTACTTTGGTTGTAATGCTTAGGCTCAATTTTGACTCTTATAGAAGTACCTTAAATTGTACTCTTAACTTTGCTTAACTGCTTTGACTAGAGTGTCAATGAATCCAATACTGAGTGAGTTATGTGCCATGTGTGTGTAAGGTTTGGTGTTATTCAGTGCATTGCATTTGATGCCTAGAACTTGCCATGTGTGTATGCAAAGCGAAATAGTAGTGTTGTTTAGTCTTGAAAGCGATATAGGCATTTTCTTGTTGAGCCAGCTATGTATATTTTACCCACCTAGTTGTTATGTATCGTAGTTAAGCTCTTTGATCCTATAATACCTTTTTCCTTAGGCAACCACATTACAAGCCTTACCCATTTGTTTGAATTAACCATCTATTTGAATCTTTTCACCTCTCATGAGCACTTGAATTATTATGAACTTTGTATAAGTTAAAGTCTGGGGTGGTTGGTTTGGATTTTGAGTGGAATTAATTAAATAAGAAGAAATGTGTACTGTTTAGAAAAAGGAAGAGCCACTTGAATTGAAAAAAATTATAGTTGGATTGCTGTGAAAAAAAAAATTTCTTGATAAGTGGCGGATCTTGATGTAAGTATGCTTAAAGAAGAATTGGGTAATTTATATTGATAGGTGGAATTTTGGTTTGACATAAGTATATGGTTTGAATGTTAAAGTAAATGTATTAAAGTGCTTAGGGAGGTATAGTCACTCTTATATCTAAATGTATCATATCCGTCTCGTAGCCTGCATTACAACCAAATAAAATTCTAATTTATCCAAGATTGAATGAGCTCGACTAATGGAGTAGTACACTACGGGCAAGCTTATTGTGCATCTTTTATGGCATATGACTATTATTTCTGAGAGTGAGTGAATTCTTTCTATCTTGAGTTCCTAAGTGTTATTAAATTTTATTGTGTGGAACTACTCTCTTGTGTCATGAGGGCACTTGATTCATGAAGGAAAGGTAATGTCAGTGACCTCTATGTTAAAGTAAGTAAGTGTGTTGTGAATAATGCATGGTACTTGTAAGTCAAATCTTGAGGTGAAGATGTTACGCTTTTGTGCTTAGTCTATTTTAAATACTCTTGGTGTGTTACGTTACGAGAATTGTTTAAAAACGTCGCGTCTATAAAAAAACGAAGTGTAGTTTGATTGCTCGAGGACGAGCAATGGTTTAAGTGTGGGGTGTTTATGATAGGCTATAATTACATATTTTAGTCGATTATTACACTCTAATTTACTGCACTTTAGTTGAGTTTGCGCTTTAATCGCTAGTATTTTGCACTAATTGTGTGTTTTATACCTTGTAGGTGTAATTTCGAGCTATATACATTTTATGGAATGAATTTAAGTTATTTGAAGCTTTGAAGTATGAGTAAAATCTTAAGGAATTAATCCGGGATTGTGTTCGGGGGTCAAATTTGATAATTAAGTACGAACGAAGACTCGAGGAGGCATATTGCACACTGTCTAGTAAACTAGACATAACATTTTTCTCAGACCTCCATTTGGGCTCTATAATATACATTTGAAAAGCTAACTCAAAGGGCTACAACTTTTATGCCTTACTGTTTTCAAAATTCCAAGCGTAATAGGGTGAAAAATTGTGTTTACGGTAGGACAACGACAGAAAATTAGAGAGCTTGTTTGGCTGCGGTCCTACTGCACTTTGGCCGCGGCCGCGCCTCTTTAGGCGTCAAAAAGTGTCCTATTTCGCCCGGAACAAGGTTATTTCGGCCCTACACTATTCCAACTTGTATAAAAGGGGTCCTAAACCTATTTTGAAGGAGATGGAACATATTTTGGGACAAAAATTAGACCTAAGGAGGCAAGAACACATTGAGAGCAAGGTGGGGAATTCTTCAACAAGTTTTTCCTTCCTCTTCCTATTTTTCATTGTTGGTTATAATTTTAAATATTGTATCTTTACTTACTATTATGAATAGCTATTTGTTTTCTAGGGTTTTGGTGAAACACGTTGGGGACTATTTCGTTGTTATATTAACATAGTTTTGAATTGGTTGTTTATCTCTGTTTGTTCAACTTCGTTTTGATTGTGGTTAATATAAAGGATCCTCAATTATCCGTTCCTATTTATTATGTATCTGCTTGAGAGAGAGTGCATATTTAGGTAGTTGTTTGAACAACATCACTCTCGGAGTATAGGCGAGGGTCATAACCGAGGGTTTAGAGGTTGGATTAGAGATAACGATACCTCGGGTGCGATCTAAGTGAACTGTAACACAAATCTAGCTAGCGTAGCTTGAGAGAGTGCATCTAGTAAATTATCATAATTTCTCGAGAGAGATTTATGATAGCTGGAGAGTTCATGATGATAGAGGGAACTAAGTCAAAGCTATAAGAAACATACAACTAAGAAAATCAACAACGGGGGAAACTATTACCTTAGACCTTTACTCCAATTGTTTACAATTCAAGCATAGTTAGTTTTTACCTATTTTTTATTTTCAATCTTGTCTTCTTGGTTATATTAAATAGATACAACTAAGCCTTAGTTCTCTGTGGGATTCGACTCTGGACTTTTAGACTGGATTATATTTGCAGCGACCGCTTATCCTTTTTAAGAATAGAGTTGGGCGTGATCAGTAGCCAAATCTCAAGTCTATCTTTGAAAACACCTTTGCTCCCTGAAGCCTGTCAAACAAATCATCAATCCTCAGCCATGGATACTTGTTCTTTACCGTCACTTTGTTCAATTGCCAGTAATTAATACACATCCACATTGAACCATCCTTCTTCTTTACAAATAACACTAGTGCACCCCAAGGAGAAACACTAGGCCTGATAAAACCCTTCTCTAGTAAATCCCGCAACTGGTCCTTTAACTCCTTCAACTCTGGCGGGGCCATACGATACGACGAGATAGAAATGGGCTGCATGCTTAGAGCCAGATCAATACAAAAATCAATATCCATGTTAGGCAGCATACACAGTAGGTCTGAAGGGAAAACCTCGGGGAAATCTCGAACAATAGGAACATAGTCAATAGAAGGAACCTCTGCGCTGGAGTCGCGAACATACGCTAGATAAGCTAAACACCCATTCTCGACCATGCACCGAGTCTTAACATATGAAATGACACTGAGGGTGGCATGACCTGGGGTCCCTCTCCACTCTAGTGGGGGCAATTCTGGCAAAGTCAAGGTCACGATCTTGGCGTGACAATCCAAGATAGCATGATACGGGGACAACCAATTCATCCCTAGTATAACGTCTAGCTCTATTATATCTAAAAGTAATAAATTAACACGGGTCTCAAGACCCTCAAACACAACCACACAGGAATGATGCACTCAGTCGACTACTATGGAGTCACCCACCGGTGTAGATATATAAACAAGAATGTCCAAAGCATAACTAGAGATAGCCAGGTAGGGTGAAAAATATGACAACACATATGAATATATAGACCCGGGGTCAAATAGCACTGACGCATCTCTATCACAAACCAGAATAGTACCTATAATAATGGTATCTAACGACTCAGCCTCTGGTCTGGCTGGCCAAGCATAAAATCAGGGCTCATCCCACCTCCCTAAACCATGTCTCTGGGATGATCGGCTGCCGGCTGACCCCTACTTTTGGCAGTCCAGACTCCACCTATACGGTCTCGACCTTCACCACTATGATCCCTACTCCCGCCCCTAGCTAGCTGGGCAGGCTATGGGTCACCTGGTGCCTAAATCATGGGGCGAAGAACCTGCTACTATGACTATGTACCCTTCAGTCTTGGGCAAGCTCTCCTGATGTAACCATACTCACCACACTCACAACATCCCTCTGTATGATGAGGCTGGCCCTGACGACCCAAATGACCTCCATGAAAACTTTAAAGAGGCGGTGCACTGATGGGAGCTAGCAGTTCACTAATTGACTGCCGATCGAAATGGTGCCCAAGAAAACCATGATCACCTGGGGCACCCTGTGAAACCTGGAGGGCTGACCCCTATCATAAGAATCCCTGCCTCCAAATGAGGCACCATTGAATCGACCTGAGTGACGGGTATTTTGTCTGTCCTATGACCACCCCTTGTGGCAGAACCATCTCGATCCTCCGGGCCACATTGGCTGCCTCCTGAAAAGTAATTTCATTACCCGCCTCTCTGTCCATCTGAAGACGAATAGGCTGGATCAAACAATCAATAAATCTCCTCACCTTCTCCCTCTCAGTGGGGAGTATGATGAGGGTATAGACCCCTGCTGGAGGCGCTCAAACTGCCTCCAGTAAGCATCCCTCTGAGTAACGGGAAGAAACTTCTCTAGAAACAACTCTAAAAATTGAGCCCAAGTCAAATGCGGTGACCCTGCTGGTTTGGTTAAACAATGATCCCTCAACAAAGTCTTGGCGGATCCAGATAGACAAAAATCCACAAAATCAACTCCATTGGAGTCCATAATGCCCATGTTTCGAAGAACCTCATGGCAGCTATATAAGAAATCCTATGGGGTCATCAGAAGTAGCTCCACTGAATGTAGCAGTGAAGAGCTTGGTGAACCTATCCAGCCTCCAGAAGGCATCTGTGGACATAGCTGCTCCATCACCGGCCTGTGCAGAAACCCCCCACTGAACTATCGCAGCTGGCTGAACTAGTGGAATTTGAGTTAGGGGAGCTACCTACTCCGAAGTACGTGCAGTAGGAGTCTGGGCTCCTTCTCCTACCTGGGAAGTGGATGGTGCTACAGGAAGCAATCCTGCTCGGGTGACACTCTCCATGAGGCCAACCAACCGAACTAAGGCGTCCTGAAGCATTGGGGTAGCAATAAACCCCTCTGAGACATAAGCTGGGACCACCAGAATTGTCTGGACTGGGGCCGGAACCTTCCCGTCCAGGACAACCTGAGGGTCCACCACTGGTGTTGCTGCTGGTGGCTAGGCCTCGCCCCTACCTCGGCCCCTAGCATGGCCACGTCCTCTACCCCTAGAGGGAGCTCCTTGGGGTTTGGACTGCTGATTAGTGGATGAGGACGCACGTGTTCTCACCATCTGTGAAAGAACGGAGTAGAAATTCAATCAGCATTGAGAAACCAAATCGCACGACAAGAAAGAAGAAATGAGAGATTTTTCCTAACTCAATAGCCTCTGGGGAGCGAGTACATACATCTCTGTACCGACCCCTCAGACTCTACTAAGTTTGTTCGTGAGTTGTAAGACCTATATAACCTAGTGCTCTGATACCAACTTGTCACGACCCGGATTTCCCACCATCAGGATCGTGATGGCGCCTACTCGTGTTAGCTAGGCAAGCCAACGTATTTACCTTTTCCTTAATAAACAAATCTGTCAATAATTTATAGCATCAATGAGAAATATAGAATTCAATAATAATACTAATAATGATAATAATAGCGGCTGTCTAATTTATAAGTTTGAATCAAATGCGGAATAGTCAATAATAGCCTCTACCCAAGATTTGGTGTCACATTACTCATGAACCACTAAGAATATACTAAATACAAAGGTCTGAAAGAAACATAAAAGCTGTCAGTCTCGAAACAATGAGAAAATAGTCTAACAGAGAACATAAGGAAGAGACGTCGGGCCTGTGGACGCCTGCAAGTCTACCTCGATTTCGTAAAATGGAAGCCTGCTCCCGCACTAATTCTATTGCTGCTCCTCAAAACCTGGACCTATGCAAAAATGCACAGAAGTGTATCATCGGTACAACCGACCCCATGTGCTGGTAAGTGTCTAGCCTAACCCCGGTGAAGTAGTGACGAGGCTAGACCGGACACCACATAAACCTGTGCAGTAATAAATATACAACGAAAACGAAATACCAAACAACTGACAATACGGGAGGGGGAAGCATGCTATGGGGAGATAACAATAGTAACAGTAATCCCGAGTAACAAATTAAAGCAGCTTAGATTCACAATGAACAAGGATCAATAATCAATATAAACAAATGGTATCATTAGCTATTGCGGCGTGCAACCCGATCCATAATTACCATCATCGAGGCATGCAACCCGATCCACAAATACCACTATTTCGGCGTGCAACCCGACCTATATCTTTTATCGTGTATCATTATTGCGACGCCAACCCGATCCTCATATATTATTGTTGCGGCGTGCAACCCGATCCATATCATTCAACAGTCTGACTCCCCAAACAACAGTCACAATTAAGGGGCATAAAAATAAGCAAATATTTGATGAAATCCCGGCAAGGGAGAGAATCCAACAAGTTCAACCAAACGTCCCGACAAGGGAATAATCAACAACACTTTCTCTTTCTTACTTTTTGTATGTTATAGTCCACTCTCACCTTTTGAGCCAATGCTCTAAAGAATCAAGTCATTTCATATACTTTAAATATTAGTATCACAATTCTAGCCAATGCTTCTAGGTATCAAATAATCATATCACCGTTTACATATTATTCACAACATATAGAATCCTCCAATAAGCACGAAATTCACAACCAATTCATGATAATCACTTTATATGGACTCATGGTCATGCTAGGTATCAATGTATAGATACTTGTCACCATGCATATACAACGTACTCGATCACATAGCATTTAGCAACAAGACTCAGCTCCTATTCCCAGAAACTAGGGTTAAACCAAACACTTACCTCAAATGCTCCAAACTCAACTCAACCCTCTAGTATAGCTTTACCCTTCGAATCCACCACAGAACCGCACGAATCTAGTCACAAATTACTTGAATGTATCAACAAATGCTAATTGAATCAATTTGAATGCATGAAAATGAATTTCCCAAAGTTTTACTCAAAAATTACCAAAATGCCCCCGACCCACATGGTCAAAACCCGAGGTTCTGACCAAAACCCGGTTACCCATTCCTCCACCAATTCAAATATGTCATTTGTTTCAAATCAGACCTTAAATCAAGGTCCAATTCCCCAGTTTCTAGAAAACCTAGGTTCTACCCAAAAACCCCAATTTTGCCCATGAAAATCCTTGATTTTAAGTGGAAAGAGTGTTTAATGATGTTAAAGATTGAAAGGATTGAGTAAAAATCAACTTACAATTGATTTGGGATGAAGTTTGCTCTTGAAAAATTGCCTGCAGTGTTTGGATTTCGAAAGAATAATGAAAAGTGATGAAAATTTGACTAAGTATAAAATTTGCTGGGCCTCGAATGTGGGAATTATGAACTGGGTTCGTACTTGCGAACCCAACAGGGTTGGGAATTGTGAGATTTTTAGTTCGCATTTGCAAACTTGGGCCATTTGGGGAAGGTTCGCATTTGCGAACATTTGGTCGCTTTTGCGAAGTGACTCCCTTCGCATTTGCAAGCCGCTGGTCACATTTGCGATGGGCCGTTCGCATTTGTGGACGTCACTTTTGCGAACCAGGCATCGCAAATGCGAAGCCTGCAGGTCTGAAACACCAGCAGGTTTTTCAAGGGTTCATATGCACTCACGACGTATCTGAAAGTCACCCGAGCCCTCGAGGCTCCAAACAAATCATGCACCCCACCTTAAAAACATTGTACGAACTTACTCGTGACATCACATTTCCAAAATAACATCATATACATTGAATCAAGCCTCAAAACACATGATTTTCTTCTAAACTTCAAAAACTTTCAAATTTGGAACTTATAGTCCAAACCACGTCAAACGACGTCCGATTTCAACAGAATTTTACAAAAAGTGCTTAAACAATATATGAGACTTGTACCGGGCGTCGGAACCAAAATACGAGCCCGATACCACGGTATTTTAATCAATTCTTATTTTCATTTTCCTTAATAATTTCACAGAAAAATTCTTTTCTCGGGCTCTAGACCTCGGAATTCGACTCCGGACATATGCCCGAGTCCCATATTTTTCTACGGACCTTTCGGGAGCATCCAATCTGGGGTCCGGGTCAGTTTACCCAAAATGTTGACCAAAGTCAACTTTAATCATATTAATATCAAAATTCATCATTTTTCACACATAATTCATATTTAAACCTTCCGACTACATGCTAGGACTGCGCATGCAGATCGAGACAAGTAAGAATGAGGTTTTCAAAACCTGAGAAGCACAAAGTGAATGCAAAAATAGGTGATGACCCTTTGGATCGCCACATTCATAAGGCATGAAATTCATTTAGAGTTTAGCTTATGGTAATACTGATTCTTTTCAAAGTGTTGGTGATCGTTTGTCATGCTCAAATGGTACTCTAAACTTTTAAGTATGAAATATTGGGGAGCATAAGAAATGATTAACATATTAATCTGTTGGTTTGCACAAGTTTATCTAGATTTCGTGGACACTAGATGTTTAAAATCAATTGTCAATGTTTTTCTTAAATTTAATATTTCTTCCTTGTAATTGCTTAAAATGTGATTCATTAACCCCGTTTCTCATTCAATTTGGACTCGCCCTATTGGTGTTGGGCTTGTTTCGAGCCCAAGTGGATTCTGGACTGGCAGGCTTTCTTCAGAAGTTGTGAAGGCTTCATCTTGTAAGCATCGATAGGAAATCACCATTTAATTCCATATTGGGCCTCACGATAGGTCAGGCACAAATTCTGAAATCAAAAAACCGAAAATAGACTTCACTTAGTCTTAATTCTACAGTTGAGATTGAGCATTTTTTTTGACAAATAAATACAATTCATTAGTCTTGTTTCATTATCGGATCAATGTAGTCAATAGGGGCAAGCCATAGTAGGCAATGGAAAAATATATAATTAGGGCCCTTGTAAATTAATGTAGAAATTTGTTGGATAAGAATAATTCAAGGCACACCATGTCGAACTAAGTGATAATTGCATGACCCTCATTTAAACAAATTTGATGTTGATCCTTAGAACTCGAAGCGTGCCATTTAGTAAATTTTATGGCCTTTGCAAAGTCCAAACGCTTAGTTGTATTAGGTGCGCCATTTAATAATTTTACCTTCTTAAGCTCGGGGGCACATTTATGTGACCCAAATCTAAATCCTAATGAAGTTAAAATATGTTGAAAACCACGTGTGCATTAAATGATGTGGTTCAAGACGTGTTTTAATGACATTGAAATTCTCTTTTAATTATAATAACAAAGAGATTAAGAAGTATAAAATTTGCACATAGGTTCATAATTATTTTAGATAATTAAGCTGAATATAATAGTTGAGCGACCATGCAAGAACCACGGAACTCGAAAATGCCTAATACCTTCTCCCGAGTTAACAAAATTTCTTACTCGGATTTCTGGTTCGCAGACTGTAAACAGAGTCATTCTTTCCTAGATTTGGGATTCAACCAGTGACTAGGGACACCATAAATCTACCAAGTGGCGACTCTGAATCTTTAATAAATACATCAAATTTCTATTGCCCTTTAATTGGAAAACTTCATTTTATTATACCCCTTCCAGGGAAGTAGTGAAATAGAAGGTGTGATAGCTGAGTATGTGATTATAGGAAAATCTAGAAAGAAAAATTAGAGAGTTTGAATAACTTACCTTTGGTGACATTCGTCCTTTGAGAACTTCAATTCTACACTGCTGTGTTTCCTGTTTCAAACAAAGTAAGATTATGGGTGGTCGATTTGTGGCCTTGCATGTCCTGAGCAGTTTGAATCTGCGGCCACCTCGTTGTTAGTGAACTGATCTGCAAGTAATGGTACCCAATGACTAGGAGGCTATTTATCGTGTTTTGGAAACTTAGGCTTTCTAATGTCGCCTCGTACTGTTTCATAGTCGGATAGTGCACACCCTTTGGTGATTTTTCTTTAAAAAACAAACTTGATTATCTTGTGCCCAATATTAGTTTGTGTATAGGGTGCTATCAACTTTTCCCATGAAGCAACTCTTGCTTAGCAATCTTTTTGATTCCTTTGAAATACGTTGTTCGGATTATCAGAGAAAATCACGGTTGGATTTGTGTCTTTGTTAATACTGTGTATGGCCCACATCATTTGTTTTGCACTAACCCTGTATTGTGGGCCGGTTCCGGATCAGGCCCGGACCGGGACCGCGGTCCTGGCGGTCCTGGTGTGCTGGGCCCAGATGTGCTTTTGAGACCATGACGGGCCGGTCCGTTACTTTAAGCCCGCGAGACCGGGACCGTGAAGACCGGGACCGGCTAGCGGTCCTGGGCCGGTCCTGGCGGGCCTTAGCGGGCCTAACGGTAAAAATTCAAAAAAAAAATTAATTAAATGCCCAACGGGCAGATTTCAAATATAGCCGTTGGTGAGTCAATATAGCCGTTTTTGGTCTTTCAAATTTAGCCAAATGGCCCCCAAACTTTATATAATTATACTTTTTCCCAATTCTCAACTATAAATACCCCCCCCTCCCCCTATTCTTTGATTTTTACTCACCAATTCATCAATCTATCTCAGTCTCTCTCAATCTATATCAATTGCTTATATTATTATTCCAATTTTGTGAAATTTTGTGAAGTTGGTGAATTGAAGTATTCAAGTCTTCAAGTCTTCATCGATTTTCAATTTTCAATTTTGAAGAAGTTGTTCGGCAATTCGGTAAACTCGTTCCAACTCTTAATTTTTAATAGTATATGGCATTTTCTTTGAAAAAAATGTTTAGTGGTAAGGGAAAAGCTAAAATGGGTGAAAGCAGTCGTCGACCAACAAACCTTCCCCCCTTCCCGGTTCCCCGACCTACCCGTCCTAGTGGTCCAATTATTCTTGATAGTGATAATCCTTGTTTTCAATTTAGCGATACTGAATTTTGCCATAATATTTCACGAGAAGATCAACTAGATAATGAAATTATGACTGCTCTTTATCCTAATTTACAAGTTCATAGGAAATTGAATTTTGATGAAACCCAATAGGATTTTGATGAAACTAAACAGGATTTAGATGAAACCCAACCGGATTTAGATGTTACACCTACTAGTCCGGCTAATAACCCAACTGATGCACCACAACACCCACCTGTACAAACACCTAATTTTAATAGACAACCTTCTAAACGCCAAGAAACGTCATTAGTTTGAAAATTTTTTACACAACTAAGAGATCAAAATAAGGCTCAATGTAATAATTGTAAAAAATTGTTGGTGCATAGATATACTGGAGACCGTAGTGGCACGGGTAGTTTGACTAGGCACATACAAACACACCCTACTGAAAAAGCTAAATATAACAAATTGAAAGCACAGCTAGAGGGGACAAGTGTAGAAAATGCGGGTAACCCTAGTACAGGTTAAAATCTAGTTCAACCTGGAATTAACACTGTCACCGAAGGTATATTATATTATGATCCAAATAAAGATAGGGAAGAATTAGCAAAGATGGTTACCGTTATGTGTTTACTGCATACGTTTCCCGCTAATCCTAATTTTGTGCATTATATTAGAAAAGTTTTTAATCCTACTTATAAAGGTTGGCCTCGTGCAACAGTTAAGGCCGATATTTATAAATTTAAACACGAATACAAACAATATTTGTGGTATTTATTTAGTCATATAACTAATAGAATTTCTATTACCACTGATATTGGTAGAAGTAATAACGATTGTGATTACCTAACTGTTACTAGTCACTGGATAGACGAGGAGTGGATAATACAAAAATGCATTCTTGCGTATAGAATAATTAACTCCCGTCACACAGGTAAGTTTATCGCTAACACGGTTGGTGATATTTGTAGATAGTTTTGCATTAATGATAAAATAATGTCAATTTCTATGGATAATGCTTCTAGCAACACTAGTGCAGTAGGCATTCTTACAACAACATTAAATCCCGCATTTAGTAATATATTTCATGTTAGATGTATTTGTCATACTTATCATTTAATTATCGGTGATGGTATGCGAATTTTAAATTTAGAAATTGCAAAGGTTAGATTGGCTCTTAATTGGCTTTTTTATTCTAACCGTAGAAGTCGACTTAGGGAGTATTATAAAAAATGTGATGAATATGGCCTTAGAGAAAGAAAGGTTCCTAAACCTTTGTAACGACCCGGCCGGTCGTTTTTGAAATTTACGCCCCGATCCCCAATTTAACTGTTCCCCTAAGTTTATTTCTGCTATTGTAGTTAGCCGGGAGGTTCGGTTCTTGAATTTGCAGTGTTTTGCGACACTTATTCCATAAATGAGAGCTTTATAGTTGAAAAATGGCACGTATTCGGAACAATGTTAATACGACCTCGGAACGGAAATCCGATGGTTCCATTAGCTCCGTTAGGTGATTTCGGGGTTGAGAGCGCGTTCGAAATATATTTTGGAGGTCCGTAGCTCAATTAGGCTTGAAATGCCGAAGTTTGAAATTTTTGAAAATCCGATCGATAGGTGAGACTTTTATCCGGGAGTCGAAATGGAATTCCGACAGTTGCAGTAGCTTCGTTAGGTGATTTTGGACTTGTCCGCAAAATTTCAGGTCATTCGGACGTCATTTGGTTGGGTTTCGAATCGAATGTGAGTTTTGAAAGAATTTGATAAATTTAGGCTCGAATCCGTTGTAAATTGATAATTTTTGTGTTTATGGATATGTTTTGATGATTGGAACAAGTTTGAATAAGGTTATAGGAAGTGTTGGTGCTTTTGGTTGAGGTCCCGGGGCCTCGGGTGAGTTTTGGGGTGGTTTCGGACCATTTCTAGGCCATTATTAACTGCTAGTTTTTGGCTACAGCAGTGCTCTACACGATCGCGGGGAATTGGCCGCGATCTCGTTGAGCAAAATCTGAGAAAAAAGCTAATGAACCGCGATCGCGTAGACTGCTTCGCGATCGCGAAGAAGAAAATTTTGTCGCGCATGCCCTAGTTCGGAAGATCATATAAATTTATCTAAAAGGTATTTTGAGGTGATTCAAAAACAAAAATTGTAGACAATCGTGTCTAGTTTTTAGAAAGCTAAAAACATCCTCATTTGAAAATGTTTAGCAAACGTTATGGACGTTACACTATAGGCTCTCCGAGAAGGATATCTAAAACACATAAATGGATTTGGAAGATTGTATCTCGAAATGTATAAGGATTCAGGAAATGATCAGCAAATGAAACTTATAGCTCTATATGTCTAGTTTCCGGAACATCAAACCATTTGTCATTTGGAGGTGTGTCTAAATATTAATGACCATTTTACTGAAGCCTATCCGAAGGAACCAGAAGTTGTTCACCGCGATCGCGAGGCATTTTTCGCGATCGCGAAGGGTAATTTTTGGGCCAGAAATTTGTTCTCCGCGATCGCGAAGCAATTTCCCGCGATAGCGGTGAACAAAATACCTGGACAGAATGTTTTAAAACATTTCATCCGCGAACCAAACCCATTTTTCCACCATTTTTGGTCATTCTTGAGAGCTTTTGGACGAGAATTGAAGGGGTTTTGACAAGAAGTGATTAGAGGTAAGTCCTATGAACTAAATACATGATTTTATTGAAGAATCATCCTTGAAATTTATGAAAACATAGTAAAATTGTAAGAAATTAGGGCTTGGAGCAAAAACTTTAAATTTGGAATTTGAGGGGCCATTTGTTGTCCGATTTGGGAGATTTTTATATGGTTAGGCTCATGAGAGTATGAGGGTTCTGAAAACGTAAAAATATTTTAATTCCGAGCCAATGGATTCTTGGGGTATTTTGGTCATTTCACCCACTTTCACGCCGTAGCTGTAATTTTATCATTGTAATTAGTTACTTGCGATGTTATTTACACTGTGTAATTGGTTTGACTAGATTCGGGCCACTCGGAGTCGGATACTCGTGGGAAGAGAGTCGTTTCTTAGCGGTTTTGTACCGGAATCGAGGTAAGTGACTTGAATAACCTTGCGTGAGGGAACCATTCTCCCCTAGGATATTATGTGTTAATTTAAATGCCTTGTATGTGAGGTGACGGGCGTGTACATGTACAGATTGTTGGAAAACCACCTTACTTGAACTGTTCAAATCATGATATTCTTGTTATTTAATTGATTCAATTGTAATATTTACCTGATATTAGATAGAGAAGCATGATTAGATAGGATTATCTGTCTAAGTGCCTACTTGTCTTAATTGAACTTCCTGGAACTTGTTATGCTGGTTTTGGTGCAAATTGTAGTTATGTATTTCATATTTCTCTGTGCGTTTCCTTTTATTGATTGTGTTTGTGTTTGTGGGCTGCGGGTTCAATTCCCGGAGATCCAAGGCTGCGGGTTCGATTCTCGGAGATCCGGAGTTGTTGAGATAGGGACTGCAGGTTCAATTCCCGGAGATCCGAGGGCTACGGGTTCCATTCCCGGAGACTCAGAGTTATTGAGATATGGACTGCGGGTTTAATTCACGGAGATCCTGAGTTGATGAATATAGAGAGGGACTGCGGGTTCAATTCCCAGAGATCCAAGAGCTGCGGGTTCGATTCCCGGAGACTCAGAGTTATTGAGATACGGATTGCGGGTTCGATTCTCGAAGATCCTGAGTTGATGAATTTAGAGAGGGACCGCAGATTCAATTCTCGGAGATCCAAGGGCTGCAGGTTCTATTCCTGGAGACCCAGAGTTATTGAGATACGGACTGCGAATTCGATTCCGGAGATCCTGAGTTGATGAATATAGAGAGGAACTACGGGTTCAAATCCCGGAGATCCTGGACTTGTTGATTTGTAATTTTATTGTGTTTGTTACTTTGTTAGCTTAATTGTAGACGGTTGCATTATTTACTTTATTGCTATTATTTCAATCTTATTCTTATTTGAACTGCTCGATATCCTTATTATCATAATGTTATTATTTTCTCGGTAGGGCCTTGACCTTCCTCGTCACTACTCCATCGAGGTTAGGCTTGGCACTTACCGAGTACCGCCGTGGTGTACTCATACTACTCTTTTGCACACTTTTGTTGTGCAGATCCAGGTACATCAGGTCAGACACATTTCAGGTAATCTAGCAGCACTTCAGGAGACTTAAGGTATGATCTGCCACGTCCGCGGATCTGGAGAGTCCCCTTCTATTCTCATTAGTGATATCAGTTATTTCCCTTGTTTCCGTTGTATAGAGATTCTTGATGTATAGAGCCACAGTTGTACTCTTTCTTAGTCTGTGTTACCCGTGGATTTCCGGTTCTTGGTAGTATGTTACCCAGTGTGTTTTGGGTGAAGTGTATGTGCCGAGCGGCACTTATTAAATTTCATTCACATTACTCCGTTGTTATTTTATCTTTTGTTCATGAAACTGTATATTCCGCATCATGTTAGGCTTACCTAGTCGCGAAGACTGGGGGCCGTCATGGCAAGTTCACAATTGGTGAACTAGGGTCGTGACAAGTTGGTATCAGAACTCAAGGTTCATAGGAGTCACAAGACACAGACCGGTTATTTAGAGTCTCGCTGATCGATACAGAGACGTCCGTATTTATCTACGAGAGGCTATGTAACCGTTAGGAACATTCCAATTTATTTCATTCCTTATCGTGCGCCATTTATTCAGTTGGAGCCTATGTCATATGTTCTTTTGCATCCACTCGTGTATTGAAATTGCGCATTCAGTATCAAGTATGCGCCGATGGTTCGTGACGCTGTACAGGGATTTCAAGGGAGTCAAGAATTTACTCAACCATTGTTACGGGGTGTCATCCACATCGACAATGCAAGAGAATTGAGAGGTCTTCAATTGTGCCCATGGGGGTGCACTAGGTTCTGACATTTGGTTGAAAGTATGGTCTTGAGAAGGTTTACTTAATTGCCTAATAATCACAGTAATAGTAGAATCACAAGGTGGATGTAGATCTAAATATAGTTGGTTGTATTAAAGACTATATGGTTCATATGAGATATCTATTTAGCGAAGGATTCAGCCAGCAGAGATACTGGGGGAAATGAGTTTAACTGTCTTAAGAAGGACTTGTAACAAACGAATGTCTTGGGCTGTCTTACGATGAAGACATACAAATGATAGAGGCTATTGTCATGGATTAGCAAGATGTATCTTATGGCTTCATGCCAAGTGAAAGGATTTCACTATCAACGATTAAATTATGGGTCATGTGTCATATCAGATTTGGCCTGCGATGTATTTAGGTGCTATTCAAAAAGTTCTTTGAAAGTTGCGGATGGGCAATAGTTGAGAATCGTATGGTATGATGTTGGGACTTTTGATGTTCCTGTGTCCCTAGTAAATTCTACCCTTCATTATCAGCAGGGAAGATTTCAGCGAAGGCTACATGGTGCTTCGTAGGTGTGAAAATCACAGTATGTCTTAAACTGTCGCGGTAAAGAATGCTCGATGCATGGAGCGAGAAGATGTTTGGTTGTATTGGGATGAGGTCATACCCTATGGTGTCAGAGTGCTAATAGAGCACAGGTGGTTATATTCGTTGGATCAAGTGAGTTGCAGTTGAATAAGAGTAAATGACTTGAGAGAATGGTTCTAATATGTCCGAGAGTTGTGTAATAGTGGCATTGAGCTTAGTGGGAGAGTCCCACCGCTTACGATTGGGTCGCATGGTTAATTGCCTGCGTGAATTCTGAGTATTAGCATTAATGGGCTATTGCGGCAACAGAAAAGGACCATGAGTGGTAATTGAGTATATGAATTGTTGAATGCATGTTATGGTCAGCCTTACTGGCTCATGTTCAAACTTGAGGGAAGATTCATGATTTATACCTCGTATAGGTGCAGGCTTCGCGGGAAGTGATCCCGCTGGGTGCTTTATCGAGAGGGTATTCATATGTTATAAAATTCAGTAGAATTGGTTTCTTACTAGGACAAGTTAGAGACAAATGGCTCTCAATAGCGGTCCTAGTGAATTCAAGAGGTAAAGTGTGGTGCCTGATAATTCTGAGTCAATAAGTACAGTTGAGGCTCAAGCTTTTGAAGCAACTTATGAAGAAAGACACAAAATGTTCTATGGTGTTATGACTTGTGGTATAGCATTTGAGAGACATGAAATGGTCGTCGTTCTTAAGATAGCATGGCCTCATGATTTCAGGTCACTCGGGGTGAGTGCGGTTGAAATAAGTTAGGTATTGAAGGGAGAATTAACATTTCTAAGGCAATCAAGGATAAAATAGAATGAAGTAGATTGGTTAGCCATAGTTGAGTTAGCATATTGGTGTCAATGATCGTTTCATATAACGTGATCGAGTTATGCATTCAATTTGTGGCGGTGCATTTGAGGCTTGTCGGCCGTAGTGATTGATGCTATTCTAAAGATTTCTTTTGTTAGGGGCCTGTTACGAGTAGGCAGATCTCGGGAAAGGTTATGGTGGCTTGGACCACTACTTAGAGATTGGCATATTCGATGGTTATGAGAATTCGCCTGTATGTTGCTATAGTTCTCCTGAAGTGAGTTAAATGGAAAGTCTTATGTGATGAAGTATTAGTCTATCGTCAGTTCTAGAGTTGTAATGGAAGTCGTGTCTATCGTATATCGGCACGTGAGGTGCAGTAAGTGGTATGGAATTTAAAGTAAGGACCAAGGTCGCAGTTTGGTCAATGAATGTGATATAAAGAGCTCGGATGAGCAGGAAAGGAGTTACAATGTTTTGAGTAAGATGGGTATTAACGTCAGTATCACTTGATATATATGAAAAAGACTTTACATCCCGGTTAGGGACTCCTGATCGCTTTTCAGCATTAGTGCAGCCGGTGGTTTGAATGTGCAGGCCTGTTCATTATTCGGAAGATGGTGGGAGCTTGTCCCACAAGAATATTGTGTAGAAGTGACATGTAGTCACTTGATTAGTTAGAAATTTGAACCAAGTATGAGGATCTTGGTAATATCATCCATTTGAGAATTTATGCCTGAAGGGCACACTGCTTATTGTGTTATAGACCTGTGAAATATTATTGGCTTAGCTTGGCACGATCAGGATGGACCTAAGATCGTTTGACAGATTTAAATGTGGAAGTGAGCCTTACGTCAGGCCAGCTGTGTTAATCTAAACAATGCGCTCCTTATGGAGGGATAGTCGCGGTCTTATTCGTGGTTAGTTAATTCATGTAAAGATATATTACACCGTACGAGTTGTGAGCCGGCTTGGTAAATTCCTTATGTTTTGAGGTTCTTCTCAGCGGTGATGTTATATGAGAATGATGGCTCTTGAGACTTAGATTATGTATCGCACCTCAGTTGTGCTTGAGTCTGTAGCCTATAGCGCTATATGTTTTCCTTATGAATGATATCATGCACCTTAGTGAGCTTATGATCAATATTCAGTATCTTGATGTGATGAGCTATTCAGCTCGACATATGGCTCCTTGTGTGAGTTTTATATTTGGATCGAGTGGCACGCCGCCATGGTTATATTGTTTGGATCGGGCTTGCTATATTGTTTGGATCGGGTGGCACGCCGCCATGGGTATACTGTTTGGATTGGGTGGCACGTCGCCATGGGTATATTGTTGGGATCGGGTTGCATGCCGCAATAGTGTGATGTTTATTTTAGTGTCCATATTTGCATTTATGTGATCTGTTTCCTATTTTTCTAAGGAAGTCTATGTTAGTGTGAGAGTTAAATAGTTCTCTCTAGTGTTCACCTTCCTTTTGTATCACGTACGAATTAGTAGCCTACTAGCACATTGTGTCATCTTGCAGGACTTTTGATTATGTCCGAGGTGGCTATTCACCTAAGTAGTTCGTACTGGGTGAGATGAGGTTATGGAATTTGGGGTCAGTGCAAACTGATTATATGAAGTATATTATAGAGAAAAAAATCATTCTCTGGGTTAGGACAAGGTAATGGATCTTGTCAAGAGTATAGACCCAATGAATTTTTGATTCAGTAGTTGGTCATGAATATCGGCACATCTCCTCTGTCGTGTCAGTATTGTAAAAGTTAGAACAAGGCCTATGTAGATTATGAGGTGCAATACGAGCATCTAATTCATTGAATGTTTGGCAAATTTGGTCATAAAATATTATCGTGGTCCTGTGGATTTTCTGTTGCAAGGTAAGAATCCTGCAAAGTTATGCATTCATGTTTAAGGATGGAGTGTGAGGAATAATTGAGTGATCTCTTGATGAAAAGAAGCCTGTCATAGAATTACGGATGTTGGAATTCGGCTCTAAGACTTATTTGTTTGAACAAAAAGGAATATCTTCAGATTATATCAGTCTAATGTGCTCAACTGAGTTCGAGATTTATTGGCCCCTTTTTAGATTTTGAGGCATGTTGTGGAGGTTCCTTATGAGCTGGCCTTACCCCCAGCCTAGCCGGGGTCTATCCCGTATTTCATGTCTCTATGCTCCGGAGATGCCATAGTAACCCGTCGCATGTGTTGGATTTCAGTTCAGTCCAGCTGGACAAGGACCTATCCTATGTTGAGGAGCTAGTTGCCATTTTGGACAAGCATATCAGAAAACTAATGTCAAAGGACATAGCTTCAGTGAAGGTCCAGTGGGGGGCCAGCCGGCCGAGGAGGCTACTTAGGAGACCGAGCAGGATATACGCAGCCAGTACCCTCAACTCTTCACCACTCCACGTATATTTTCTATGCTCGTTCGAGGATGAATTAATCTTTCAAGTGTGGGAAGATGTAACGACCCGGCCAGTTATTTTTTAAATTTACGCCCCGATCTGCAATTTAATTGTTCCCCTAAGTTTATTTCTGCTATTTTAGTTAGCCGGGAAGTTCAGTTCTAGAATTTGCAGTGTTTTGGGAAACTTATTCCATAAATGAGAGCATTATAGTTGAAAAATAGCACGTATTCGGAACAGTGTTAAGACGACCTCGGAACGGAAATCCGATAGTTCCATTAGCTCCGTTAGGTGATTTTGGGGTTGAGAGCGTGTTCGAAATATATTTTGGAGGTCCGTAGCTCAATTAGGCTTGAAATGCCGAAGTTTGAAATTTTTGAAAATCCGATCGATAGGTGAGATTTTGATCCGGGAGTCGGAATGGAATTCCGACAGTTGCAGTAGCTTCGTAAGGTGATTTTGGACTTGTCCGCAAAATTTCAGGTCATTCGGACGTCATTTGGTTGGGTTTCGGATCAAATGTAAGTTTTGGAAGAATTTGATAAATTTAGGCTTGAATCCGTTACAAATTGATAATTTTTGTGTTTATGGACGTGTTTTGATGATTGGAACAAGTTTGAATAAGGTTATAGGAAGTGTTGGTGCTTTTCGTTGAGGACTCGGGGGCCTCGGGTGAGTTTCGAGGTGGTTTCAGACCATTTCTAGGCCATTTTTAACTGCTGGTTTTTGGCTACAGCAGTGCTCTACGCGATCGCGGAGAATTGGTCGCGATCGCGGTGAGCAAAATCTGAGAAAAAATCTAATGAACCGCGATCGCGTAGATTGCTTCGCGCTCGCGAAGAAGAAAATTCTGTCGCGCAGGCCCTACTTCGGAAGATCATATCTTTTTATCTAAAAGGTATTGTGAGGTGATTCAAAAACACAAGTTGTAGATCATCGTTTCTAGTCGCGAAGACTGGGTGCCGTCATGACAGGTTCACGATTGGTGAACTAGGGTCGTGACAAGTTGGTATCAGAGCTCTAGGTTCATAGGAGTCACGAGACACAGACCGGTTATTTAGAGTCTCGCTGCTCGATATAGAGACATCCGTAATTATCTATGAGAGGCTATGTAACCGTTAGGAATATTCCACTTT
This sequence comes from Nicotiana noctiflora, assembly GCA_032618575.1. Lineage (NCBI taxonomy): Eukaryota > Viridiplantae > Streptophyta > Magnoliopsida > Solanales > Solanaceae > Nicotiana > Nicotiana noctiflora. The sequence goes on from JASVEL010013619.1 coordinate 226,937, forward strand.
ATTTCATTCCTTATCGTGCGCCATTTATTTAGTTGGAGCCTATGTCATATGTTCTTTTGCATCCACTCGTGTATTGAAATTGCGCACTCCGTATCAAGTATGCACCGATGGTTCGTGACGCTGCAGAGGGATTTCAAGGGAGTCAAGAATTTACTCAACCATTGTTACGGGGTGTCATCCATATCGACAATACAAGAGAATTGAGAGGTCTTCAATTGTGCCCATGGGGGTGCACTAGGTTCTGACATTCGGTTGAAAGTATGGTCTTGAGAAGGTTTACTTAACTACCTAATCGTCACAGTAATAGTAGAATCACAAGGTGGATGTAGATCTAACGATAGTTGGTTGTAATAAAGACTATATGGTTCATATGAGATATCTATTTAGCGAAGGATTCAGCCAGCAGAGATACTGGGGGAAATGAGTTTAACTGTCTTAAGAAGGACTTGTACCAAACGAATTTCTTGGGCTTTCTTACGATGAAAAGATACAAATGATAAATGCTATTGTCATGGATTAGCAAGATGTATCTTATGGCTTCGTGCCAAGTGAAAGGATTTCATTATCAACGATCAAATTATGGGTCATGTGTCATATCAGATTGCCTGCGATGTATTTAGGTGCTATTAAAAAAGGTCTTTGAAAGTTGTGGATGGGCAAGAGTTGAGGATCGTATGGTATGATGTTGGGACTTTTGATGTTCCTGTGTCCCTAGTAAATTCTACCTTTCATTATCAGCAGGGAAAATTTCGGCGAAGGCTACATGGTGCTTCGTAGGTGTGAGAATCACAGTATGTCTTAAGCTGTCGCGGTAAAGAATGCTCGATGCATGGAGCGAGAAGATGTTTGGTTGTATTGGGATAAGGTCATACCCTATGGTGTCAGAGTGCTAATAGAGCACAGGTGGTTATATTCGTTGGATCAAGTGAATTGCAGTTGAATAAGAGTAAATGACTTGAGAGAATGGTTCTAATGTGTTCGAGAGTTGTGTAATAGTGGCCTTGAGCTAAGTGGGAGAGTCCCACCGCTTACGATTGGGTCGCATGGTTAATTACCTGCGTGAATTCTGGGTATTAGAATTAATGGGCTATTGCGGCTAGAGAAAAGGACCATGAGTGGTAATTGAGTATATGAATTGTTGAATGCATGTTATGGTCAGCCTTATTGGCTCATGTTCAAACTTGAGGGAAGATTCATCATTTATGCCTCGTATAGGTGCAGGCTTCGCGGGAAGTGATCCCGCTGGGTGCTTTATCGAGAGGGTATTCATATGTTATAAAATTCGGTAAAATTGGTTGCTTACTAGGACAAGTTAGAGACGGATGGCTCTCAATAGCGGTCCTAGTGAATTCAAGAGGTAAAGTGTGGTGCCTGATAATTCTGAGTCTATAAGTACAGTTGAGGCTCAAGCTTTTGAAGCAACTTATGAAGAAAGACACAAAATGTTCTATGGTTTTATGACTTGTGGTGTAGCATTTGAGAGACATGAAATGGTCGTCGTTCTTGAGATAGCATGGCCTCATGATTTCAGGTCACTCGGGGTGAGTGCAGTTGAAATAAGTTAGGTATTGAAGGGAGAATTAACATTTCTAAGGCATTGAAGGATAAACTGGAATGAAGTAGATTGGTTAGCCATAGTTGAGTTAGCATATTGGTGTCAATGATCGGTTCATGTAATGTGATCGAGTTATGCATGCGATTTGTGGCGGTGCATTTGAGGCTTGTCGGCCGCAGTGATTGATGCTATTCTAAAGTATTCTTATGTTAGGGGCCAGTTACGAGTAGGCAGATCTCGGGAAGGGTTATGGTGGCTTGGACCACTACTTAGAGATTGGCATATTCGATGGTTATGAAAATTCGCCTGTATGTTGCTATAGTTCTCTTGAAGTGAGTTAAATGTAAATTCTTATGTGATGAAGTATTAGCCTATCGTCAGTTCTATAGTTGTGATGGAAGTCGTGTCTATCGTATATCGGCACGTGAGGTGCAGTGAGTGGTATGGAATTTGGAGTAAGGACCAAGGTCGCAGTTTGGTCAATGAATGTGATATAAAGAGCTCGGATGAGCAGGAAAGGAGTTACAATGTTTTGAGTAAGATGGGTATCAATGTCAGTATCACTTGAACATCCCGATTAGGGACTCCTGATCGCTTTTCAGCATTAGTGCAGCCGGTGGTTTGAATGTGCGGGCCTATTAATTATTTGGAAGATGGTGGGAGCTTGTCCCACAAGAATATTGTGTAGGTGTGACATGTAGTCACTTGATTAATTAGAAATTTAAACCAAGTATGAGGATCTTGGTAATATCATCCATTTGAGAATTTATGCCTGAAGGGCACACTGCTTATTGGGTTATAGACCTGTGAAATATTATTGGCTTAGCTTGGCACGATCAGGATAAACCTAAGATCGGTGGACAGATTTAAATGTGGAAGTGAGCCTTACGTCAGGCCAGCTGTGTTAATCTAAACAATGCGCTCCTTATGGAGGGATATTCGTGGTCTTATTCGTGGTTAGTTAATTCATGTAAAGATATATTACACCGTACGAGTTGTGAGATGGCTTGGTAAATTCCTTATGTGTTGAGGTTCTTCTCAGCGGTGATGTTATATGAGAATGATGGCTCTTGAGACTTATATTATGTATCAAACCTCAGTTGTGCTTGAGTTTGTAGCCTATAGCGCTATATTTTTCCTTATGAATGATACCATGCACCTTAGTGTGCTTATGATCGATATTCAGTATCTTGATGTGATGAGCTATTCAGCTCGACGTATGGCTCCTTGTGTGAGTTTTATATTTGGATCGGGTGGCACGCCGCCATGGTTATATTGTTTGGATCGGGTGGCATGCCGCCATGGCTATATTGTTTGGATCGGGTGGCATGCCGCCATGGGTATATTGTTGGGATCGGGTTGCACGCCGCAACAGTGTGATGTTTATTTTAGTGTCCATATTTGCTTTTATGTGATCTGTTTCCTATTTTTCTAAGGAAGTCCATGTTAGTGTGAGAGTTAAATAATTCTCTCTAGTGTTCGCCTTCCTTTTGTATCACGTACGAATTAGTAGACTACTAGCACATTGTGTCATCTTGCAGGACTTTTGATTATGTCTGAGGTGGCTATTCGCCTGAGCAGTTCGTACTGGGTGAGATGAGGTTATGGGATTTGGGGTCAGTGCAAACTGATTATATGAAGTATATTGTAGGAAAAAAAATCATTCTCTGGGTTAGGACAAGGTAATGGATCTTGTCAGGAGTATAGACCCAATGAATTTTTTATTCAGTAGTTGGTCGTGTAAATCGGCACATCTCCTCTGTCGTGTCAGTATTGTAAAAGTTAGAACAAGGCCTATGTAGATCATGAGGTACAATGCGATCATCTAATTTATTGAATTTTTGGCTAATTTGGTCATAAAATATTATCGTGGTCCTGTGGATTTTGTGTTGCAAGGTAAGAATCCAGCAAAGATATGCATTCATGTTTGACGATGGCGTGTGAGGAGTAATTGAGTGATCTATTGATGAAAAGAGGCCTGTCATAGAATTCCGGATGTTGGAATTTGGCTCTAAGACTTATTTGTTTGAACAAAAGGGAATATCTTCAGATTATATTAGTCTAATGTGCTCAGCTGAGTCCGAGATTTATTGGCCCCTTTTTAGATTTTGAGGCGTGTTGGGGAGGTTGCTTATGAGCTGGCCTTACCCCCAGCCTAGCCGGGGTCCATCCCGTATTTCATGTCTCTATGCTCCGAAGATTCCATGGTAACGCGTCGCACGTGTTGGATTTCAGTTCAGTCCAGCTGGACAAGGACCTATCCTATGTTGAGGAGCTAGTTGCCATTTTGGACAAGCATATCAGAAAACTAAGGTCAAAGGACATAGCTTCAGTGAATGTCCAGTGGGGGGTCAGCCGGCCGAGGAGGCTAGTTGGGAGACCGAGCAGGATATACGCAGCGAGTACCCTCATCTCTTCACCACTTCACGTATGTTTTCTATGCTCGTTCAAGGACGAACGAATCTTTTAAGTGTGGAAAGATGTAACGACCCGGCCGGTCGTTTTTGAAATTTACGCCCCGATCCCCAATTTAACTGTTCCCCTAAGTTCATTTCTGCTATTGTAGTTAGCCGGGAGGTTCGGTTCTAGAATTTGCAGTGTTTTGGGACACTTATTCCATAAATGAGAGCTTTATAGTTGAAAAATGGCATGTATTCGGAACAGTGTTAGGACGACCTCGGAACGGAAATTCGATGGTTCCATTAGCTCTGTTAGGTGATTTCGGGGTTAAGAGCGCGTTCGAAATATATTTTGGAGGTCTGTAACTCAATTAGGCTTGAAATGCCGAAGTTTGAAATTTTTGAAAATCCGACCGATAGGTGAGATTTTGATCCGGGAGCCGGAATGGAATTCCGACAGTTGCAGTAGCTTCGTTAGGTGATTCTGGACTTGTCCGCAAAACTTTTAGGTCATTCGGACGTCATTTGGTTGGGTTTCGGATCAAATGTGAGTTTTGGAAGAATTTGATAAATTTACCCTCGAATCCTTTATAAATTGATAATTTTATGTTTATGGACGTGTTTTGATGATTGGAACATGTTTGAATAAGGTTGTAGGAAGTGTTGGTGCTTTTGGTTGAGGTCCCGGGGGCCTCGGGTGAGTTTCGGGGTGGTTTCGGACCATTTCTAGGCCATTTTTAACTGCTGGTTTTTGGCTATAGCCGTGCTCTACGCGATCGCGGGGAATTGGTCGTGATCGCGGTGAGCAAAATCTGACAAAAAAGCTAATGAACCGCGATCGCGTAGATTGCTTCGCGATCGCAAAGAAGAAAATTCTGTCGCGCAGGCCCTACTTCGGAAGATCCTATCTTTTTATCTAAAAGGTATTTATAGGTGATTCAAAAACCCAAGTTGTATATCATCGTGTCTAGTTTTCAGAAAGCTAAAGAAATACTCATTTGGAAATTTTTAGCAAAAGTTATGGACGTTACACTATAGTCTGTCCTAGAAGGATATCTAAAACACATAAATGGATTAGGAAGCTTGTATCTCGAAATGTATAAGGATTGAGGAAATGATCAACAAATAAAACTTATAGCCCATTGTGTTTAGTTTCCAAAAACATCAAACCATTTGTCATTTGGAGTTGTGTGTAAAACGTTATTACCATTCTACGGAAGCCTGTCTGGAGGAACCAGAAGTTGTTCACCGCGATCGCGGGATCTCCTCGATCGCGAAGCATTTCCCGCGATCGCGGTGAACAAAATATCTGGACAGAATGTTTTAAAACATTTCATCCGCGAACCAAACCCATTTTTCCACCATTTTTGGTCATTCTTGAGAGCTTTTGGACGGGAATTGAAGGGGTTTTGACAAGAAGTGATTAGAGGCAAGTCCTATGAACTAAATACATGATTTTATTGAAGAATCATCCTTGAAATTTATGAAAACATAGCAAAATTGTAAGAAATTAGGGCTTGGAGAAAAAACTTTAAATTTGGGATTTGAGGGGCCATTTGTGGTTCGATTTGGGAGATTTTTATATGGTTAGGCTCGTGAGAGTATGAGGGTTCTGAAAACGTAAAAATATTTTAATTCCGAGCCGATGGATTCTTGGGGTATTTTGGTCATTTCACCCACTTTCGCGCCGTAGCTGTAATTTTATCATTGTAATTAGTTACTTGCGATGTTATTTACATTGTGTAATTGTTTTGACTAGATTCGGGCCACTCGGAGTCGGATACTCGTGGCAAGAGAGTCGTTTCTTAGCGGTTTTGTACCGGAATCGAGGTAAGTGACTTGTCTAACCTTGCGTGAGGGAACCATTCTCCCCTAGGATATTATGTGTTAATTTAAATGCCTTGTATGCGAGGTGACGGGCGTGTACATGTGCAGATTGTTGGAAAACCACCTTACTTGAACTGTTCAAATCGTGATATTCTTGTTATTTAATTGATTCAATTGTAATATTTACCTGATATTAGATGAGAAGCATGATTAGATAGGATTATCTGTCTAAGTGTCACGACCCTAGTTCACCAATTGTGAACATGTCATGATGGCACCCATTCCCCACGACTAGGTAAGCCTAACACGTTGCGGAATATATAAGTTCATGAACTTTAAACAAGAAACAACGGAAAAACGATATAAATAGGAATGTAATCCGTGCCGCCTGGCACATACACTCGACAACATACTATATAAAGATACCACCAAGACCCGGAATCCCACGGGCAACACAGACTAAAAGGGAAATACAACTGTGGCTCTATATGGCAAGAGTATCTAAAACAACGAGATGAGGGAAAAAAAGCATCTACTAATACTATCAGAATAGAAGAAGGGCCTCCGAATCCGCGGACGTAGCAGATCATTCCTCGAGGTCTCCAAACGTGCTGCTGAATCGCCTAGTATGAGCCTGCCCTGACGTACCTGGATCTGCACAACAAAACTGTGCAGAAGAGTAGCATGAGTACACCACGGCGGTACTCAGTAAGTGCCAAGCCTAACCTCGATGGAGTAGTGACGAGGAAGGTCAGGGCCCTACTGAGGGAACAATAATATAATGATGATAACAATAATAAGCCGTTTAAATAATAATGAATCTGAAATGACAACAGTAAAGTGATTTCTGCAACCATCTACAATTTAAGCTAGGAGCAAGTAAATAACTCAATAAAAACTCAATCAGCAAGTCCAGGACCTGAGGGAATTGAACCCACAGTCCCACTTTGTAATCAACAATCCAGGAGCTACGGGAATTTAACCCGCAGTCCTAATAATAGTATCTCTGGGTCTCCGGGAATCGAACCTGCAGCCCATGTCTCGATACCTCAAGATGTGTCTCTGATAAGTTTGTAAAATACCAACTTATCTTGCCTTTAAATGATGACATTTACTATGTTTGAAGTGATAAAATCATGTATTTAATGTTATTTACTTCTATTCTACAGGATTGAATGTGATTTAGAAGTAATGGTGAAGAAACCAAGTGAAAACAAGACAAAAATGAGGTAAAATGGACAAATAATCTGGCCAGGTGAAATACTCTTCGCTAACGCGATAGAGGTATTGCGAACGCGATGGTTCATCAGCCCAAGCTACGCGAACGCGATAGAGGTATCGCGAACGCGATAAAGGATTCAAAAGACCTTCGCGAACGCGACTGAGTTACACGCGAACGCGATGTTCAACTTCAGCAACCTTCGCGAACGCGAAGTCATGAACGCGAACGCGTTGGCCAAAATCTTCTATGCATCGCGAACGCGAAGGTATGCACGCGGACGCGATGAACAAATCTGGCGTGAAGATTGGGCAGTTATGTAATTTTACAATTTCCACCCCAAATCAATTATATACTCGCCCAAAACAGATCTCTCGCCTTCATCTTCATCTTTTATCATTTTTGGCTTATTTTCAGTAGAGAGAACATTTTTGGAAGCTAGGGTTTTGCATACACACTTGGGTCTTGAAGATTGAAGATTTTGGTTAAGAATTCCTTATCCATTTATGTTTATTTCTTCATTTCCTTGCTTTGTATTAAATATTTAAGTGTGTAGTATTTATTTCCAACACTTGAATCTTGTTTATGAAAGTATTCATGTTTAAATTGTGGATTAAATAACTTGTTGTGCTTATGTATTTGTTAAATGATCTTGTTAATTGAATCTTAGATTGAATATATTGAAATTATTGTTGTGGGTTGTTTATTTGATTTTGATCTTAATTATTTTACTGCTAGGCCAACAGTGAAATATTATTTACGAACCTTGAATTAAACTTGACAAAGGAAATTCTTGGTTGCATATAAAATCAAACAGAACAAGATTTGAATCCCGGCATCGGGTGGAGAATTTGCAATTAAGATAGACATATACTTAGTTGCCTTGTTTGGTTGAATCATAAGAGTGGTAAATGCATTCTTGTTAATATTAATACCATAGACATATAGGTATTGATTTAACTTGGATAGATTCATAAGAACTCGAAAGATTCTGATGAATATTATTAACCTTATAATCAACAATCCGAGTAGTTCAATAAATCAATTATGAGTACAAAAAGAAGCATGATTATTAGCAATTTCATAACTATTTCAGTGTAATTCCCGAAGCAAATCATACGTGTAGCGATTGATCATTTTACTTGTTTTCTAGTTTAGTTTATATTTTCGCATTTAAGTTTAAATACTTTTTCAATCATCATTCTTAGTGTTTGGCGTTGCATAATTAGCAATAATTTTCTTATATACCTAATTGCCTACATATTGTTCTCTGTGGGATTCGACCCCGACTCTTAGTTGGGTAAATTATATTGCTGCGACCGTATCTATTGTTTTTTAGCAGTCGATTTGGACGTCACCAGTCTCAATGATCACAGGATCTCCGGGAATCGAACCCGCAGACCATATCTCAATAATATGTCAATAACTCAGGATCTCCGGGAATCGAACCCGTAGTCCATATCTCAATAATATCTCAATAACTCAGGATCTCCGGGAATCGAACCCGCAGTCCATATCTCAATAACTCAGGATCTCCGGGAATCGAACCCGCAGTCCATATCTCAATAATATGTCAATAACTCAGGATCTCCGGGAATCAAACCCGCGGTCCATATCTCAATAATAAATCAATAACTCCGGGTCTCTGGGAATCGAACCCGCAGCTTTTGGATCTCCGGGAATCGAACCCGCAGTCTACAAACAATACCACTCTGGATCTTTGGGAATCGAACCCGCAGTCCACCAACACAACAATAAAGAAACGCATAAAGAGAATATAATATGCTAAATTACAAATTCACCAAAAACTAGTATCAACAATTTTTCAAGAAGTTCAAATAAGACAATTAGGCAAATAGACAGATAAATCCTATCTAGTCATGCTTTTCTAGTGAATACCAGGTAAATGTAACAATTTAACCAAATAAGAACAGGAATATCACTAATCGGACAGTTCAAGTAAAGTGAGTTACAATAACTAGCGCATGTACACGCCCGTCACCTCGCGTACAAGGCTTTTCAACTATCACATAATATCCTAAGGGTGAAGGTTCCCCCACACGAGGTTAGACAAGCCACTTACCTCGACTCCGGTACAAAACCGCTAAGAGACAACTCTCTTGCCGCGAATGTCGGCCTCCACAAGCGTAGTATCTGATAAAAATCAATAGAATCACATCAAAATAGGCCAATTGGGCATTACCCAACCAAAACAATTCAAAATACACCAAAACCCACAAGTTGCCAAAACCCGACCTTCGGTACGCTTCTCAAAAAATTACAAAAGTTATATATTCGGGTTCCTTATCTCAACACGAGTCCGTGCATATAAAATCTATTGAAATCGGACTCCGTTTGTCCATTCAAATCAAAGATTTTCTAAAATTTAGGCCTAGGGCTCAAACCCTCCATAAATCTCCATTAACAGTGAAATAATCACAGATTTCATGATAAACTAACGAATTCAGGCCAAGAAACTTATCCCCGATGATTTCCCGATGATATCCCAGCGTTTCCCCTTCAGTTTCCTCTCTTGGAGCTCAAAAATGGCATTTTTGTGTATGTGGGTCGCGGCTGTTATGTTCTGAACTTAAACTCACTGCCAGACCTCAGTACCCTACGCGTTTGCATTACTGTTCACGCATTCGCGATGAGCAGCCCAAATTCCTTCTACGCGAACGCGAACTGCTCCACGCGTTCGCGAAGCACAATTCGGCCTTTGTCCAAAAATTCTTCTATGTGGACGCGTGACTCTGGACGCGATCGCGATGCTCCGCTTCGTTCCTCTACGCGAACGCGTTACAAGGGACGCGAACGCGATGGTCCCTTTCCTTCTCCTACGCGAACGCGTAGCCTTGGTCGCGAACGCGATGACCAAAACCCCCTTGCCTACGCGAACGCGGCACTTGCCTCGTGAACGCGTAGGCCAAAATCTTGCTACACTGAAGCTGCAATTTTCTGCAGATTTTCCAAGTTCCAAATGCCCGTTTGATGGTCCGAATTCATCCCGAGTCCCCCGGGACCCCAACGAAAACCACCAACATACTCCGAAACACGATACGAACTTGTTCCAATCATAGAAACACCATCCTAAACATCAAAATCACCATTTTCACATGAATTCAAGCCTAAGTTTCTTCAAATCTTCCGAAAACAACATTCAATCAAAAACCCGACCAAACGACGTCCGAATGACCTGAAAATTTGCGGACATATCCAAAATCACATAACAAAGCTACAAAAATTGTTGGAATTCCATTCCGACCCCGGATCAAAATCTCACCTATCGTTCGGATTCGCCAAAATTTCCAACTTCGGCATTTCAAGCCTAATTGAGCTACAGACCTCCAAAATACATTCCGAACGCGCTCCCGACCCCGAAATCACCTGACGGATCTAATGGAACCATCGAATTTCCGTTCCGAGGTCGTCTTAACATTATTCTGACTACGGGCCATTTTCCAACTATAAAGCACCCATTTAGGGACTAAGTGTCCCAAAACACTCCAAATTCCAGAGCCGACCCTCCCATCAAACCACAATAGCATAAATGAACTTAGGGGAACAGTTAAATTAGGGATCGGGGCAAAATTTTCTAAAACGACCGGCCGGGTCGTTACATCTTCCCACACTTAAAATATTCGTTCGTCCTCGAACGAGCATAGAAAACATACCTGGAGTGGTGAAGAGATGAGGGTACTGGCTGCGCATATCCTGCTCGGTCTCCCAAAGTCGCCTCCTCGACCGGCTGGCTCCACCACCGAACCTTTACCGAAGCGATGTTCTTTGACCTTAGCTTTCTGACTTGCCTGTCTAGAATGGCTACTGGCTCCTCAACATAAGACATATCCTCGTCCAGCTGAACAAAAGTGAAATCCAACACATGCGACGGGTCACCATGGTATATCCGGAGCATAGAGACATAAAATATTGCATGGACTCCAGCTAGGCTGGGAGGTAAGGGCAACTCATAAGCAACCTCCCCAACACGCCTCAAAACCTCAAAAGGGTCAATAAATCTAGGACTCAGCTGAGCACATTAGCCTGATATAATCTGAAGATATTCCCTCTTGTTCAAACAATTAAGTCTTAGAGCCTAATTCCAACATCTGAAATTCCATGTCAGGCTTGTTTTCATCAAGAGAACACTCAATATTCCTCAAATGCCGTCCTCCAACATGACTGCATAACCTTGCTGCATTCTTACCTTGCAACACAAAATCCACAGGACCACAATAATATTTTATGACCAAATTAGTCAAAAATTCAACGAATCAGATGCTCCCATTGCACCTCATGATCTACATAGGTCTCGTTCCAACTTTTACAATACTGATACGATGGAAGAGATGTGTCGATATCCATAACCAACTACCGAATCAACAATTCATTGGGTCTATACTCCTGACAAGATCCATTACCTTGTCCTAAACCAGAGGATGATCCTTTCCTCTATAATATACTTCATATAATCAATATGCACTGACCCCAAATCACATAATCTCGTCTCACCCAGTATGAACTGCTCGGGCGATAAGCCACCTCAGACATAATCAAAAGCCCCACAAGATGACACAATGTTTCATTAGGCCACTAATTCATACGTGATACAAAAAGAGGGCGAACACTAGAGAGAACTATTCAACTCTCACACTAAGATGGACTTCCTCAAAAAATAGGAAACAGAACACATGAAACCAAATATGGACACTGAAATAAACATCACATTATTGCGGCGTGCAAACCGACTCTAACACCCATGGCGGCGTGCCACCCGATCCCAACAATATAACCATGGCGGCGTGCCACCCGATCCCAACAATATAACCATGGCGGCGTGCCACCCGATCCAAACAATATAACCATGGCGGCGTGCCACCCGATCCAAATAATATAAAACTCACACAAGGAGTCATATGTCGAGCTGAATAGCTCATCACATCAAAATACTGAATATCGATCATAAGCATACTAAGGCGCCTGATATCAGACACAAGGAACCATATAGCGCTATAGGCTACAAACTCAAGCACAACTAAGGTGCGATATATGATCTAAATCTCGAGAGCCATCATGCTCATATAACATCACCGCTGAACGGAACCTCAACACATAAGGAACTTACCAAGCTGTCTCACACTCATACGGCGCAATACATCTTTACATGAATTAACTAACCACGAAATAAGACCGCGACTATCCCTCCATAAAGGGCGCATTGCTGGAAGAGACACAGCCGGCCTAACGCAAGGCCCACTTCCACATTTAAATCTAACCACCGACCTTAAGTCTATTCTGGTCATGCCAAGCTAAGCCAATAATATTTCACAGGTCTATAACCCAATAAGCAGAGTGCCCTCCAGGCATAAATTCTCAAATGGATGATATCACCAAAATCCTCATATTTGGTTTAAATTTCTAACCAATCAAGTGACTACATGTCACACCTATATAATCTTCTTGTGGGACAAGCTCCCACCATCTTCCGAATAATTAAACGGGCCTGCACATTCAACCCACCGGCTGCACTAACACTGAAAAGCGATCGGGTGTCCCTCACTGGGATGCAAAGCCTTTCCCACAGAACACTGATCTGAAGTGATACTGACGTTAATACCCATCTTACTCAAATACTGAAACTCCTTTCCTGCTCATCCGAGCTCTTTATATCTCATTCATTGACCCAACTGCGACCTTGGTCCTTACTTTAAATTCCATACCACTCACTGTACCTCATGTGCCAATATATGATAGACACGGTTTCCATCACAACTCTAGAACTGGAGATAGGCTGATACTTCATCGCATAAGACTTTCCATTTAACTCACTTCAGGAGAACTATAGCAACATACAGGCGGATTCTTATAACCAACGAATATGCCAACCTCTAAGTAGTGGTCCAAGCCACCATAACCCTTCCCAAGATCTGCCTACTCATAATAGGCCCCTAACAGACGAATACTTTAGAATAACATCAATCACCGCGGCCGACAAGTCTCAAATGCACCGCCACAAATCACATCCATAACTCGATCACGTTGCATGAACCGATCATTGACATCAATATGCCAACTCAACTATGGCTAATCAATCTACTTCCTTCCAGTTTATCCTAGATTGACTTAGAAATGTTAATATCTCCCTTCAATACCTAACTTATTCCAATCGCACTCACCCCGAGTGACCTTAAATCATGAGGCCATGCTATATCAAGAACAACAACCATTTCATGTCTCTCAAATACTATACCACTAGTCAAAACATCATAGATCGTTTTGTGCCTTTCTTCATAAGTTGCTTCAAAGGCTTGAGCCTTAATTGTACTTATAGACTCAGAGTTATCAGGCACCACACTTTACCTCTGGAATTCACTCGGACCGCTATTGAGAGTCATCCGGTCCTGACTTGCCCCAGTACGCAACCCACTCTACTGAATTTTATAACATATGAATACCCTCTTGCTAAAGCCCCCAGTGGAACCACTTCCTTCGCAACCTGCACATATACGAGGCGTAAATCATGAATCTTCCCTCAAGTTTGAACATGAGCCAATAAGGCTAACCACAACATGCATTCAACAATACATATACTCAAATTGCCATACATGGTCCTTTCCCGTGGCTGCAATAACCCATTAATATGCTAGTATCCAGAATTCACACAGGTAATTAGCCATGCGACCCAAATCATAAGCGGTGAGACTCTCCCACTAGCTCAAAGCCACTATTACACGACTCTCGAGCACATTAGAAACATTCACTCAAGTCATCTACTCTTATTCAACCGCAATTCACTTGAACCTACGAACATAATCACTTATGCCCTATTAGCACTCTGACCCTATAGGGTATGACCTCATTCCAATACAACCAAACATCACCCTGCTCCATGCACCGAGCATTCTCTACCAACGACATCTTAAAACATACTATGATTCTCACACGCCTATGAAGCACCATGTAGCCTATGTCGAATATTTCCCTGCTGATAATAAAATGTAGAGTTTATTAAGGGCACAGGGACATCAAAAGTCCCAACATCATACCATACGAGCCTCAACTCTTGCCCATCCGCAAGTTTTCAAAAACTTTTGAATAGCACCTAAATACATCGCAGGCCAAATCTGATATGACACATGACCCATAATTTGATCGTTGAGAGCGAAATCCTTTCACTTGGCACGAAGCCTTAAGATACATCTTGTTAATCCATGACAATAGCCTTTATCATTTGTACATCTTCATCATAAGACAGTCCAAGACATTCGTTTGGTACATGTCTTTCTTAAGATAGTTAAACTCATTTCCCCCAGTATCTCTGCTGGTTGAATCCTTCGCTAAATAGATATCTCATATGAACCATATAGTCTTATTACCACCAACTATCTTTAGATCTATATCAACCTTGTGATTCTACCATTACCGTGACGATTAGGCAGTTAAGTAAACCTTCTCAAGACCATACTTATTGCACCCCCCATGTGCACAATTAAAGATCTCTCAATTCTCTTGCATTATCGATATAGATGACACGCGGTAATAATGGTTGAGTAAATTCTTGACTCCCTTGAAATCACTCTGCAGCATCACGAACCGTCGGCGCATACTTGATATCGAGCGCGCAAATTTCAATACACGAGTGGATGAAAAAGAACATATGACATAGGCTCCAACTGAATAAATGGCGCACGATAAGGAATTCAAAGAATTGAAGAGTTTCCTAAAAAGTTACATAGCCCATCGTAGATAAATACAGACGTCTCCGTATCGATCAGTGAGAATCTAAGTAACCGGTCTATGTCCCGTGACTCCTTTGAACCTATAGCTCTGATACCAACTTGTCACGACCCTAGTTCACCAATTGTGAATATGTCATGATGGCACCCAGTCCCCACGACTAGGTAAGCCTAACACGTTGCGGAATATACAAGTTCATGAACTTTAAACAAGAAATAGCGGAAAACGATATAAATAGGAATGTAATCCGTGTCGCCTGGTACATACACTCGACAACATACTGTATAAAATACCACCAAGACCCGGAATCCCACGGGCAACACAGACTAAAAGGGAAATACAACTGTGGCTCTATATGTCAAGAGTATCTAAAACAACGAGATGAGGGAAAAACATCTACTAATACTATCAGAATAGAAGGAGGGCCTCCGGATCCGCGGACGTAGCAGATCATACCTCGAGGTCTCCAAATGTGCTGCTGAATCACCTAGTATGAGCCTGTCCTGATGTACCTGGATCTGCACAACAAAAGTGTGCAGAAGAGTAGCATGAGTACACCACGGTGGTACTCAATAAGTTCCAAGCCTAACCTCGATGGAGTAGTGACGAGGGAGGTCAGGGCCCTACTAAGGGAACAATAATATAATGATGATAACAATAATAAGCAGTTTAAATAATAATAAATCTGAAATGACAACAATAAAGTGATTTCTGCAACCGTCTACAATTTAAGCTAGCAGCAAGTAAATAACTCAATAAAAACTCAATCAGCAAGTCCAGGACCTGTGCGAATTGAACCCACAGTACCACTTTGTAATCAACAATCCAGGAGCTACGAGAATTTAACCCACAATCCCAATAAAAGTATCTCTGGGTCTCCGAGAATCGAACTCGCAGCCCATGTCTCGATACCTCAAGATGTGTCTCAATGATCACAGGATCTTCGGGAATCAAACCAGCAGTCCATATCTCAATAATATATCAATAACTCAGGATCTTCGGGAATCGAACCCATAGTCCATATCTCAATAATATATCAATAACTCAGGATCTCCGGGAATCGAACCCGCAGTCCATATATCAATAATATGTCAATAACTTAGGATCTCGGGGAATCGAACCCGTAGTCCATATCTCAATAACTCAGGATCTCCGGGAATCGAACCTGCAATCCATATCTCAATAATATGTCAATAAATCAGGATCTCCGGGAATCGAACCCATTGTCCATATCTTAATAATATATCAATAACTCCAGGTCTCCGGGAATTGAACCCGCAGCCCTTGGATCTCCGGGAATCAAACCCGCAGTCTACAAACAATACCACTCCGGGTCTCTCGGAATCGAACACACAGCCCTGGGATCTCCGGGAATCGAAGCCGCAGTCCACCAACACAACAATAAAGAAACGCACAGAGAGAATATAATATGCTAAACTACAAATTCACCAAAAACTAGTATCAACAATTTTTCAAGAAGTTCAAATAAGTTAATTAGTCAAATAGACAGATAAATCCTATCTAGTCATGCTTTTCTAGTGAATACCATGTAAATGTAATAATTTAACCAAATAAGAACAGGAATATCACTAATCGGACAATTCAAGTAAAGTGAGTTACAATAACCAGCGCATGTACACGCCCGTTACCTCGCGTACAAGGCTTTTCAACTATCATATAATATCCTAGGGGTGAAGGTTCCCCCACACGAGGTTAGACAAGCCACTTACCTCAACTCCGGTACAAAACCGCTAAGAGACAACTCTCTTGCCGCGAATGTCGGCCTCCACAGGCATAGTATCTGATAAAAATCAATAGAATCACATCAAAATAGGCTAATTGGGCATTACCCAACCAAAACAATTCAAAATACACCAAAACCCACAAGTTGCCAAAACCCGACCTTCGGTACGCTTCTCAAAAAATTATGAAAGTTATATATTCGGGTTCCTTATCTCAACACGAGTCCGTGCATATACAATTTATCGAAATCGGACTCCGTTTACCCACTCAAATCAAAGATTTTCTAAAATTTAGGCCTAGGGCTCAAACCCTCCATAAATCCTCCATTAACAGTGAAATAATCACGGATTGCATGATAAACTAACGAATTCAGGCCAAGAAACTTATCCCCGACGATTTTACGATGATATCCCAGCGTTTCCCCTTCAATTTCCTCTCTTGGAGTTCAAAAATGGTGTTTTTGTGTATGTGGGTCGCGGCTGTTATGTTCTGAACTTAAACTCACTGCCAGACCTCAGTACCCTACGCGTTCGCATTACTATTCACGCGTTTGTGATGAGCAGCCCAAATTCCTTCTACGCGAATGCGAACTGCTCCACGCGTTCGCGAAGCACAATTCGGTATTTGTCCAAAAATTGTTCTACGCGGACGCGTGACTCTGGACGCGATCGCGATGCTCCGCTTCGTTCCTCTACGCGAACGCGTTACAAGGGACACGAACACGATGGTCCCTTTCCTTCTCCTACACGAACGCGTAGCCTTGGTTGTGAACGCGATGACCAAAACCCCCTTGCCTACGCGAACACGGCACTTGCCTCGCGAACGCGTAGGCCAAAATCCTGCTGCACTGAAGCTGCAATTTTCTGCAGATTTTCCAAGTTCCAAATGCCCGTTTGATGGTCCGAATTCATCCCGAGTCCCTCGGGACCCCAATAAAAACCACCAACATACTCCAAAACATGATACGAACTTGTTCCAATCATAGAAACACCATCCTAAACATCAAAATCACCATTTTCACACGGATTCAAGCCTAAGTTTCTTCAAAACTTCCGAAAACAACATTCAATCAAAAACCCGACCAAACGACGTCCGAATGACCTGAAAATTTGCGGACATATCCAAAATCACATAACAAAGATACAGAAATTGTCGGAATTCCATTCCGACCCCCGGATCAAAATCTGACCTATCGTTCGGATTCTCCAAAATTTCCAACTTCGGCATTTCAAGCCTAATTGAGCTACAGACCTCCAAAATACATTCCAAATGCGCTCCCGACCCCGAAATCACCTAACGGAGCTAATGGAACCATCGGATTTCCGTTCTGAGGTCATCTTAACATTGTTCCGACTACAGGCCATTTTCCAACTATAAAGCTCCCGTTTAAGGACTAAGTGTCCCAAAACACTATAAATTCCAGAGCCGACCCTCTCGGCAAACCACAATAGCAGAAATGAACTTAGGGGAATAGTTAAATTGGGGATCGGGGCAAAATTTTCTAAAACGATCGGTCGGGTCGTTACATTAAGTGCCTACTTGTCTTAATTGAACTTCTAGGAACTTGTTATGCTGGTTTTGGTGTAAATTGTAGTTATATATTTCATATTTCTCTGTGCTTTTCCTCTTATCCATTGTGTTTGGGTTTGTGGGCTGCGGGTTCATTTCCCGGAGATCCAAGGGCTGCGGGTTCGATTCCCGGAGACCCGGAGTTGTTGAGATACGAACTGCGGGTTCAATTCCCGGAGATTCGAGGGCTGCGAGTTTGATTCTCGGAGACCCAGAGTTATTGAGATACGGACTGCGGGTTCAATTCCCGAAGATCCTGAGTTGATGAATGTAGAGAGGGACTGCGGGTTCAATTCCCGGAGATCCAAGGGCTGCGGGTTTGATTCCCGGAGACCCAGAGTTATTGAGATACGGACTGCGGGTTCGATTCCCGGAGATCCTGAGTTGATGAATATAGAGAGGGACTGCGGGTTCAATTCCCGGAGATCCAAGGGCTGTGGGTTCAATTCACGGAGACCCAGAGTTATTGAGATACAAACTGCGGATTCGATTCCGAAGATACTGAGTTGATGAATATAGAGAGGGACCCCGGGTTCAATTCCCGGAGATCCTGGACTTGTTGAATTGTAATTTTATTGTGTTTGTTACTTTGTTAGCTTAATTGTAGACGGTTGTAGTATTTACTTTATTGCTGTTATTTCAGTCTTATTCTTATTTGAACTGCCCGATATCATTATTATCATAATGTTATTATTTTCTCGGTAGGGCCCTGACCTTCCTCGTCACTACTCCATCGAGGTTAGGCTTGGCACTTACTAAGTACCGCCGTGGTGTACTCATGCTACTCTTCTGCACACTTTTGTTGTGCAGATCCAGTACATCAGATCAGACATATTACAGGTGATTTAGGAGCACTTCCAGGAGACTTGAGGTATGATCTGCAACATCCACGGATCCCGAGAGTCCCCTTCTATTCTCATTAGTGATATCAGTTATTTCCCTTATTTCCGTTGTATAGAGATTCTTGATGTATAGAGCCACAGTTGTACTCTTTCTTAGTCTGTGTTACCCGTGGGTTTCCAGTTCTTGGTAGTATGTTGCCTAATGTGTTTTGGGTGAAGTGTATGTGCCGAGCGGCACTTATTACATTTCATTTACATTACTCCATTGTTATTTTATCTTTTGTTCATGAAATTGTATATTCCGCATCGTGTTATGCTTACCTAATCGCGAAGACTGGGTGCCGTCATGACAGGTTCACGATTGGTGAACTAGGATCGTGACAACCTTGCCCCAATAGATGGAATTATATGTACGAAAGTTTAGTAGTTGCTTACGAATATAGGAACCCAATTAATGCAACGTTCAATGCTCGGGTTGGGGGTGTGGATGATGATGAAATGCTTACAACCCAATATTGGACAAATGTTAAAATTCTTATAGATTTTTTAGAACATTTTTACGCTGCTACAAATGTATTTTCCGGACAATATTATCCAACTATTTCAAATTGTTCCGGCTTTTAGCCTTTGGAAACCCTTTTCCTTAGCCGACCAGCAAAACAACGAATTCAACGAATCTAACATCGGGACCACCTTTAAAGTTACCCGATCTGGTTCCAAATCAGCCGTTCATTCAACACTGCTACAGCCTGTTATTTCCTGTTCTCTCGGATGAGCTTGGGGTAGTCAATCAGCGGGACATTCAAAGAAGCTAGTAGATGATAATGAGAAAGGGCGCCGCGTCTTCACTTATTAATTAAGTGGAAAATAGTCGTCGGCATTCTATAAGCACTATTGGCACCCCAAACTAAAAACTACAACTGGAAATCCAACTTTAGGTGGTTTTTTATATTGCAGCCTTATGTGCACTATTTATGGATTTTAAGGAGGGTGGGCAAATTCATGAACTTGCTATAAATGCAATGAAAGAAAAGTTTAAAAAATATTTTTTCCCTATCCCCCCTATTTATGGTGTAGCTGCAATTTTAACCCTACAATGAAATTAGGAGGTCCTCATTTTTGGTATACAAATATTTATAACGCTTTAGATCTTACAGTAGAGGAACGTGCTACTCTTGCAGATGCAAAAGCATCAATTAAAATTAATACTCAAACAATTTATAATGCATACCAACTAGCCTTACAAAATTGTAGGCCAAATGTTCCAACCCCTACTTCGTCTACTTCACAGTCGTCTAAAAGAGCCGCAGGCTTGAAGGCACTTAAATCTTGGACAGAGTTTAGGGTTTCTCAAGGAGATAATTTTGATGAATCTTCCCATATAAATGAGCTTCAAGTTTATTTGTCGCAGGGACTAGAGAAGGAGAATCCAGACGGGAGTTTTGAGCTTTTGGAATGGTGGAAGTTACGGGAAAAACATTTTCATGTTCTTGCAAGGATGCCTCGCGATATATTATCAAATCGAGCTTCAACAGTTGCATCAGAGAGCGCCTTCAGTCAAGCAAGACTTCAAATAAGAGATCATAGAGCATCTATAAGGGAGAGCTTGGATAAGTCAGTGCTATTTAGAGATTGGATCCACTCGGAAAGAAGAAACTTTGGACTTGTAGAATCACAACCGGATGTGGATGAAGCTTACTAAGAAATGATTGCAGAACTTGCAGAGGATGCTGCTTCGCCGGGAAGTGGTGATGAACAAGCTTCTTTTCCACCACCGCCAACGGATCCTCCTCCAAATCTTGAAGGATTTATGACATTTGTTAGATATGTGTAGATTGTATTGTAAATTGTACTTTGGCACATCTTATTTAGTTTTTTTTCCTTTTAATGGTGGTGTTAGTACCTTGTTGTGCTCATTCCATTGAGGGGAAGAAGACTAATAAAGATATGTCATTTTTGGTAATAAAAATTATTACACAATTGTTTGATTTATCTCTGAATACATAATATATATCTATTTAATACATATACACATAATATATATACATAACATATATACTTAACATATATATACTTAACATATATATATATATAATTAACATATATATACTTAACATATATATATATATACTTAACATATATATATATATATATATATATAGATATACTTAACATATATATATACTCAACTTATATAAACTTAATATATATATATATATATATATATACTTAACATATATAAACTTAACATATATATATACTTAACATATATATACTTAACATATATATACTTAATATATATATATATACTTAACATATATATACTTAACATATATATACTTAACATTTATATACTTAACATATATATACTTAATATATATATACTTAATATATACAAACTTAACATATATACTTAACATATATGTATATCTATACACTTAATATATATATATATATATATATATATATATATATATATATATATATATATATATATATATATATATATATATATATTGTTAATATTATTAACACATAATATATAGAATTATTATATATATACATATATTATATATATATACTTAACATATATAGATAATTAATTATTATTAAATAATTATTTTTAATTAAAAGCCCACGAAGCCCGCCAGGCCCAGGACCACATGGGCTTAGGCCCGTCAGGGGCCGGTCCTACCCACCAGGACCGCCAGGCCCGGGACTGCCACGAATAAAGCCCACCAGGCCCGGGACTGCCACGAATAAAGCCCACCAGGCCCAGGACCGCCCGGACCGGCCCTCCAGGCCCGTTTAGGCCCGGGCCCGGGACAAAAAATAGCCTTATTTTGCACTTCCGGGAAATGGTGACAAATTTTGTGGCTCTTTGTTTGTGGGATTTCTAAGCAAATAGACCAGCAAAGTTTTCTCTTTGGAACTTCTGTTTGCATGAACCCTTGGATCTCGATTAACTTCGACAACTTATTGTGCATGTTGCTCCCTGGGTATGTCCGCTTCGATGTGTCAGGATAGAACTCGCTTTGTACAATTGGAAATTTGGTAACCGTTGTTTAAATCATTTCTCGATTGTTTTAACAAAGACTGACTCAAAATAAAAAATGCAAATGGACAAAGTGACGTGATGTAAAAGTGAGAAGGAATATTATTTAAGTGAAAGTCCACATTACACGGAGAGAAAGAAAAAAAGGCTCCGTTGAATATAGTAGCCAACTTTAATGATCCTGACATGCATTGTGGACTGAGCTGCCGAATCTATCCAGCCAATCTACCCTTTTTTCTTGTTGTTCCTTTTCGTCTTTGAAGTTGGCCTCTTTGTCCCAATCATTTGCATAAAATCATAACTCACATTCGACCAGTGGTGCCCTGCAATGTTTTCACCAATCAGCCTCTCTTATTTCTTTATATCTACTCACCATCGCCTTATAGTGCCCATGAGGGTTTTCACCAATAAGACTCTCTCATTATCTCTTCTTTGGTTTTGCCTTTTTGTGCCAGCAACTTGACATTGTTCTACGTTGTGTGATAATTGTGTCTTACTGCGTGTTTTTCTTGGTATTCTTAAACTATTTAGAAGGTCTTTATTTGGGATGATTTTGGAGGGTGTTAGAAGGAAAAGGTCACATTAAGGTTCAAAATAGACTCAGGATGAGAGGGTTGTATATTTATACTCTTGGAATCAACTCTTCATAAAAATAAAATATAAAAATAAAAAGAATAAAAAAAATCCTGCCCCGGTTTCAGATACTAGGGAATTTTTGTTATTTTTTTGATTTGGTTAGAATGAACTCTAGTGTAGAGCTGCCTACGTATCTTTAAAGGAATCAAGTCAAATGTAGTTCAAACTAGGACGAAAGATTCCTTTGATTGTTTTTCTTTTTATTTTTCCATTTTTCTTTTTCTCTTTTCTTTTTCTTCTTTTTTTTTTAACAAATTGCCCCAGCTCCTATTTTCTAATGGCATGTATCTTTAATTTTCATTTCTATATTTGATTCCAAAATAGGGGGGTCAAAGAAAAATCGAACATGCTCAGGGGTAACGAAGGATATAAAGTTTTTGGGTAGCAGAAAAAAGGGCCTCCCAGCCTCAAGAATACCAAACATTCTATCTCTTCTCAAATTCGGCATTGATGGAAATGATTCTCTTCTTGGTTTTGTCAGTTATATAGTTCCGCAACAAATGACTTTTGACAATTTGGAGCCACCTTTTGTAGGTCCTTGTCCTGTTGTAGAAGGGTGCACTTCAGTACCAACTAATCATTTCAAATTTCCTTGAATGTAACTTCTTTGGGGATTTGGGTCATCCCCCTAATATGACCAGATTATGCATGCCATGGCAAAAACTATTTCACTGATTAGTCCAACCAAACTTCAAAACTTTAATTATCCTTAAGTCAGTATCCATGATAGGTTTGGGATAAACAGTTTTAACCTCTACGAATATGATTGTTTTAGTTCCATGTGATTTTGACATGGGATTATCATCAAAGTTTTTCAACCTCTTACTTGTCCTCCACGTGTTTTTCCTCAATTTAATTCAAGATTGGATAATCTTTCTAAAATCTAGCCGAAAACTCTGCATCCATGTCGTGTCATTAAAATTGGCGTGAAAAGAAATATATATGCAAGAAGAACTAAACATAATGGAAATAAACGATACAATGAAGAGGGGAAAAAAGTTACATTTCATTGATTAAAGGATAGAGAGGTTTGATGACAGGGCAGATAAACAATATCTGGATCACAACCTCGAAATAATCCAGATGATAGAAATTATAACAAAATAAGTTACCAAGACTCCTTCCCGACAAGGAAGGCAGTGACTTTCAAATTATCAAGCTCAACATCTTAGCTATGAATTTGCACATCAACATCAAACAAGACATTCAAAATTATTGAATGCCTTCTATCCGGTGTACATGTTCTTAAAATGTTTTACCAAACCATCCCCTATCATTGTATATCATCCGAGCATTGTGTGCTTTCTCATGACATTTAGGGTGCCATTATCTTGGACCATGAGCATCCCTTTTTGAATCATCATTTTTATTTCGCTTTTCAAAGCCCGACAATCCTCAGTGCTATGCCCCTGGACATTAGAATGGTATATGCAATGTACAGCAGGGTTAAAACCTTTTGCATATGGATCAGGAACATACCCTTGAAGCGACCCAATCACGCCACAATGTTTCAACCTTTCAAACAAAATTGTGTAGGATTCTGCGATTGGTGTGAAGTTGTCCCTCCTTTCATACTCTTATTTTGGATGAGCGTTGTAGAGTGATTGAGAGTTCTGATGTCGCAGATGGAGGTATGTTAAAGTTGGGGCCCGCATATGTTGGCGATTGGATGGTTTGGCATAAGACTAAGTTGCATACTGTGAAGCAACTGAGTATTGTGGATCTGAGGGTTGAGATGCTCCTTTTTGGCCTCTTTTTGCACGTGATGCCATTATGGCCTCTTCGTCTTTCTTCTTTTAGTTATCAATTCTATTCGGCCTTTTATGGGTTTCTTTGGTGGCTGATTTTAGAGCCGCTTGACATATAATTCGGCCAGTATTGAGGCCATTCTCGGCCATTTCTCCTATCTTGATTGCATCAGCAAAAGGTCTACCCATTGAAGACATCATATTTTGAAAATAATCAGGATCCTGAGCCTGAAGGAAAATAGTGATTAACTCATGGTCATCCATGATGGTTTAACTCTAGATGCTTGCTCTCTCCACCTAACAACATACTCCCTGAAACTTTTAGTCGGCTTTTTCTTCACATTGGGCAAGGAATTGCCATCTGGCGCAATATTAATGTTGTATTGAAATTGTTTGACGAAGGTCTGGGCCATGTCGTCCCAAACATTGCAGTGAGAGATATATTTGTCAATGAACCATTCAAAGGCTACCCCTTCCAAACTCTCCCCAAAATAAGCCATGAGCAAGTGTTCTTTTCCTCCTGCACCCCTCAGCTGGTTACAGTAGCTTTTCAAGTGGGCAATAGGGTCGCCGTGTCCACCATATTTCTGAAATTTTGGTGTCTTGAACCCTGTGGGCAAATGGATGCGGGAAAATATGCATTGATCACTGAATGCAACACTTTTGTGACCACCTAGTCCTTGTATATTTTTAATGTTTTGCTCAAGACTTTTCATTTTCCTGACTATCTCATCTGGCTCTCATGTCTTTAAAGTCTTTTCATTTTCTACAGGTAACTCATATTGTAGGGTCTGATTGTATGGAGCCGAACCCTTAAAAGCTATCATAGAGTGGTATTGATCATCATAAGCATGAGATAGAGGCTCGATGTTTGGCTTCATCGCATGATTTGGTGGGAGGATTGTATGCACTGGTGCGCCAGACATGACGAGAGAGGTGTTCCTAACTGGTGTGGTAGGAGGTCGCACATTGGAGGTACCAGGGGCGGCAAGGAAACTGTAGTTTGGCACATACCCCGGAGGTAAAATGTGATCACTTGTTGCAGGGAGCGCTGGTTGAGTATCCATGGGTATGGTGGAAGTTCCCTCTAAAAGACCCTGAGGCGGAGGCTGACCGGAGTCCCAGCCTGATATACATGAGATAGTTGATGTTTCAATGTTCTTACTTCATCCGGCTCTTGCTCACCTGATTGACCGTGGGGGTCATCACTGACCAACTCAATTTCATCATTGTTGGCGATCACTACCTTTCCCTTAGATCTGGCAAAGTAATGATGTGTTTAAAGTTTCACCACAAACAGACCAACTTAAGCCTATATAAGAGGCAACAAACGTGTTATGGCAAAATATTTTACAAAATTGTGAGCATGTGATTTTTTCCACGCTTAAATCACTCATATAAAATTTCTTACAATTAGGAATTTTGTTTATGTTAGGAATTAATTGCATGATTTTGTGCCTTGTTTACATTTTTGTGTGCATTTTTAGTTGCCATAATTCAAAGGGTACAAAAATAGTGCATTTGCATTTAGAATTCGATTTTATATTTTCATTTTACTAGTTAATTAATATTACTAAAATAAGAGAAAAATAATAAAATTAGTCCTTTTACAGTTTTATATTTTACATTTTGGTTTAGTTTCCTTTCAAATTAGGATTTAGTGTATTTTTAGAAAATTAATTAGTCTAAATTTGGGAGTTAAAGTAGGATTTGTTAGTTTTAATTTTGCAAAGAAATAAATAAAACAATAAATGAAAAAGGAAAACAAATAAAAAGAGAGAAATAATAAAATAAAACTAGGCCAGCTCATATTTGGGCCAGTATCCAAATAATCCGAGACCAAAACCCTCTCAAACCCAACTCATTGACCCAGCCCAATAACCCCTGATCCGGTCCAGGTCCGTACCCCCAAAAAGAGGCCGTTTTGGCATCAATTAATCTAGGCTGTCCGCCTACCCTCATCCAAAGGCCCGTGATTGATGTTGATTTAAGATAAAATTGTCCAGAAATTACTCAAACCCTTAAACATATCCCATCTTTCTCGTACAACCCCATCCCCTATAACACCACCGTCAGCCCACCATCCTATACCAGTCGCCGCTAGCCGGAAATTGCCGCTACCGCTGGCGAAGCTCCAAATGACCCCAAAATTACACCATAGGATCTCTTCTTCCCCTTCATGTCAAGTCCGACCTTAGTATCAACCAAATCATAACCAAATTTCTCGAATCTTGGATCAAAATTTCGGTCAAAATGCAAAGTCGTCCAAATCCCACCAAATTTACACCCTATACTCCTCTAACCTTCCTCATCCCCAGTCCCTAAATGAAACGCCTCAAACAACACCACATCTTCTCGAATATTAGATCAAAAAATGGCCGGAAACCCTAAAACCCTAATGTTGGGGATTCTTTGATTTTGGGCTATAATAGCCCTTAATCATATGTATTCTTATGAAAATACATGATTAAGGGTGGTTGTGACCCAAAATGCCAAGGAAATCCATCAAGCTCAAGGTCCGCCCAAAAGAAGACCAAATCGATAAATGTCTTTTTTCGTTTGATTTTTTATTATTCACCTAATATTCTTCTCCTTGATTGATTGTTCTTCGTGCTAATTGATTTAGAATTTTAGGGTTTTCATTGATTTGTTTCTATTGATCCTGTTTATGTTATGATTTTAGGTTTCATTTCTATTATGTTCCAATTTAATTCAATGCTTAGTTCTCTAGGATTTAAATCTTCAACTTTCACTTTTAGTGATTAGTCAGTTAAATTCTATTTTTCTCTGTTTATTTTTGTTTTCTTGGAATTAATTTTGATTCAACCTGATTTCAATTCATGATTTTTTTCTACTTTAGCTGTAATTTTTCTTTGTTTGTTAATGTCAATTCAATATTAGTGTTGATTAGTTCAATTTTTAAGTTAGGATGATTGGATGTAGCTGAATAAATTACTCTTTAGTTAATCATAGTTGTAGGGCAAAAGGGTTGGGGTTGGTTAGTAATTGCAGGGGTAGTCAGGGGTAATTCGGACATCTAAAATGGGCTGGTTTGTTAAGGCTTAGTAATTTTAGAATAGAAATGAGGGTAGTATAGGTATTCCATAGGTAGAAAACAAAGCTAGAACTCCCTAGGTCCTTCTAGAAGGGGGTCTTAGTGTAAAATTTAGCATTTTGAAAGCAGTAACTTGAGGAACAAGTCAACACTTTAGGTTTAATATGCAATTTCTTAAAATAAAAAGGGGGGGGGGGGGATGAGTAAAAACTTTCAGAACATTCTGCCCCCTTCCTTGCCTATAAAAAGCACCCCTAATACCTTGATTTACAATTTTAGACCTCTGAAAATTCCCAAAATCTCTTCCAGCTTATAATTCCCTCTCAAAATCCTTTTCTTAAAATCGGAATCTCAAATTTGAATTTGAAACATCAAAAGAAGTTCAAATCTGAACTCCTATAGTAGAAACCTTCATTTTAGATCTTAATTTTCTGTAAAAGACCAAAAACAAACAAAAAAGAAAGTAATAGAAACTGAAAAAATACGGTTCCATTAGAAGCTTAGGCTAATTTAGATTTTTCAGCAATTTGATTCACATTATCTTACTCAACCTTTAGTTGCTAAAGTATTCTGGACATCCCTGGGTGTTTGTTGAGTATATTTGGTTTATTTTCAAGCTAAAATTGGTCTACTCGAGTGAATTCTGGGTTAATTTTGCTGGTTTTCGTGGATGAAACTTCAAGTTAAAATTGCTGTGATTTCCTATTGCTAACACTGCAAAGTTATCTCCGCTGCTGCTGACTTCTGCTCCCTTTTTATTGTGTTTCAATCACCAGGTGCACTGTTGGTCCATTCTCTAATGTACATGAACACTTTTGAGATTAGATATTGAAGCATTGCACTCCATGACTCTACCTCTATGTTTCATCACTAGTTTAATGTGTAGTTGTAGTTTCATATGAACAAATATGTATTGGTGTTAGATAGGACTATTTGCATTAATTAGGACTGCCTAAACCTGTTTTGTAATTAAACTATAAGGCTTTTTGGATTGCTGATTCTAAAACTGTATTACTTAGGACTGTTGGATTCATTTTATAACTCCCTTTGTACTACCTTTTTGGTTGATTTCCGATCAGGAAAATAAGGTATACCTCGATGTTACGAATACCCCGGAAAAGATATAATAACAACGAGGAAGGAGTTTTTCCAAATAAAGGACAATTGGTCCGGAACTTTATTTATAATTTTAGAGTCGCCTTATGGTGCCGTTAAAGGTTTTCACCAACAAGACTCTCTCATTTATTTCTCTCAAAACTCACCATCGCCTTACAGTGTCGGTAAAGGTTTTCACTGATAAGACTCTCTCATTTTATTTTTCTCAAAACTCACCATCGCCTTACGGTGCCGATTAAGGTTTTCACCAATAAGACTCTCTCATTTTTTTTCTTTTTCTTTTATATATATATATATATATATATATATATATATATATATATATATATTGTCTTTCTAAACCACTGGTGTTGTCCATGCCCCGTTCTTTCTTTATTCTCATTGTATTCTTATTCTCTTGAAATCGATTAGAAGGTCTTTCTTTGCACCGTAATGTGGCTTTTGGATGGGTTAAGAAAGAAGGATATAAAGGCTCAAACATTTACGAGGGTTTAAAAATATTTACAACTCTCAGAATTATAAAACATAACTTCTGCCCCAGTTTCAATATGTGGGGGATATTTGGATTTTTCCTTTACTGTGACTAAACCTCAGCGAGGCTGCCTACGTACCATTTCTGGATCAAGTCAGATGTAGTTCAAACTACACCATTAATTCATGGTTTCGTTTGACTTTTTCCCGATTTCTTTGTCTTTTTCTTTTGTTTGCATTTTGCTTTTTCTCCTTTTTTTCATTTTTTTCTACTTTTTTTTGTATCATAAGAAATTCCGAGAGAGGGATATGAAAGAATAGATCTAACAAAGCTCAAGGGGGATGTCAATGGATAAAGTGTTTGGATAGAGAATAAAATACCTTCATCATTTCAATTCCAAAATCACAACGAATACAATTATACAGATGAAAGGAATCATACAAAATATCTCTTGACTGCATCTGAATTGATAGCAGTCTCTACGCACTTTCCTTCAACATCTGTCAGATATAGGGCTCCATTGGAAAACACCCGTGATACCATGAACGGTCCTTGCCAGTTTGGTGCAAATTTGCCTTTCGCATCATCCCAATGCGGTAAGATACGCCTCAACACCAATTGTCCTACTTCAAATTTTCGAGGACGCACCTTCTTATTATATGCTCCAGCCATTCTCCGTTGTTACAATTGCCCATGGCAAGCCGCTGCTAACCTCTTCTCATCAATCAGATTCAATTGTTGTAACCGGGCTTTTACCCATTCATCATCATCGATCTCAGCTTCGGTTATGATACGAAGGGATGGTATCTCAATTTCCGCAGGTATAACAGCCTTTGTTCCATACACCAATGAATAGGGTATGGCACCAATCGAAGTACGTACTGTTGTGCGATGACCCATAAAAGCGAAAGGTAACTTCCCATGCCATTGTCTAGACTCTTGCACCATTTTCCTGAGAATCTTCTTTATATTCTTATTTGCAGCTTCTACCGCTCCATTTGCCTTCGGGCTGTAAGGTGTAGAGTTACGGTGCATGATTTTAAATCTCTGACATGCTTCCGCCATGAGGTGACTATTCAGATTTGCCCCATTGTCGGTGATAATTACTTTAGGAATTCCGAATCGGCATATGATATTTTCATGCATTAAATCCACCACGGCCTTTTTCGTCACCGCCTTGAATGCCTTTGCCTCCACCCATTTAGTAAAATAGTCAATCGCGACCAAGATAAATCTATGTCCATTAGAAGCTGCAGGCTCTATTGGTCCGATGACATCCATGCCCCAGGCAACAAATGGCCAAGGTGCAGACATCGTATGCAATTCATAAGGTGGGGAATGAATCAAATCTCCATGTACTTGACATTGGTGGCATTTCTTCACATACCTAATACAGTCCCGTTCCATGGTGAGCCAATAATATCCTGCTCTCAATATTTTCTTTGCTAAAACATACCCGCTCATTAGATACGCCTCAACATCATTTTCTTTTCTATGTCCATTAGATACGCCTCAACACCAATTGTCCTACTTCAAATTTTCGAGGACGCACCTTCTTATTATATGCTCCAGCCATTCTCCGTTGTTACAATTGCCCATGGCAAGCCGCTGCTAACCTCTTCTCATCAATCAGATTCAATTGTTGTAACCAGGCTTTTACCCATTCATCATCATCGATCTCAGCTTCGGTTATGATACGAAGGGATGGTATCTCAATTTCCGCAGGTATAACAGCCTTTGTTCCATACACCAATGAATAGGGTATGGCACCAATCGAAGTACGTACTGTTGTGCGATGACCCATAAAAGCGAAAGGTAACTTCCCATGCCATTGTCTAGACTCTTGCACCATTTTCCTGAGAATCTTCTTTATATTCTTATTTGCAGCTTCTACCGCTCCATTTGCCTTCGGGCTGTAAGGTGTATAGTTACGGTGCATGATTTTAAATCTCTGACATGCTTCCGCCATGAGGTGACTATTCAGATTTGCCCCATTGTCGGTGATAATTACTTTAGGAATTCCGAATCGGCATATGATATTTTCATGCATGAAATCCACCACGGCCTTTTTCGTCACCGCCTTGAATGCCTTTGCCTCCACCCATTTAGTAAAATAGTCAATCGCGACCAAGATAAATCTATGTCCATTAGAAGCTGCAGGCTCTATTGGTCCGATGACATCCATGCCCCAGGCAACAAATGGCCAAGGTGCAGACATCGTATGCAATTCATAAGGTGGGGAATGAATCAAATCTCCATGTACTTGACATTGGTGGCATTTCTTCACATACCTAATACAGTCCCGTTCCATGGTGAGCCAATAATATCCTGCTCTCAATATTTTCTTTGCTAAAACATACCCGCTCATATGAGGTCCGCAAGCTCCAGCATGTACCTCAGTCATAATCATGTCAGCTTGTTGCGCGTCCACATATCTCAGCAAACCCAAGTCTGGTGTTCTTTTATATATAATCCCTCCACTGAGGAAAAAGCCATTTGCTAAGCGTCTTACAGCCCTCTTCTGATCTCCAGTGTCTTATTCTGGGTACTTTCCTGGCTTCAAGTATTCCTTGATATCGTGATACCACAGTTCTCCATCTAGCTCTCCTTCCATAGCAAAACAGTAAGCATTTTGATCATACACATGTATCTGAAGTGGATCTATATAAGCTTTATCCGGATGATGTAACATAGAGGATAATGTGGCCAGAGCATCTGCTACTTCATTGTGCATTCTTGGGATGTGTTTGAATTCTATGGATTGAAATCTTTGGGACAGTTCATGTAGACAATGTCGATAAGGTATTAATTTCAAATCCCTTGTCTCCCATTCTCCCTGAATTTGATGTATCAAAAGATCCGAGTCACCCATGACCAAAATCTCTTGAACACCCATATCTATTGCCATCCTCAATCCCAATATAGACGCTTCATATTCGGCCATACTGTTGGTACAGAAAAATCGAAGTTAAGCAGTAACGGGATAGTGTTGACCCGTCTCTGAAATAAGTACTGCTCCAATTCCAACTCCTTTACTGTTGACGGCTCCGTCGAAGTACATTCTCCAACCTGGCTTGTCACTTTGTTCTATTTCTTCAACATTCATTGCCTCCTCATCCGGAAAATATGTCTTTAATGGCTCATATTCATCATCTACTGGATTTTCTGCTAGGTGATCTGTGACTGCTTGCGCCTTCATTGCCCTACGTGTTACATAAATGATGTCAAATTGTGTGAGCAGAATCTGCCATTTAGAAAGTCTCCCTATAGGCATGGGCTTCTAGAATATATACTTCAAAGGATCTAACCGTGATATCAGATATGTAGTATAAGCTGACAAATAGTGCTTCAATTTCTGAGCTACCCAAGTTAATGCACAGCCTTTTCTCTCTAACTGAGTATATTTTACCTCGTAAGATGTGAACTTCTTACTAAGGTAATATATAGCTTGCTTTTTCTTGCCAGTCTCATCGTGCTGCCCCAGTACACAGCCGAAGGAGTTGTCTAGCACTGTCATATATAAGATCAAAGGTCTACCCGGCTCTGGAGGAACTAACACTGGAGGATTTGCCAAATATTCCTTAATCTTATCGAAGGCTTCTTGACATTCATCGGTCCACTTCACCACTGCATCTTTCTTCAACAATTTGAAAATAGGTTCGCATGTTGATGTCAACTGAGTAATGAACCCGTTAATATAGTTCAGCCTGCCTAGTAAGCTCATTAATTCCTTCTTGTTCTTTGGCGGAGGCAAATTCTGAATTGCTTTTATCTTTGATGGATCTAGTTCAATGCCTCTCCGGCTTATTATAAATCCTAATAGCTTCTCTGAAGGTACTCCAAAAGCACATTTTGCTGGATTGAGCTTAAGATTATATCTTCGGAGTCTTTGGAAAAACTTCCTCAAGTCTTTGACATAATCATGTTGCTTATTGGACTTTATGATGACATCGTCCACATACACTTCAATTTCTTGATGCATCATATTATGAAACATTGTGGTCATTGCCCTCATATAAGTAGCTCCGGCATTCTTCAGCCCAAACGGCATCACTCTATAGCAGTATGTTCCCCAATGCGTAATAAAAGATGTTTTCTCCGCATCTTCTTCGTCCATTAAGATCTGATGGAAACCCGCATAACAATCTACAAAAGAGCCAATTTCATGCTTGGAACAATTGTCGATCAGTATATGGATATTCGGCAATGGGAAATCATCCTTTGGACTAGCCTTATTGAGGTCTCTGTAATCAACACACACCCTGGTTTTTCCATCTTTCTTTGGAACTGGCACAACATTTGCTAACCAGGTGGGGTACTTAGTAACTCATATGACCTTCACCTCAAACTGCTTATTAACCCCTTCTTTTATCTTCACGTTGATGTCCGTTTTGAACTTTCTCAACTTCTGTTTTACCGGCCAACATTCTGGATAAATGGGCAATTTGTGTACCACCGGATCAGTGCTGAGTCCAGGCATGTCATCATAGGACCAGGCAAAGATGTCCTTGTATTCATGTAATAACTTTATTAGCTCTTCTTTGAGGGAAGCTTCTAGGTGTACACTGATTTTTGTCTCCCAGATGTTATCCTCACTTCCCAGATTAATAGATTCTGTCTCATTTAAGTTCGGTTTGGGTTTTTTCTCATATTGATTCAAATCTTTACTGATTTCCTCCAGTGTTTCCTCATCTTCATATTCTATTTCACTTTCATTTTCAATCTCTTGTATAATTATTCGATTGTCAAGACTCGACCGGGAATCCTTCATGCATGACATATCATCAGAATCAGCGAATATTGGACTGTACAAAAAGAAGAAAAATAAAAATAAGGTAAAAATGAAGAAAGAAGAAGAAATTGCATTTCATTGATATTTTTCAAAAAGATAACAGAGGTTGGATACATTTGATTTCAGTGGGGTGTGAGGATTACAAAAATAAAACAGCTTTGGGAAAGATGAAATATTTTTGAAAGCTAACTACCACAACTCCCTCCTGATTGGAAGAGGAGTAGCTTCCCAATTATTAAGTGCAGCGCTGGGTCCCACAAATTGGATATCCATCTTACTTGTCCCCTCACCCATCTCCAACATGTTTACATCCCCAAACAACATTTCAAACCTTGCGAGAAGCTCCGCATCTGGCCTTATCTCAGCATATCTCGACACAGCAGTTGTCAAATGTCTTTGTGTACCAGGCCTAGTAAAGGTGTCGGATAATTTTGGAATTGGTTTCGGGAGGGTCCAACTTTTCTTCTTCGTTCTTTTGGCTCTTTGGATGTTGGTGTAAGTAGGTTTAAAGCCCAGGCCAAAGGTATCATTATTTCCCGGGAGATGGATAGGTTGTGTTATCCCCTGTAAAGCTATCCCCAAACCTTTTCCGGGTGCGAACCCATTTCTGATCATTTCTTTAGCCACCATTACTGCTGAAGGTGCCACTGTAGGGATTGGCATGCTCTCCCCTTCGGATATCTTGTTAACTACCACAGCATCCGTCACCTGATACACCCATGGGCCCTTGTCCCCTTCAATTTCTTCAAAAAGCATTATGGTGTTACAAGCATCTTCATATCCATGCACTATAATTTCTTGTTGTTCCCATTTGAATTTTACCATTTGGTGCAGTGAAGATGGTACAACTTTGGCCGCATGGATCCATGGACGTCCCAGTAATAGATTATAAGAAACAGTGACATCCAACACCTGGAATTCCATGGTAAAGTCCACCTGTCCAATGGTGACTTCCAGCACAGTGTCTCCCAAAGTATTTTGGCTCCCTCCGTCAAACCCTCGAACACTCACACTGTGTCGATGGATTCTATCTGGAGTAATCTTCAATTTTCCCAGAGTTGAGAGTGGACAAATGTTTGCACTTGACCCGTTATCTATTAGGACCCGAGTAACCATAGATTCTTCACTTTTGACGGTGAGATAAAGTGCTTTGTTGTGCTCCGTCCCTTCAATTGGAAATTCATTTTCCGAGAATTTTATCTTGTTCATCTCAAAAATTTTGTTCGTGATCTTTTCAAGATGGCAAACAGAGATTTTCTCTGGGACATGTGCTTCATTCAAAATTTTCAACAATGC
Organism: Nicotiana noctiflora; assembly: GCA_032618575.1. NCBI lineage: Eukaryota > Viridiplantae > Streptophyta > Magnoliopsida > Solanales > Solanaceae > Nicotiana > Nicotiana noctiflora. Next base: position 261,998 of record JASVEL010013619.1, read on the forward strand.
CTTCATGTGCTCTTTTGAATGGATTAACAATAAAAGCAATGAAATTTGTGCAGGCGTTTTTCTCAGCTATTCTACTATCGAATAGTCTTGAGCTTTTATCTTCTTCAAAAACTCTTCTGCTTCTTCTTCAAAAACCGGTTTCTTCACATGACTCTCTTTCACCACCTTCATTTTCCTTAACTCTTCCGGGGCAAAGCATCGCCCGGAACGAGTGAGGCCATGTGTTTCATTGACCTCTCCTGCAACCTCCTTTCCCCTGTACATCACCGTGAATTTGTTGTAGTTCCAAGGTATGGCTTTGGTATCTACCACCGGCATTTGCACCACCGATTTAATAACTACAGATTCTACGCATGCTCCTTTTACTGTCAACAACAGTTTAGCTCCTGGCACCACAATTTTCATAGTTTCAACCACTAGCGGCTTTTTCACTGGTAACTCGGCTGTCGCATTCTCTTTCTCAACCTCTTTCTCCACTTTGCTATTGGCTTTTATCATCATCACCGATTGGGACGGTTTCTTGCTGCTTTCTCATTTCTCTAACTCTATCATGTGTGTCTCATGATGAGTTGGTAATGGATTATGAGTAATGTTTGGAGTCTCCGAAGCCTGCACCTCGATCCTCCTACTGTCAATGAGCTCTTGTATAGCAGATTTCAAGTGCCAACACTTTTCAGTATCATGCCCTGGTGCCCCAGAGAAATATTCACATCTAACTGACTAGTCAATGTTTCTGGGCGGTGGATTTGGAAGTTTTGGCTCAATCGGTCTTGTCATCCCCAACTCCTTTAGGCGATGGTAGAGAGTGGTGTAAGACTCCCCTAGTGGAGCGAATGTTTTCTTTGTTTGGGCTCTGTTTCTCACTTCCGGATCTGGACAGAAGTTGGGTCTATTTGGATTCTTATATGTTCTGGAAGGTGAGTAGGTGTTTTGTGTGTGGTAGACGTTCTGTGGAGTTTGGGCTCGCCATACATATGGAGGCAGTGGGTAATGTTGAGCATGTAGGACGGAGTAATGTGGGGTAGTGGGTGGATAATATGGTGGAGGTGGGTTGTAAGGTGTTGGTGGGTATGATTGGTATGGGCGAGGTGGATGATGGTATGTATTTTGGCTCCGAGACCACGGTCTACTTTCAACAACTGCAACCTCTTCCTTCTTCTTTTTACCGATAGATCCCCCATTTCCGATTTGTATCACCTGGTTCGTGGCCTTGATAGCCGAAAAGCTCATGATCTTGTTGGTCTTAAATCCTTCCTCTACGAAACTCCCCATTTTCACTACTTCATTAAAAGTTTTACCAATAGCCGATACCAGATGACCATAGTAAGTAGGCTCTAAGGCCTGCAGAAAATAATCCACCATTTCTGTCTCCTTCATAGGAGGATCTACTCGTGCCGCTTGTTCTTTCCATCTAAAGCCGTACTCCCGAAAACTTTCCCCGGGCTTCTTTTCCATCTTTGTTAGCGACAACCTGTCTGGAATTATCTCCAAATTGTACTGGAAATGGTTAGCAAATGACTGAGCTAGATCATCCCAGATGAACCATCTGGTGTGATCCTAACGTGTATACCACTCCAGCGCAGAACCGCTCAGACTCTGGCTAAAATATGCCATCAATAGTTCATCTTTCCCCCTGCACCATGCATCTTGCTACAATAACCCCTGAGATGGGCTACCGGATCCCCGTGTCCATCGTACATGTCGAACTTAGGTAACTTGAATCCAACCGGGAGTTGCACTTCTAGAAACAAACACAAATCTTTATATGCGATGCTCACTTGGCCTCCTAGCCTTGTATGTTACGGAAAGATTGTTCTAAACTTCTCATCTTCCGTGCCATTTCTTCTTGCTCCAAGTTCCTGACGGGCTTATCTTCCGTCATCTCCATATGTGGGGTATAAGAGTCACGCTTCCTAAATGTTAATGTGCGTCTTGCACGTGG